>CAHIKZ030003164.1:3800000-3842500 GCA_903632075.3 Acanthosepion pharaonis
ATGCGGAATATGAAGGATTGCTGCTAGAGCTGGGAATTATTTCATGCATTAATTTCAATTCTTCCTATTGATAACTGCATTATATATTTCCAGGTAAACTATCATCTGACGGCTTAAATAAGACTCTTCATCCTGTTGGTCAATAACGTCATCAACAGCAGTTAAGGCGTCATCGTCACTGCGATATAGTTTCCCAGGCAAGTGTTGTTTCATATTGAGGAACAGATGATAGTTAAATCAAGTGGATATGAAGGGTAATCAACCAGTTCAAAACCACAGTTACGTACAGCAGACATTGAAACCAAGAATATGAGTTGGACCATTGTCTTGAGAAAAAAAAATTCCTTAGTTTTCCTTGACGTTTCCTCTTGATAGCCTTTCTTAACTGTCTTAGCATATTAGCATAGTACTATCTATTTTGTCCCTTTTCAAGATATCCAATAAACACTATGCCTTCATTGCAAACGAATCGACCTTACGTTCTTTGAACTAGGTAAGGAGTGGTGTTTTAACTGCTTAGGCTGTCTCTAGCTAAAATTGATGTACCCAGCACTTATTCTGGGTTAGAAAACGTCCAGTGAATTAAGCTGTATCTACCTCATACAGTGTCTAATTTTCTCGTGTTGAGATCCCACTGGCGCGGTTTTGATCAGGTGCGAGAAGAGGTGGCACCCATTGACCAGAAACCTTCGTCATTCCAAGTTCATTGTGCAGAATGATAATGTGCCCACGGGATATTCTAATAGAACTGTGTATTTGATTTATATAACCCTATCATCCATCATCATGTGATGAACACGCTTAATGTTTACGACAGTGGTAGTAGTTGCATGACGTCCATGCCTTGGGTCATTTTCAAGACTCTCGCTTCTCCTCCTAAATACAGCTGCCCATTTTTTGCACTGATGATGAAACTGGAGCCTCATGTAGCAACCAGGTAATCCTGAATGCACTTAGGGACTAATCCCCTTTCTACAGGTGCAACACCGCAATGCCAAATATTGGCCATTTTCAAGAGAAGCCGCTTATAGTTACTTTTGAAATATTCTTTGAACAGTCAGATTTCAGCTTAACTTGAAAGAAACTGTAGTTATTAAAAAGAATGGATGAAAGATTTCACAGCTCTAACATCATTCATATTGAGCCTATGAACATTTTAACCCATCTCCATGCGTGGGTTAATTCGGAAATAAGATCTTTAATCTTATAAAAAAGATTTTATAACCAGGAAAATAACGAGATTCGTATTAAACTGACATAAATATACTTTAAATTTGCGGGGCTTGATTACTAAGATTTTGAATACTCTAAAACAATATATGGCGCGATTAAGAGAATTAACTTTATATAAAAATTACGTAAAGTTATGCATTTTTAAATTTAATTTGCTTCATTATGAAATTAACTTCGTCTAATCTTTTTATATGACAAAAGATCCTAGTTAGCAATCAATATTCCTAAGTTTCATAATAAATGCATTTATTAATGATGATATCAGGTCATTAATCTATCTGCTTTAAAATCTGTTTTATATCATTGTATACTTTACTTATCAATTCACCCTTATTACTTGACAAAAGGAATACATTTACTACTGCTACAGAGCTTTTTTTGTTTCTTATTTTTTAAAGCAATTCACCCCAAGCAAGGCCGGAGTGCCACTAGCACGCAAGGGGTTACAAAGGATTGACATTACACTTGAATATTTGAAGATTATAGTCATCGGAGGAGCAAGTAAGGGGAAGGGTGTTCTACAGACGGGAAGTGCGAAAGAAGAAGCAGTTTGAGTAGAAGAGATGATTACATTTAACCGTTTTGACAGTGAAAGGGTGGGACCGATATGCCAGCCTGGTAGCTCGCCTAAATTCATGCAGTCTGGGAACCAGCGTAAGTCGATCGTCGGTTGCTGTGAAAATATTTGTAGAAGAGACAGAGGGATGCCACGGCACGTCTGTGAGAAAGCGATTGTAGACTAATGCCAGATCAGCATCTATCACATTGCATATTCGTCTCTGGATTTTAATAAGGACCTCGAGACGTACAGCTGGAGCACCAGTCCACACATGACAACAATATTCCATGCAAGGGGTATTGTCCTGGTAAAAAAAAAAAAGTTGTTTAATATCACGGGTGACCTTACTTATTAATCGCACCGTACAGTTTGGAAATTAAACGTATTTACTTCATGTTGATGCCAGTTTAATTATTCTAAATGATCTTATTCGTATTTTGTACGTGTGGAAATTTTATTTATCAAACAGCCACCGTATGTGTGCTAGAGATGTGTCTGTGGGTGTTTACACGAGGATAACATTAAACCGGCTAATAAACTTTCCCGCTTTGCATATAGTTCATTCGAAATATTTTATTCATGTTATTGGTATTTATTAAACACTGACGACAGCCGTAAATTCCGACATTTTTAAAGCAACCAAAACCATGCAAATCAACACTAAAACATTACTGAAAAATAACCAACCTGTTCAGCATAGTGTTGAGATTTAACAGACTAATAGCACTAAACATTCCTCCCATCAGCACGAAAATAATATAACCAATGACTGATGTCATGATTCCAACAGCGGCACAATAGTTCTTTTTTTTTTACTTTTATATCTAATGGAAGTTAAGGGACGCTTAAAATAGCCAACTTTATACGACACTTATCTCCTTTATTGAATGTGGATTAGATTTGAACCAGTGTTGCTTGACTCTTACGGCAGGCAACTCTTCTCATACGTCTCTGGTAGCAATTATTAACGCTAATAGTGAGGGTACTATCCGTAGTAGTCAATAATACAGTTTTCTATTAAGTATTCACCGTAAACACTTACTTCTGCTGATCGTGATATCTCAAAGGATGTAAATAATTTATTTATTCAGATTGGTAACCACAATTATGATCGAGAAGAAATCCGATAATTTACAATAAGCAGAACTACTGGTGTTTTCACTGACTCATAAAATATCCAGATGGAATGTGAAATAGGTCGATGGTGAGAGGGCGGGGGCGAAACCCACCATTATCTTTTTATGCAATAATTCGATGAATTTTGGCACGTCATTGTATATGTCTTTTTTTTTAAGACAATGTAATATATAATTGCTGGGCACCGTCTGTGATATTCTAAGAAGAACACTTTATTAAATATTTATAATGACGGTGAATACGTGAATGACGGGAGGAAAAAACAAATACATATAAAAAATAATTGCACAAAATGGTGTCATATACAAATCAACTGAAAATACACATTCAAAAGGCAGATATAGACACTCACTATCACACACACACACACACACACACACACACACACACACACACATATATATATATATATATATATATATATATATATATATATGTGAAGAAATATAGTCTTAAAGTGTGCTATATTTATGGTATAAAGTGCCCAATATCAGAGGAAGAACGTGAGTAAATATAAAAGTGAACATAGAAGTCAACACTTAGAGGCGACAGTCTGTTTCACGCTAGACGCAATTGTTAGGCCAAGATTGTGTCGTAACGATTGCGTCTGGCATGAAACAGCCTGTCACCTCTAAGTGTTGACTTCTATATATTCACTATATATATATATATATATATATATATGCGTTTCGTCCAATTTTGCCTCGAAAAATTCCACATTGGACGAAACGCGTCGGATAATCATACAGTTCTCCTAATGTCGTTTACCTTAATTAAGTAATTCATCGAGTTTAGAAGAAAAAGATATATTTGGGACTCATCAGCAGTGCGCATCCACTATCGAGAATTGAAACCGGGACAGTTACATTGACAGGCAAACGTCACGCCAACTGTGCTAACAGGCCTCCGTGACGCGGAGGTAGCGAACTAGATTCGATATTGTGCCGCTCATTCACAATTTCCGTGGTGGAAATCATCCAAGTTCCATTTACCCATAGGACTGTGCCTCCGAGAGCCACATCTACTATCCCAAAGCCGCAAACGTCCAGAGCATTAGAAGCCGGTTCAAGCAAGGATATACAAATGATAGAAATTAAGGAGGATTTGAGATAATACATCGAGTCTAGAAGAGTCTAGTTTCTTCTAGACTCGATGAATTACTTAATTATCACAAATCCGCCTTAATTTCTATCATCTTTATCTCTCTCTCTCTCTCTATATATATATATATATATATATATATATATATATATTATAAAATAAAATGAAGAACAAGTAGGAAACGTATCTCAATCTAACATGTTTCAAATTTTGTAAAGTTTCGTCAGAGAGCACGATAAGAATGGACAGAAAGCAAAGAGACACGGAATACTGGTATGTTATTATTTTTGACTGATTCATATTGGTCAGATATGTGTCACGTGTATGAATGCAATGCATATTATGTAAATAAGTGTGAGGAATATTTTGTACGTTAAAATGTGTGATAGTGTATGAGTGTGTAAAGAAAACCTTGCGTTTCTACCTTTGTACTGGGCGGTGTAAGTGTGTGTGTGTGAGGAATGTCTAGAGATGTCACCCTCGATTTTTTGTGGGTGAGATGTGGCAAATAAATTTGTATTTGATTGGATCTTATAACCTCGCGCATGTGTATATGTGTTGGGGATGTCTGTTGTTGTCACCTCTGTGTGGATCTGTATACTGTCCATGAGATATGTACAAGCATTTAAAAACTTACCCATGAATAAAGATATGCGGATAATTTTTTCTCTCGGTATCTGATGCAAGGCTCTTAGCAAAAATGCAAATTACAAATTAGATATTCCAAAATCAAACAACTTCAAAAATTTAAATATCTGAAAAGTGAATTAACAGAGGACGCAACGTTCGACACTGAAATTTGAAAGTCCATTGTGGTAATAAAAAGATAAGCACTGTCATAAGTATTAAGAAACAAAAAAAAAACTTCGTTAGAAATATATAAAAGAATATTGAAATATTACGAGATATCTGCTCATGTATATGGCATTGAAGGATAAAAATCTCAGATATGAAGAAGAAACTTGAAGCAACAGAAATGTGGTTCCACAAAAGAATGTATAGCATACAATGGACACTATATGTGGGAGTCGCCAGTAGTGAGATGTTCCTGGTTTTCTAAATTACATATATAGCATAGATATTTTTTAGCATTTACATAAAATGATTAGAGAATTTAGAATTTACATAACATTTAATAAATCTAATATCCATCGAATTTCACATTATTCTTATGCTCGCTCATATATATATATATATATATATATATATATATATATATATATATATATATATATATATATTATAAATGTATATATTATAAATGTATAAGACAATACGAAAATTGTAATATTAGCCGACGCGTTTCGTCCAATGTGGACATTTTCAAGGCAAAAACGAAATGAATTTATTGAAACAAAATAATTATTGATAACAGAACAAAATTTCCTAAGCAACTGGAAGAATTTAGAAAACGTTATTATATTCATATAGTCAAATATTCCCTATTTCACCTTTCCTAACAGAATTACTACTCTCCCAAACAAACGTAAAACACTGTATCAAGAAATCAAAAGAAAATGGTTGAATCCGTCAACACAACAGTAAAAACAATATTTCCACACGTGACAGTACTTGACGTAATTTTCAGTTGACAATATGAATATCATAGCGTTTTCTAATTTTTTACATTTTCTTTTGCTATTAATAGTTACTTTTGTTTTAATAAATTAAATTAATTAATTAATTTCGTTTTTGCCTTGAAAATGTTCACATTGGACGAAACGCGTCGACTAATATTACAGTTTTGCTATTGTCTTATACATTTATACATGGTGTTTTTTTCTACAGGTTAGTTCTGAAAAATCTTTCAAATATATATATATATATATATATATATATATATATATATATATATATGAGAAATAAAATGAAGAACAAGTAGGAAAAGTAACTCAATCTAACATGTTTCACTTCTTTTCTTAAAGCTTCGTCAGAGATTGAGATAGAAATGATAAAAGAAAAGAGACACAGTTCTAACCTTAAACTTACACTTACCACCAGGAAGAGACAGGTGACATTTCTGGGGCACATAATGAGGAAAGAGGGTTTGGAAAATCTGATGCTCACAAGACAGATTGAAGGTCAGTGGAGAACAACGCACAACATAATGTGTCTGGGTATTTGGATGGCGGAACAAGCTTTGGTAGAAAAAAAAAAAGAAAATTTATTTAGAGCTACGAAGGAGAGGACATAGTGGAGAGCCATACTTGCCTACATCATGAAGAGACACGGAAGATAATGAAGAAACCGGATTGACAGCTAAGGGTGATCCTTTTACATCCCCGCGGCAAGCAAGAACGTTATCCGAGTAGGCCTGGGTACCCTACTTCTGTAATTTATCCCAAGAATCTTCTTCTCATAACAGGAAGAAGCCGGCTCAATCCGCCCAGGGTGAATGCCGCATCAGTACAGTACAGTACTTTTACATTTGAAATGAATCCATGTAACCGTAAGTTCTATGCTGACAGTTTCTTCTCTCGCGTCTCCCGTTTGTGGAACTCTCTTCCATCATCTTGCCTTCCAGTCAACTTTGATTATCCAATATTTATACGCAATATTAATCCTTATCTTTTGTCTGCTTAATTCCTGTTCTTTCGTTGTTCTCTCTCTCCTTAATAACTTTTTTTTTTCCAGATATTCTTTTACACAAAGTAACTCCTTGTGTCATAGTGGCTTTATTGCCTCATTTAGAATGAAATGATTTAAAAATAAAAAAATCATGTTCTCTTTTATTCTTATTACGCATCATCGGATTCTTCATCGCCATTTTGATTCTAAACCCTCTGCCTAAGGCTAACATTACGTGTAAATGCATAAATTATGTATAATATGCCTCAGGCATTATTAAGTTATTAAATGCAAATTCTAAGCATATGTCTTTTGCTTATCACTAAATACTGCATCAGAAGATGTCTTCTATCTCTTGCGTTTGTTGATCCCTGTTGACGCCAGAATTTTAACAATATGAATGTCATTATTAAATATATATTGTTTTCTTTAAAATATTCCCAGCTTATGTCTGGATATTTAGTATCAGGAAATATTTTAGATCACCACAAACTTTTTTTTGACTGATAGACCGTATAAAAATCCGTGCTGTGGAAACAAAGATTTATTCTTATCTTATTCATTTGAATATGGCCGCCAGATGCGAATTTTTTTTATCGCTGGAGATAGAATGATGACAATCTTCTGTATTTTACAATAGCATTTTCCTTATCCTCGTAGAGAGCATCGTCATCATGTTCAAAACAGTCTCTTCTTTTTTATTATGACTGTATTCATTTACATACGTACAGCAGGTGTTTGGAATTATTTTGCAGCGAGATGAGATAACGTAGATTTATGGCTATCGGCCTGGTAAGAAGAATGGATATGTCGAGTTCATATTCCAGCTGCATAATTAGCCTTGTGAAACGTATGATTGAATTTAATCCCCCCCTACAGCTATTAGCTCTTTGAGGAGAATAGAAGCAATAGAACAGAATGGATGAAAACCGGAATATTAACCCATTCATGTGCCAATCTTTATCTCTCCTTATTCTGATAATCTTCACTACCTGACTCGTTTTCTTTCACTCATATCACAACTAATTCATCATGGAGTCTACTCTGTTTAGATCTTCAGTATATTATTGGAAGAGACTTACTCGATTTTTGGTTTGTGTAACTGCTGAATGAGAGATTGAACTGAAAACTTTGATGATACATATAATGGATACATCATAAAATTCAGAATGCTGAATTAGTAAATCCTAAAACGGTGATATGAATCAGTTGTAACGAATTTAGTGTGTAAAAATATTGAACATAGAATACGCAAAAACAAAACATTAATTTTAAACACCCTTTATAGGCATCATGATGGCACCAAACATATTGAGAAATATTTAAACTGCCAGCTGTATACAACGGCTTCGATTAATGGTTAAAATGGCTTTGAGCGAGTGAAGCTTATCCGTTGTGGAGAAAACAATCCTTCTACGTACCTTGTGGACTGGCGCTACAGAATCATAAAGAAATGAACGGTATCCGATAACAGAAGCCAAATCACTTGAGGATCTCTACAGCAGCAAGAGCTAAAATGGATATCACATTTAATTCGAAGGTAAAATATTGACAAAATGTTGAAATTCCACACTACTTCAAACCAACCGTCAGGAAGGGAAATGCTCATCAATACTGAAAAGAAAGGTAACAGCAACTAGACTTACGAATTTCATTTTCTTGAAAAATTGTTTTACTAGAAAGGTTTTTTTTTTTTGAATTTCATTAGTTTCTTTGGATATTCTGCCAGTCAATGACGGATATTTCATCCTAAGATAACGGGCAATATTAAAATTACAATTATCATCTATTAAATCAAAGGGATGGTTTCAGCCTTGATTATTCAGTTTTCTGGATAATATCGCTGTAAATGCAGTAATTGGGAGCGAATATTTAAACTCTAGCAGCTTTCTCGAGTTCATCGTAGACACAATCAAAACCATGGCACGGACAGTTAAAAGCCTGATTATCATTTCAAAAATTTGTTTATTCAGATCGTATATCTTATGCATATCGCTGGTGATTAAACGTCGTTGATCACCGGACGCTATTTTTTCAGTATCAGCGCATGCGTCATGTTCGCCATTACGGTATCAAATGTTATTATCATGTCATGAATTTTGTTCTTATTATTATATATCTAATAGTCAATACCGGATATTTCCCAAAGATTTTTTTCAGGATATAGTTTGGAAATGTTTGTTTTTTTCAGCGTACAAGCAGACACTGTCGTTACTATTGTCTGTACTGACTCACCACTTATAAATATTGAATTTCATTTCCGTATTCGGGATATGCTTCCCAAGCCCACTATTTGGTGAGGGCGGTGGATTGGCCGTTCATCCCCACTCCCATCAGGTCGATGCTTGGACTTAAAGTAAGCTGTACATTCACTTGTTATCATGAGGAAGAAAGCGGACTAATACTCGCCACTTATGTTGGGGCATTTATTATGACATGGCAATAATTCCAGATATCCTTATTTTCTTCAATTTCTTTTTAGAATAGTCAATGGGACTTATAGGAAGTTAAAACTTAATGACGCGAAAGGGTAAATGCAAGTGTCAGCCAGGACTCTTTGCAAATTACCTCCCCCTCTCATCGTTACCTCTGTTTTTGTTGTAGTTGTATGTGCTATATGTAATAGGAGTAGGTAGGCTTTCCTATCGCCCGGTCCACACTCCTCCCCCTTCTCTTGGACATGAGTAGAGGCTTACGCCTTGTTTCTTGTTTAGGAAGGGGTTCCCAAACCTCTCTCTCTCTCTCTCTCTCTCTCTCTCTCTCTCTCACTGGCCTCTGTATCTCCAGTTGCCTTGATCTATCCACTACCCTTCTCCTCATCCTTTCTCCTATCACTCCTATCTGATCTTGCTCCAAATTTTCTGTAACCCCTTGCGTCCTAGTGGCTTCCCGCCTTGGTTGGGGTGAAACGCTTAATATATATATATATATTCAGTTCATTCATTTTAACTACATTTAAGGATTTCTGTTTGTTTTTCAAAATTTTCTTCATTCTGTCGGATTTATATCCATACTTGTATTATATATATATATATATATATATATATATATATATATATATATATATATATATATATATATATATGATTTTTATTGCTTTCGATCCAGTATCATCTTTCTCTCTTTCTTTGTAGATCACTGAAAAGTTCTACAGTTTTAATTATTTAATGTGTTTTTCATATACACTAGATGCCAAATTTTTGTAGCTGGAGATTGAATGACGCCTACCGCAGCAGATACTCAGGAGTTGTTTTGGGGTCAGCTCGGGGGTTTAACGCACAGTGAAACATACTGGATTATTTAAAATAAAAAAAAGAAAAAAAACAATGTTACATTGGTCGATGATATTCTATTCTTTAATAACAAATTGGTTGTTTACTAAAATGTTTACGAAAATATAATATATGAATCTATAAGTAAATACTGATCGTTTATACTTGAGACAATTGCTAAATACTGCTGATTTATATTTGAGTATTTATTTAAATACATGCCGTTTATACTCGAGTCATTACATAAATATCGGAAAGTTAAACATCAAAGTGTAAGTACGGGTCGTTTGTCGAAATAATAAAAATCGTTGAATTTTTTATTTTGTAAATAATGTTTATTATATCTGCCTATTATTATATCTCAAGTCAATACATAAAGATTTTTTTTTAATTGGGCTTTCTGTAAATATTGGGTGTTTATTGCTAAATATTTTCCTTTATTTTTGACAAGTTAGGTAAATTTTGCTGGTTTGTAGTTAAGGCTGCAGGTAAATATTAGTCGTTTATATTTTCGTCTTTCCGTAAAAATCAAACATTTAAACATAAGTCTGTAAGAATATACAACAAGTATTCACGTAAATAATCATATATAAATGATTTATATTTACAAAAAACTAAAAAAATCTCTAATTATCGAATATTTGCCTATAGAATTACGTATAAGGAGCCAGCATTTACCTAAAGACAGACGTCAGAACACCCAGCATTTGCGGAAAGTCCATACTATAAAAGAACAATATTTACTTAAGGATATATATATATATATATATATATATATATATATATATATACGAGGGTTATTCAATAAATAAGGTGAATTTTTCGGTATAAGGACTTCTAATACAGATAGAAGCTTACTTATTTTTTTTTTGTTTTACTCCTTTTTCACATGGATTTAATTTCTTTTGCAGATTAAAAAAAACTTTGAGAATTTTGGCGATTAACAAAGATGGCCGACCAAGAAGCATGCTCCAGGATTGAACAGCGGTCAGTTATCAAGTTTTTGGTTGCTGAAGGGCGCAAACCACTTGAAATTCATAGGAGAATATCAACTGTGTATGATGCCACATGTTTCAGCAAAAAAAATGTCTACAAGTGGGCGAAATTGTTTAAAGAAGGTCGGAGCAGTGTTGAGGATGAAGACAGGCCTGGGAGGCCTACAAAAATGAGATCTTCTGAGGTGATCGAATCATGCAATGACCTCATTCAACCTGACATAAGGGTGACAGTGGATGACATTGCAAGGACTTTGAGGTTATCTGTTGGGACAGCACACAAAATTGTCCATGATGACCTTGGCTACTTGAAGGTCAGCTGCCGGTGGGTGCCAAAGAGGTTTACTGCAGAGCACAAACAGAGGAGAGTCGAGTTGTCCCAGCAGTGTCTCTCCCGCTACGAGAAGGATGGTGATGAGTTTCTGAAGAAGGTGGTCACATGTGACGAGACATGGGTTTGGCACTATGAGCCTGAGTCCAAATGGCAGTCCATGGAGTGGAAGCACGTAGGCTCTCCAGCGAAGAAGTTCAAATCTCAGTGGTCCACGAGGAAGGTGATGCTCACCGCTTTTTGGGATATGCAAGGCCCAATCACCATTTCATTGCTTGAGAAAGGAAGCACTGTGAACAGTGCTAACTACTGTGAACTGCTGAGGAGGGTCAAGAAAGACATAAAGAACAAACGCAGGGGTCATCAGTCAGAAGGGGCCATCTTGCATCATGACAACGCAAGGCCTCACACAGCAGCCTAAACGGTGCAGGCCATCAACGAGCTGGGCTGGAAACTGCTCCCTCATCCCCCTTACAGCCTAGACCTTGCCCCTTCAGACTTTCTCCTGTTTGGTCCCTTGAAAGCATTCACGAGAGGCACGAAGTTTAAAAGTGGTGATGATGTCAAAAGTGTTGTGTGCGATTGGCTGAGGCATCAGTCCAAAGATTTTTACGCTGAGGGCATACGGAAGTTTGTACACAGATGGGAAAGTTGTGTGACAGTGCTGGGAGACTACGTTGAAAAAAAGTAAGCTTCTATCTGTATTAGAAGTCCTTATACGGAAAAAATTCACCTTATTTATTGGATGACCCTCGTATATATATATATATATATATATATATATACACTTTCCTTTTTAAGTAAATATTTGTGATTTATAATTGATCCCTTACTTTTATATTTATTATTTATATTTGCGGCTTTAATTAACTCTCAATGATTTATACTTGAGACATTACCTTTAAGAGGATTGTTAATACTTAAGGTTTTAGGCACATATCGACCGTTTATGATTCAGTGCTTATGTACATAGACATGCATGCTTCAGTCAGTATGAAAATATTGTTAATTTATACTTGAGTCTTTAAGTAAATAACGGTCTCTTATACATAATCTGAACGGTTTTAAAACCTGTTGTTATTTCATGCATTTGTGCAATATATATCAAGGATTGCTAAACTTGTTTAATATAAAAGCCACGTGCAATAAAGTCCTGATGCTTGAGTACGGTAAGTCATCAACAGAATATGAACAAATATTTTTAGGGTATACACATTTTGTTACAATAAATATTAAGAAATACGTGAATGCAATATTTATTATCTGTCTATATTTCTGAGATGAGTTATTATGTACATTATTTACATTATTCGGACCATTGTCCTAATTTTTGTCGCCATATGTATAACAACGTTTCGGCCGTTGTACGCTCCCGCCTTCATCAGGTGGTTGGAATGTCGAACCGAACCCTTTATTTCGCTCACTGGGGTAGACTGTTCTAGTTCCATGTGCCATGTTTTTAATGGATGTCATTTATCTCCTGTTAATTTTCCTCTGAAAGTTCTGCACTGACTTAAACGGGTATTGAACTCACACTCTCTGGGTCCTGTCTCTGGATCTAACCAACGTCTTTATCCACTGTGCCATGTGTCCTCGTGTATGTGTTTTTTTAAAACTGTTTGTTCGGCGAGGTTAAGGAGTTGCTAATTTGTTGCATGCTACTGATTTTATTACGTTGCATACAGTCAAATAAATTAAAAAAATGTTATACACAAACGCCTTTTTTATTTTACTGTTTGATGTCAAAAGTCTTCTGAAAGTTTATGTGTAATTTTCTGACGTTATTTAAACAGAACCTGTCTCACCCTAGGCTGATCTGACCACCGATAACTGCAGGGACCATTACACTAGATTTCTGGCGGAGTCGACACGGACTTCGATATAATGACATCTTATCTAATGAGTTCTAAGGAAATGTGTGTTTTCAGATTAGATTCAGTTAGATTAACTCTTGGTCAAGCTTATAAACTCCGTCTTGAAGTTCTTCGTGTGATTCATTATCTTTCTTCTCCAAGGCATATTTCCTTATCACTATAAACCGGGTACGATATAAATACCTATTCACTATTTACGTATAAAATGAAATATAAGTATTCATAAAATTTATATATAAAATTCTGTGGCTTCCATTATTCCGTCTGTCCGTTCCTCACACCCTTTGAAATAATCATAAATTAAACGATCGAAACCAAATTTTGGGAAGAAGTACAAACAGGTAAGGTTGTAAAAAGTACAGTATTTATTTATTTTTTTAATATAACTTTACGTAAGCTGCCTAAACTAGCTGAAATCACTTGTTTTAGAGGGAAAACGACACGATTTTGACTACTTATTACGTGTTTTCCTGAAGTTTCAAACACCATTTAATTTTTTTGACAAGAATCCTATTTCCTTTTCGCCCAGCGTTTCAGAGAACTATACACAAACGCTTCAAAAACATTGAATTTGTCTCCAGAAAGAATTATTTACCCATAAACAGTTGTATGCTAAATACTGATGAATTTTAAAAAATATTTTAGCTGTTAAAAGAAAAAAAATGAGTTTTCTTAAAAAATATTGTTTTCCATGAAACCCTATAAAATTAAAGGAATTATTAAAAAGTTGGTTTTTTGTCAAAATATTTTCCAAACAAATCAACTCATTCAAATTTCATCAATTGGTTTATGTATTTGAATGGAATGTAGAGAAAATGTTAGCGATAACTGCAATAATACGAAATATTATGAGGATTTCATCACGCGTCAGCTTGTTGCCAAAGATTCTAATATTTTCATTTTTTACGTAAGGCCTCTTAACATTCATTTCATTTATCAGCTATAGCTAAATTAAAAATGGTGGCTCATGCAAAACGTAATCAAATTGCTGCATTGGAAATAGCTGCTGGGAAGAACTGTGAGGTTATGAAACTGTGGAATTTATGAAGAAAAATTGTTTTTAATGTTTGGAAAGTTTGATGTCTAGCAAAAAAGCTCAACCAAATTCAGTTCCAGGCGGAAACTGTTCAGTTCATAACAGGAAAATCTTTGAAACCCTCGAGACGGTGCAGTAAAATCCACGAACAAGTAGGAGGGAGATGGCGAAAGAGCTGTGAATTTCAACTTAGTCGCTACTGAGAATTGTCAAAGAGTATTTTGGTCTAAAACTATACAATATTCAAAGACAAATGCTGCTCACAATTGCCTCCAAGCAAGAACAGTTTCGTAAAGGGACGGACATGCTGGAAGATATGCACCGTATCGTACATAACTGCTGCGTTTTCCTGGACGAGATCTTAACTGGGGAGACTTGCAGAACGAGATGATTAACGCCATTTCACAAGGAAACATTCCAGGAGCTTCCAGAAGATTAAAATAAACAACTAGTTTCCTGGTTTCGACCGGTGTTTCGAAATCGCCCTTTGTATTCACTAAGAAAAGAGTAAAAGTGAATAGCAGAGTTTACATGCAAATTTTGCAGAGTGGAACGTTGCCTTGGTTGTCATCCACGGTCGGACGTCGCTATGAACTCGCTGAAGCGAGAGAAATCGCCAATTTTACGCAGTACATTCGCAATTGACATTTACCGGGCTTTTATGACAAATCAAATTGGCCCAGAAATGAATTCTGTGGACTTGGGGATATGACTCATATTGGAGAGTGATGTATCATGTTGTTATAGTCAAGTGTGTCAGACCTGAATGAAGCTCATATAATGTGGTGAAGAAGTCATGGACATCATTGAAAAGAAATTAAACGCGATTGGTGGAATCAAGGAGGGTCATTTTCAATTGTACACACACACACACACACGCACACGCACACGCACACACACACACACACACATATATATATTAAAATAATAGGAAAAAAAAAGAGTGCTCGTTATAACAGTAGAGCAAAAAATATAATATATATATATATATATATATATATATATATATATATATATATATATATATATATATATAATTAATACTAATTATAATTAAGCTCTACTTCTGTATGGAGTACTGTTTTTTTTTAACTAACAACAAAAAATACTAAAGAACTCCGGATTATTATCCTAACGTGTTCTTTTCCTATTTTTCTACATATTTTAACACACACACACACACACACACACACACACACACACACACATATATATATATATATATATATATATATATATATATATATATATATATTAAAACGTAAGGCAAAAAAATCGCTAAAACGCAGTGGGATACTGAAAGAATAGAAGACAAAAACATAAGAGAGCATTAACAATAAAAAGTATTAAGAATACAGAAGATAAACATTGAAATCTGTCTATATGTCTGATATTAGATATTATGATTATTTATACTATTTACATTATTCAGACTTATCCTAACCTTCATTGCCATATTCACAACGTTTCGCCAGTTGTACACTCCAGCCTTCTTCGCGTGATAGGAAGTTCGTACTGAACCCTTTATTTCAACTAGCAATGTAGATTCTTCTAGTTCCACGTGCCATGTCTCAATTATTTCCCTTTAACTCAATTCTCAAGGCTTTTTGGTTCACCACTGCTGTAGCCTGAAATTGAACTCACAACTATTTCAGTCTGGTAAATGGATCTAACCAACGTCTTTATCCACTGGGCTATTATTTTCTTTTTTTGATCAAATTTGAATGGAAAGCAAAAAGCCGGAAGAGATTTCCACATGCGCGAAGTGCGATAATATATATGGTTAGCATAGATGAACTGATGAGACCTTGCTGCCAATCTAGTACTGCACTTAAATTCCTCGAGATTTGGTATTATAGATGAAAGTTCATCATGAAAGTATATGTAAAATATTTCTCAAAAATATAACCATAAAACTGTAAAATTTCATTAAATAAAACCTAAAAGTAATTTATATTGAAATAAAAGTTATAATGCGTAAATACAGTGTGCAATGGGTAAAATGCTAAAGAGTAAATTTATTAAATAGAATCGCTATTGGCTTCAACCACTATCTCCAGATGATTTCGAAATCTCCTGCAACTCTTCTGGACGGTCTCCTTGTTTAAGGTGATGAATGTTGCCATAATCCTTGTCTTCACTTCATCTTTGATGTTACAAGGAGGTTTGTTAGTCCCTTGCGAAACTGTGGCCCACATATAATAATCAAGAGTGTTACAATCTGGGGAGATATGTGGCCAGAAACAAGGGGTGATGTGGACGCAGAAAATTTCTGACAGCTATGATTGGGTTCTTTGGCATGGTGCAGACTCCTGTTGCCACACATACGGTATTTCAGCAGTCACCCTCTTGACCCAGGTCAGCACTCCCTCTTCAAGTCACTTGATGTATGTTTCCGTATTGATTCTGAGGCACTGTGGGAAAATGAATGGCGGTATAACGTCGTCATCACTAGTGATCACTACAAACAGCTTCATTATCATCACCATTAGACTCATTCGGCACTTTTCGGAACTTCTGAACTGTCCTCAGACTGGCACCCAAAACCCTCTGAAATGTTTGTACTCGAACTTCCGGTGCAAATGTCAAGATGTACAGCACGCCGTTTCCAAATTTCTGGCAGAGTGAATTGCGTCATGGTGCACTTTTTTTTCTCATAGATGGCATCCAACTGACCCTACTACACTGTGCAGTCGACTAAATAAAAAAAACAAACAACGCGCATGCGCGAAGTTAAAAATATAAAATGGCGATAAGTTACCCATGTATTACCTTTGTATATATGCTGTACCTGATATATAATTTCATTTCTTACCATGAATCATAAATCATATATTAAAATGCTTTGCGTAGCCTTTTAAATAGAATTCTCAATACAATTGTCAAATCTAAAATATCTTCTCTCTGTAATTCTTATTTTTAAATTAAATCTCTTATCACTATATTTCAATATATATTTTTCATTGCTCTAGCGTCATTTCATTTTCTTGATATTGTCGTTATTTTTTGCTGATGATAGCAAATGAAATTGCTATTACCAGGACACTTGTCAGCAATCTAGATCCACGCTCTGTATATAGAAATCAAATTAATATTCCCTATGTAGTATATCCACGAATGTTATATTATATCCTATGTAATCTCATTTAGAAAAATTAATTTAATAAATCCAAAACCAATGCATTTAAATGAAAGATTATTATATAAAAAAAAAAGACTTCAATAAACCAACTACGATATGAAATGTTAAAACTGGCATTTTGATCTGAATGGAACAACACAGAAACGATCGGCCAATGGTTATCTTATATTTTTTCAGGAGAGAATTAAGATATATTTTTATCGGTACAATACTGCTTATTGCTTATTCACGATGGAAATATATTTTTGTTGGTACAATATTGCTTATTGACAAGGAAAATATGGGCGAACTCAGGAAAAAATTATATGTATATGTTGCACATTATTAGCGATATCATGGCACCTTTATATAAAAATGAGAAGTTATATCTTTACAAAATTGTTTTACAGAAAATGGAGACATCCTGCCAGGATTCATTATTGACGGTCGCCATTTTAACATAATAGGATAAGCTGATGTGACAGTGAAGACAGAAGTGACAGAAAGAAAAACACAAGAAACCTTACAGAATATAGAGAAGACAGAGAAGAAAAGTAAGAAAGGACTAAACATCAATTGTAAGAGAGAATGCTTGATTTTAGTCCAATATGCAAATGAGAAATTGTAAATACCAAATTCAAGTAAATACAATAATTTAATTACCCGGAAAGTCTTTTAACAGAGACCAGAAAAAACAGGCTGATATATGAAGGCGTACTGAGATATCGAAATTTGCCTTCCAAAAGCTAAGCAAGAGTTAAATATTAGAAATACCTCGTTAGGAATAAAAAATGCTACTGAACTTTTACATAATATCCGCCCCCGCCCATATGCCAGGGAAGGATTAACAATCTCTTCATTTCTGAAGAAGAGACTTGCTTCAACAAAAACGTGGTTCTAGAGAAGAATGCTGGAAGAGAATGGGCCCAAAATATGAGCAATGAGAAAGTTCTAGAGAAATGGAATACAATAGAAGGCATATACTTAGCTCCAGGGATAGCCAGTTGAAATTTTGAGGTCACAGAATCAGAAAAGAACGCAAAACATTTCTAGCGAGATTGAGTAAATAGATAGAAGGCTTAGGAGCAATCCTTCTACTTTCGTAAACACTCCTTTTTGTTTTAATTTGTTAATCTTTTTATATCTTTTGAAATATCTTGTTACATTTGCTTCAACATATATATAATATATATATATATATATATATATATATATATATATATAGCTAATATTAGTGGTAAATATACACATACATATGCAAAATATATAAATATATATACATAGGTGCATACACATACATGTATATTTTTGAATAGAAAATTCCAAGAGGATAGAATCCAGGTAGAACTCAATGTCCAGGACAGAGTAAGGATATAATAAAAAGGCTTAAACACTAATATTCCATGGTCATAATTTATTCCATTGGAATCGTAAATACGATCCAAATAATCAGACCTACAAATTCAAAAAGAAAACAGAAAAACAACTCCGGAAATAAAAATAGAATTTAGAGAGAGTGTAAGTATGAATGAGAGTGTGGGGCGAATGTTTTATTATTTTATTATTTATATATATATATATATATATATATATATATATATATATATATATATATCATGCATCTGATTGCTAAGGCTACCAGTGCTTTCGGCAAACTTCGCCATCGCTTGTGGTACCAGCGGGTTATTCGACTGGATACGAAAATTCAAGTTTACAGAGCTTTTGTACTTGCCATCCTTTTGTATGGCTCAGATTCGTGGACTCCATACAGGTACCATATACGCCAGCTAGATGTTTTCCATAAAAGCTGTCTGCGCGCAATAAGTGGAGTTAAGCTTCAAGATAGGACATCTAACGTAGACCTGTTTAACAGGTGTAATATTGGAGGAATCGAGACTTTTATCATACAGCTGATATATGAAGGCGTACTGAGATATCGAAATTTGCCTTCCAAAAGCTAAGCAAGAGTTAAAAAAATAGAAATACCTCGTTAGAAAAGAAAAAAATGCTACTGAACTTTTACATAATATCTGACCCCCCCATATGCCATGTATACATACATACATATATATTTACACATATATATATAGGTAGCTATATATACATACATACATACATACATATATATATATATATATATATATATATATAGATACACCTAGTGAGCCAGACAAACCTACCTAGGTTTCACCTAAACGGATCGTCAGGGAAAGTTTGGCTCTACGGTTGTATTGAGCTCTTTTGAAAAGGTAGGTAGCTATAAATACTACTGTCGGGGTTTAATTGACTGAACTGTCTACTGTACTCCATTTTCTTGCGAGTAAGGTGGTTTGTTAGCGATCCAGTGCTATGAAAAGGCGGGAGAACACTCAATCATTCAGTGGCCAAGTGTTTCCATAAACTAACGTAGAGAAGCTAAAAGAAATAGCATGTCAATTATTAAATGAAATATAAAAGCTAGCGGCGTAAAGACGATTAAGTCTATGAAATAAACTCCTCCGCCGTCAAGGAGCGACGTTCAAGAGGTGTCACCCAGCGACTCCACCCATCGAACAAAATATTGCACTCGGGACATGGAACGTTAGGACATTAAACAACTTTGGCCAGGTAGAAAATGTAAAAGAGGAGCTTAGCAGCTTAAAGATCAATATTTTAAGTGTATATGAAACTCGGGGGCCTGGACAACGGAGATTTTGTCACTCACAGTCACAGGATTATATATGCAGGCGGAGAGAAAAAAAATGAAAAAAACAGTTGGTTTGATACTAGATCAAACAGTGAGTTCTTTGGAACTGTCAATTATTTGAAATGAATTCTGTAGTTAAACTGAAAAGAAAAGCCTTTGAATATCTCTATCTATAAAAGGATGTGTGGATGTGTGTGTGTGTGTGTGTGTGTGTGTGTGTGTGTGTGTGTGTGTAACGAATGCACGGCCGCAATTTTCGACGGATTTGCACCAAAACTTACATGCACATGCTCCAAGTTAGCGGGAAGGCCAAGACCGACTTTGCATCCGTTGTAGTAATAATCGATTTTTTTATGCTTCTACGGCAGGTTTCGTGTAGTTTGCGGTCATTTTGTACTGGCCAGTGTGAGAGGCAATAGCTGGCTGCCACGAATAAACAGGAAGATTATATTGGGCAGCGGGAGAGCCAACAGCTGACTGACACGAATGTTAACTAACAAGCTAGCATGCAAAAAAAATCGATAGCTCCATTCGTCACAAGTAGGAAAAATTTAAATCTGCATGGCACTTTACTCCAATTGGCTCATTCGCTTGCTTAAACTCAACGTTGATTCTTATTCCGCAGAACTGGGTTGGGTGTGAAAAAGTATTTGTTGTTAACATTCTTTTTTCATTCGGTTTTTCCAGTTACGAGTTCTTTTTTTAAAGCTGATCGTTTTGTGTTCATTTTGTTTAGTTCTTTTTCCGTAACAGATATAATGTTTAGTATAGAGCTTAGAAAAAAATCGCAGTGTGAGATAGGCAAGAAGTAAGACAGGTAGCAACATCAGCACGGCAAAGGGCACTCGTTTAAAGGCAAGGAAGGGCAAAAATATTTTAAGTCAAGTGATAGCGATTGCTTTATGAGTCGTACGATTCTTTAATCAAGCACGGGCAACGCCGGGCCATGCTGCTAGTATCTAATATAATTGAGTATGTACCAGCAGCACAAAGTACCGAAGAAGAAATCGAATCTTTCTACTCCATGCTAGACAACGCCAAGGCTTTGTGAATAACATATAATTATCATGTGAGACTTGAATGCCAAAGCAGGCAATCAGAGGAATGTTTAAATAACTGAAAAGTTAGGACTAGAAAACCTGTAACGAATGAGTGCAATGGTGAAAGACGAATTACCAGGTAATAGCCATCACCTGCTTCCAAGAACATCCAAGATGATTATGGACATGGCGATCCCAGTGATGAGAGAGTAAAATCCAAATCGACTGCATAACTAGCAATAAAAATTTTAGGAATGCAAAACCTATCCAAATGCCGACTGCTAAAGCGATCAACGTTTTATGTAAACTAAGAATGAAATTGATGAAGCCTAACGCAGAACTCAAATTGCTATACAACAAACTCCTGAGCGACCCGAACCTGGACGGTGTGAAAAGATAACACGAGGGACAAAATTAAAATGGAAACTAGAAGTGAGACACAAACAGAATTTTAGTGACACCAGCAAACGATATCATCCCAAAGGAAAATGGATGACGAAGAAGAAGAAACGAATGGTTGACAAATGAGATTCTCGATATGATGCAAGAAGAACAGAAAACGATGCCAAGCCACGGAACAGAATACAGAAAACTGCACATAGAAATAAGGAAAAAAATGCAGACAGGCTAAAGATGAATGGCTATACGAAAGATGTGCAGAAGTAGAAAGAACGAATATCACAGATATAAGAGATATGCATAAAAAAGTACGACAAGTAAATGGCAAAACATGTTCATCAACAGGATGCATAAAATCCAAGGACGGAATGTTAACATGAGAGAAAGAAAGTGGAGATGGAACGAATATATCGGAGAATTCTTCCACTACGAAAATGAACAACCGCTAATGCACAGAAATACAGACTGACCGGAAATACTAAAAACCGAACTGGAAGCTGCACTGGCTAAAATGAACATAAACAAATCGGATGGGCAAGACGGAATTATAATAGAAATACTGGCAGCCTTAGACGATTACAGCATAGACGAGATCACAGAAATAATAAATTAAATCTACAACTGGTCTTATTACACTGGCTAAGAAACGAGACACAAACGAATGTAAACTCCACCGGACAATCGACTTAATGAGCCATATAACAAAACTAATCATTCTGTTTGGGCTAAAGCGCACAGTAAAATCAACCTAGAGATAGGACAAGAACATGGCCAGTTCTACAACGTCACTGGAACACGGAAAACGATATTTATACGCATAATGTTATCAGAAAGAGTAATACAAATGCATTAAGATATGTACCTCTTGTTTTCTTTTATAAACTACGCTCTGGTGTTCAGCATATATACAAAAATAGAAAGAGGTGTAAGACAAGGATGTGTCTTCTCACCTTATTTAATCAACCTATTCAGCGAGGCAATTCTGAGAGAATTAAAAGTCCTACTAAGATTCAGCATCGGCGATCACAATCGTAACACTATGAGATATGCAAGGGACACTATACTGATTGCATAAAGAAAACTATAAAACCTCCTACAGAAGGTAACGAAGAAAAACGATATGAAAGGACTTAGTAAAAACTACAAGAAGACAGAATGCATGGTTATCAGCAAAATGATGAGTCCCAAATGAATACACTAATGGGCGGCGTTACTAAAATCAAGCAGGTACAGAAATTTAAATAAATAGGAAATGTTCTAAGAGGGCAGAATTTGTGACACTATGATCCAAGGACGTTTTGTGAAAACCAAAGATGCATTCCAGAAACTAAGAAGAGTATTAAGAGACCAAAAAATTCGCTGAAAACAAAGAAAAGAGTACTGGATTATTACGTGATGTCTGTCCTTCCGTATGTCAGCAAATACTGGACAATCTCCTCAAAGATGAAGAAGAGACTTGAAGCAACAGAGATACGGTTCTACAGAAAGATGATGAGGATACAAGGTGCGGAACATGTGAGCAAAAACGAGGTTTTGGAGAGAATGGAAAATAAAGAAAACTCATACTTAACATCAGGAAGAGGGAGTTGAAATTTTTGGGCCACGTAATAAAGGAGATCTTGGGAAATCTGTTACCCACAGGACGGATACTGGGAAAGAGAGTTAGAGGAAAGCATTGCGTGACATATTGATAGACTTAAACAAATGAACGTGAGAAAAAAGGTTGGGAGAAATAACAAAATTAATTAATAGATATAAGGGAAAGGAAGATGTGGAGGACCATATTAGCGTATATCTTGAAAGGACATAGCACATAAAAGAAAGAACAAATCTCTATCTATAAAAAGCAGGATGTGTGTGTGTGTGTGTAACAAATGCATGGCCTCAATTTTCGACGTATTTGCACCAAAATTTACATGCACATGCTCCAAGTTAGCGGCAAGACCAGAACCAACTTTGCATTTCCCAACTCCCATCGATAGTGGAAATAATCGATTTTTTCATGCTTCTACGACAATTTTTATGTAGTTTGCGGCCATTTTCTCCTGGCTAGATTGATAGCCTATAGTTGGCTGCCACGAATAGGCAGGAAGATTATATTGGCCAGCGTGAGAGCCAACAGCTGACTGACACGAATGTTAACTAACATGCTATCAAGCAAAAAAAAAAATCGATAGCTCCATTCGTCACAAGTGGGAAAAATTTAAATCTGCATGGCACTTTACTCCAATTGGCTCAAACTCAACGTTGATTCTGATTCCGCAGAACTGGGTTGGGTGTGAAAAAGTTATTGTTGTTAACATTCTTTTTTCATTCCATTTTTCCAGTTACGTGCCCTTTTTTAAAGCTGATCGTTTTGTGTTCATTTTATTTAGCTCTTTTCTCGTAACAGATTTAATGTTTAGTATAGAGCTTAGAAAAATTCGCAGTTTGAGGTAAAGCATGTAGCAACATCAGCACGGCAAAGGGCACTCTCTTAAAGGCAAGGAAAGGCAAAAATATTTTAAGTCAAGTGATAGCGATTGCTGTATAAGTCGTACGATTTTTTAATCAAGCACGGGCAACGACGGGCCATTACATATCTCTTAAATGAGCTTTATATTGGGGTAGGAGGTATAAAGCTTATTTAAGACAGATGTAAATTTAACCCTCGCTATAATTTGCATTGTCTCTTTAACCGCCACCTTCACCCTCCCTGTTTAATTACAAAAATTACACAACCCATCAATTTCTAATCACATCTTTCCTCTCATTTCATTGTTGGAAGTGTTACCTGATGATCCGAAATCCTTTGAAAAGGATTTTGGTGAAATGAATTATTGTAATGGTACCTTAAATTGGTCTGTTTTTCATTAAATATTAGCTCTGTTCTTCACATTGAGTTCTCAGGATTTCATCCTCCTTGGATTTACCTATTCGGTTTATCAAGTTCTTCATAACTAATATATATATATATATATATATATATATATATATATATATATATATATATATATATATATATATCAGTTTAATTATCTATAGGAGGGAAATTAAAAAATGAAAACCTCCTGACAAAAGATCGAGAAAAAAAAAGCATCTATTACAATAACCATGATTTGCTATGCCTACACCAATTTAAAATGTCAGATCCTCGATTTAATCAATTATTGGGTTCATCGGAAGTGGATATTGCTAATTTTTCGTCCATACATAATAAGCAATACTTATCCGTTGCTTTATACTTATGGCATTTTTTTAGTATTTCCAATTTTAAAATAGGGTCAATACCATCTTCCTGTTTAATATTCCATATGTATGTAGACAGGCTAATTCTGTGTTTGTAATTTTCATACTTAAAGCTACTTAGATGATTGTAGTAACGCTTTTTGAATTCTTTTGTGCTATTCATAGTTTTCCAACTGAGTATTACTAATATATATATATATATATATATATATATATATATATATATATATATATATATATATATATATATATATAAATTTCAAGAGAATAGAATCCAGATAGAACTCATTGTCCGGGCCAAAGTAAAAAATATAATAAAAAGGCTCAAACACTAATATTCCATGGTTATAATTTGTTACATTGGAATCATAAGGTCTGATGAATTGGATCGTGATTTCGATTCCAATGCAATAAATTATACAATGGAATATTAGTGTTTGAGCAATTTTATTATATATATATATATATATATATATATATATATATATATATATATATATATATATATATATATATATATATATATATAAATAAAACCAAAATTATCTGTTGAGGAGTCCAAAAAATAAGACGAAACGGCTGTTCACTGCTTTCTGCATTCTGTTGAGAATTTTTTCCATGCTCGATGAATTACTAAAATGATTTGCCTAAAATCCCCAAAATTCAATTACTTGTATATCCTTGCTTGACCCAGTCGCTCTAGTAAATGTGGTCCAGAACCAAATAAAAATGGATGAATTCACATACATTTAGCTTATATACAATTCTAATCAACGCATTTTAAAACAATAAACATAACTGAGGAATGTCGGTAGTTATAATAATAGTGATGTGAAGATGAAAACCGACTTTTTTTAGCTGGCACGAAGTTACAAGATTGTCAAACAACTGTTGATACGGATGTTGGTAAAAATATAAACAGATTTATATTTTTTAAGTTAGTAGTTTCTGGAGCATCAACACCAGAAAACTGACAAATTTTTTTAGCATCATCAAGATTTGCTAAAATAAAAATAAGGACATAGTACAAAACAGATGTATATATCTTTAGCAATGTAAGATTATTCTATGCAATAATTATTGCGATTTTATTCTACGCGGGAGAAATGCCGGTCTTAAAATAATAATATTGCAGAAAACGTGTATTTCAAAATGATTGCCTTCGAGCTACTGCTACACTGGGCAATTATCGAACGAAAATGAAAAAAATATATAACTATGTATACGAGATAAATTCACTGATTATATGAAGTAGAATGAAATCGGCTTGTTCTGCAAGAACGTTTGAAGAAACGAATCCAGTTATTTGCTTGAAGCATTTAAAAAAAAGATTATCGAACCAACACCAAGCAGGAGGCTTACCAAACGTTCGATACATAAAATTAGAAAGGAGACCGATCTGCCTTTGCTTACGGCATAAGTAAAAGAAAAAGATGGAGATCGAAAGGTTGGGTAATATTACTGTAAAGGGTTATGCAACTAAAGTATGATTCTAATTTATTGGTTAAGATGATCTGCATCGTGTAAATAAGTTATTGGCCGGAACTAGCGAGATTGCAATGCTTCTAATGGTCAACAGGAAAGGCTCAAGAAAAGTGTCTGACAACGGCATATAAATTCCTGACCAAGGTGAAACATCCAGTTGAATCAGGGACAATTTGAATCTTCTCTGAAGTTTTTTTTATTTTTATCAGGACCAAGAAAAACAGATAGCTTTTCTACAATCCATATGATGTTCCTTGTTTCATGAAGTTTTGGCAAACTCTAATGGTTTTTGAGTGTGTCACCAGTGAAGGTGATGCCATATTAAGTCACACGTTTGAACAGGCTTTCAGGGTAAGTTTGGATGGCAATATGGAGTTGGAGAGATAGGTACTGGAAGCAAGATTCAGCTTACTGCACCGACTAGAGTAAGTATCAGAATTGGTTTTGAGATAATTTTCACGACTTCATCAGCCACATCGACAGGCCCCCTAACTCCCGTGATTGTAACGCCATGGATTATTGTGTGTGGCACTACTGAGAAAGACACCAATCGTACTGACTGTAACAACAAGATCCAGTTGATGGACAGGATTAAGAAGGCATTTGAGGCTCTCCCTAGGGGCATCATGAAGTTCGTATATGCCAGATTCCGGAGTCCGATCGAGGTTCTGTAGATACTGAGAATTACTTTGGTTAGTGAGTAGTGCTTTGATTATTTTAACTTGTATTTAACTTTTACTTTTATATTTTTTTTTTCAATGTGTTGATATTTTTCTTAGATATTGACTTTGTTTTCCGTTAAAAAAGCTGTCAAATTTAGCACGACTGCACTTTTATATATATATATATATATATATATATATATATATATATATATATATATATGTGTGTGTGTGTGTGTGTGTGTGTGTGTGTGTGTATGTGTGTATATAAATCCATTCATATATATATATATATATATATATATATATATAAATGTATATATATATATATATAAGATATGTATATCTATATATATATGTGTGTGCATATATATATATATATATATATATATATATATATATATATATATATTACTAAACTATATCCCCCCTCTTCTTCCTCAAAAAAAACTACGTATATCTCTTATATCTTATCTCTTTAGTTCCCCATTTTTCTTAATTTTCCCCTTTTCTTTCTTTTTTCCTTTTCCCCATAACATTTCCTTTGAGTTGATCGATTAAATAGGTCAATATCTGATCCTTACCCACTCCTCCTCAATATTAAGTATTTTTATTAAAATAAAAACAAATTAAAATTTTAAACTCTCACTTTCCTCTCTAATCCCGATTAGGTCTTTCACAATATTCCTCACCACCCTCTATGTCAACCTTCTATAAGCTTAATACTGCCCAAAATGCCTGTAAATTTTAAATTCATTTTTAGTTTCACCTTTTAAAGTGATGTCTGATGATCCAGAGAAGAATAAAATTCTCTGATGAAATAAATTATAACTAATAGAGCCTTCAAGTGGTATGTTTTTCTTTAAATTAAATTATTCGCTCTGAATTAACATTGAGCTCTCAAGATTTCATACTCCTTTGGATTATCCCTTCGGATTACCAAGAATTTTGTTCCTAATATATATATATATATATATATATATATATATATATATATATATATATATATGAAATATTATAGGATTTATATAGATAGATAGATAGGAATATAGATAAAATGAAATATGCCGCTGAGTAACTATATATATAGAAAGAAAGAAATAGATAAATAGAGAGAGAGAAAATTTTATATCTATATACCAAATATGAATAAAAGAATGAAGGAAGCCTAAAGACCACTTTTAATCTTGTATGTAATTTTTTTTTTAAGTTTTTGGTCATTGATTTTTCATTATTATAGACAGCATTATATCGTTTTTAAATCCCCTCGTATAGATGAATACACTCATCTGAAAGTCATGCATGGCCCCTAGCTCTTTCAGAAATGTCAAACTCGATCAATAATTTAAGTTTTTTTGAGTGAATGAAACCTATAAATGTTAAACAAGAAAATTCTTCATCAGTCCCTCTAGAATTGTGCTACAATATAATAAAACCTTTAAACTGATCACAAAAAATATTTTCAATAGTTACAATGAAAATAGTCAGCATTTAAGGGAAAATCATGATATAATCACTATGTTGACTTTTCAAACTACCTTAAAGAATGTTATTAAAAACACCAACCACACTTGAAAGATCAATAGCAGTTAATGGACTTGTGTCGATAGTTCTCGTGAAATAATTGCTGAATATTTTCTTTTATATAGAAACAGCTTATTTCACCATTAACATTATGTTTATTCAGTGCCATTTATTGGTCCCACAGAATTTAGGTCAACTATTCTAACCCATTCTTCAGGTTTGCCTTAAAAAATACTGAAGAACAAAAGACAGATATCGTTTCTTTTTAGATCTGCTGTATATCACCATCAATATTTAACAAAACCATTGAAACAGGTAATGGCTATTGAATCCGTCCAGTCATTACAGACTTCACCTTGTGATTTAATAATTCTACCATGTGCTTGCTTTTCTTCCCGACATGGGCGATCGTGGCTATTCAATATCCTTTACCTTGTAGCCTTTAGCCTCTATTTGCAAAAGCTTGTCTTGTAGGTGACCCGTTGCCTAACCGTCTATTGCTCTTTTCGTTTTCCAAGCCTTCCTTCATCATTATGTTTACACGACATTTCAGATGCAATTTGCTGATGCTATCTTTTCACTTGATCGACATTTTCTTTAAGACTTTTTGTCGCTTACTTGCTCCTTCCATAGAATTCTCCCCATCTTTCTGTAGAACCACATTTCTGTGACCGACAGTTTTCTCTTAATCTGTGAAGTGATTGTCTAGCTTCCCCTCCATATAGCAGGATGGACATCAAATAGCCAACCAGCACTCTTTTTTTTCTAAGGATTTTTTTTCTTTACCTTAGCAAATTATTAGCTTTTGGAATGCATCATTCGCTAATCTACTAGCTGGTCGGATTTGGCCTATAGGTATTAGAGATAAACATGAGTGTCTGGGAAAGTCAACTGCGTTTCGCTATGTTTTCTTAACAAATTTAGCACTGTTTTTAGGGGTTTCACCAGAGAGTAACCTTTGAACAGCTGTTTAAATATCATTGTAACTAGAAAACGCCATATACTAAACATATGGCAGTCTAACATAAGTTTTATAAAATCAGATAATAAAATGTCAGTAGCTTGCGTAGATTAAAAATACTAAATTGGTAAAAATAAAAATAAACAGAGTAACTCGTAAAACGTGTACATCCTACCGTGTCGTCAACAGAATGGCGAGACTCTCTTTAACGAAATCGTTTGTTGATGATGATTAAACAGAGTCAGAGATGTGGTTAGAGCGACTCAAATATTTTTCCCCAGCAACTGTCAAAATCAGTTCTGTTGTCAATGATATGTCTGACAGGAACTGATATAGTTTATTTGCGTCGCCGATGGCCATCTTCATCATATTCGTCGCAAATCGTAATTTGACAGCGACGACGAAAAAAGTAGTTGCGCTTATATTACTAAGAGGAAACAAAATGGAGTCTCGCAGTGAGTTCCAACTAAACGATCATCCGACGCAATTCAATGTGTAATTGACGGTAATTTGACAAGGCAAAGACGACAGCCAATAATAAATTACAGGGATGAATTTGGCAAGGAACACCCACTCGCCAAATATATCAATACAGGTACGCATATACACACACGCATAGGTAGAGGCCCAGAAACACATATATACATATATATACCAAAAATAGAAGTGTTTGTATATAGAAAAGAACAAAAAGGTGGAACGAAGAATATTATTATTTATTAGAACTATCAATGAATATGAAAATACAAATCATAGACATTCTTAGGAAAATATACATTGGCAAATAATTTAGGTTTCGAAAATTATGACTATCGTGATTGTATAGTAACACATATCTCTATTGTTTTAGAAAAACATGAAAACACAGACACAAACACGCACGCACACACACATATATATATATATGTATATGTTTATAAATGCACCTGGTCTATTTCATATGCGAAGACAAAAAATACGTCAGTGTGACTTCATCAAATTTTCTATTTTGTACAATTCCTAACAAAGAGAAAAGAATGTTGGCAGATCTGAAGATAAAAACGGCTAATGCTTAGATTCTCTTGAAATAAATATTTGTACTGTTGAAACATTTACAAAATATTCCTTGTGCTGTATTCACTAATGCATTATATATATATATATATATATATATATATATATATATATATATATATATATATATTGTGTATATTTACGCAGCAATTTTCATTGATGCATGTTTCATTAAATAATATAGACAAGTTTTGTCTATTTATTTAAAAAGTAAATTCATTTCATATTGACTGATAAGCTTAATAATATTATCATTGAAAGACGAAAGGAAATCGCCATATTGATACATGTTTAAATCCAATCTAAGCTTTCGGTTTACATAAGCCATTATCAAAGATGACAATTACATTTCAATATATCAACCAATACACGGACAAAATAATAATTATAAACAAGATGAAAATATACTAAAAAACAATTAGTAAATACTAATGCATCTACAAGAGATGCTAACAAAAAAATTAGGTTAATCATATACTACAATAAATCTAGTATACCCAACAATTATTCGCAATGATTCTTCCACCCACCCCGTTAGCGATTTGCAAAAAACCAACATAGTTTGCAAATTCAAGTGCCCTTTGGGAGATTGTATCTGCTAATGGATAAAATAATAGTTATGTTGGTCACACAACAAACTCGCTTTCACAACACTTGACTCTACATTTGAATGATAACGCTAACATTTTTAGTTATTTAAAATAACATGCCTGGCTACATACACAATTCCGGAAAATCCTTGTTAAAAACACAACAATAATTAAACATGAAAACAATAAATAAAAACTAAATATTTTTGAAGCTATCTACATAAACCAGTTGAAACCTAACCTGAACAAAATAAACTAAGAAATCTCCACAAATTCTTTAATGCCTATAATTGATAACAGATGTCATTGGTTTATACAAGAGCTTCCCATACTTAATACATCTTATTTCCACTCTCGCGTAGTCATGTGTGACGTCACGAGCTGCGACGAGATTTTCGCTTCCACGTCTCTTATACACTAGTTTTTCGTTTCTTTGAAATAATAATAATTATTGTTTCGTTCGTGTATTGGTTGATATATTGAAATGTAATTGTCAGCTTTCATAATGGCTTATCTAAGACGAAAGCTTAGATTGGATTTTAAAATGTATCAATATGGAGATTTCCTTTCGTCTTTCAATGATAATGTGATTGCTTTTATCAGACAATATGAAAGATATTTAATATTCAATGAAACATGCATCAATATATATATATATATATATATATATATATATATATATATATATATATATATGCACATAACATGATTGTATTTAGCATGAAGCAGCCTGTCGTCTCTGGTTGTTGACATCAATGTCACTTTTATATTTACATACGCTCTTTCCTTCATGTTGACCACTTTAATCAATAAATATATAACTTAAAACTATATATATATATATATATATATATATATATATATATATATATATATATTAAAGATATATATGTTTGTTTATTTGGGCAGTAATCCATCTTTTATACAAGTGTGACGTCCTTTGGTCACGGCGTCAGCTGCGACGTCCTTAAACGCAGCCTTCGCTCGCTCCTCGCTGCTCCGTCCGGGAGTCGCCGCTCCAAACGTGACGTCCGCCTGTCGCGTCAGTCGTGTTGTCTCGTCCTGTGACGACCAACTGGCTTGGTATCGGTCGCGGCACCCAAATGTGACGTTCTAACCTTTTTGTGATTCGGATGGGAATCTGGTTAGATTCGATATCAACCTCGTCGTTCCCAACTCGCTTCCAACGTCTGGTTACCAAAGTAACTGCACTGATCTCCAGTCTGCCTACCCACGTTGTGAATTGATCTTAGGCAGACGCGATCAATCAGTAGTTGGGGCCGTAATGCAAATCGGGTTCAAACGGGGGTGACACCGCACAAATATGCATAAAAGAAAATAAAATGATAACTCAAAAATTCAAGGTATCAAAAAAAAAGGATAACAAACTTTATGTCTAGTTGTTGGATATATAGGACTGCGTCTATTTCCCGGCCCGTTCTATGAATTGTGACACGTTGTTTTCCGTTAGGCGAGTTTTAACGCTTCAAGTTGTTGCTCTTTAAGAAATGGGTTTTTCGGTGTGTCTTCGGGCGAAAGTCGAAAAAAAACTTATCTTAGTGGTCTGGATCTAAGTCGCTCTTCAAATTAATTGTTCTTGGATTGAAGAGTAGTCCGGAATTTGCGTGAACCTTTCAAGTCAGCTATCTACGAGGTGGAACCAACTTCCACTGCGAACTTCGAGCTCTCTACTGGAACTGGAACTGAAACTCTAACTCGAACTCAACTGATTTCTGCTCGCTGCGACTTCGCTTATATGGACGCCGACCAAAACCGGGGTGGGTTTGTCGGCGCCGGCGGGTCCTCGATAATTCTAAATACATATCCACCTCCTTTGTTTCTGGTTAGGACTTTTCCACTTTTTTCCATTTTTGGTAGCCTTCTCTTACTCCCACCTTCTCACCATACTTCAGAGGGGCGTGAGCTGCCATCCCCACTTCTTCGTAGCAACCTCTCATACCCATCCTCTCGATGGGCGGCGACAGCCTCCTCCTTGCGTCACGTGATCACCACTCGACCAATGATGTCTAGTCGGGCGTGTACGATCCCGCGGCTTTGTTTCAGAAAAAAATATCTTGCTTAACAAAAAAAATTATCTTTTTTCTTTTCTTTTTCTTTCTTTTAATCGCAGTTATCATTTTCTCTAGCCGCAAACAGAACAATACAATCGACGGTGGTCATAACTCTTGTTCTCACCTGGGCTTCGTCAGTCATCTTATCGCTAATTATCAGAATGGATGGTCTTTTTAACACGGCCAGACCGTCGCCTCGAAAAGAAACATTTCTAGGTTCCCATTCATTTTTTTCGGTACACATTTCTGATAACATAGTTTTTTATTATCGCAGGCTAAAGATGTTCTGTCGAAAGAAATCGGCCAGTATTACCTCGTGTGCGGCTTTTGATACAATTAATTTTTCATATCTATCCAAAGCCCTGTGGTCCACCTGTTTTCCGTCACTTATCAAAATAACATTTTCATTTGGATTTTTCTTTGGCTAGTCGGTCTGTGGTTTGCTTATCAGATGCCTTCCCGCATTAGCGGTTTGTTTATGTATCTCAATAACACAGCCCGTCGTCAGAACACACCCGATTCCTTTATCCACTCAGAATTTTTTTTTCATGGTAATGACACTCTTCGACATTTGTTATTTATCAAAATATCCTTTATCCATTGTCTCTTAGCCGTGGTGTTCTGCTTATCATTAACGCTTTGGGTCTTCGCCTCTCTTTTCCTTTCTTTCCTTTCTTTTCTTTTTCAGCCTTGGTAAATGGTGCCACACAAGTTTCATTAAAACGACTGTCAAGTTAGTTTTTTATTTAGTTTTTCATGCGTTATAATTTTCTTCTTTTCTGGTCATAAATTATATAGAACTGTGATGGCCGTGCTTCGCAAATAAAAGATTCCTATAATTCTAGTTAGATATATTAAACGATCCATGCATTTTGTTAAAATTTTTAAAATAATATAAAATAAAATATGTCGGAACTATGTCTGATTTTGTTGAGCATAAAAAATATTTGGCCTTTTTTTATATATAATTTACGTCTAGAAGAGAAGAAAAATATAGGAACGCAACAATAATTAAACAAAAAGTAACCGCAGTACCACGTCGGTCGTTTTTAATAAAACACACAGACACACACACACACACACACACACACACACACACACACACACATATATATATATATATATATATATATATATAAATGTATTAGTGAATACTGCACACAGGGAATATTTTGTAAATATTTCAAATATACCTTCTCTAGTTTTCATATAAGAGAACGAATATTTTGTTCAAGACAATCTAAGTATTGCCCATTTTTCTTATTTTCTAATCTAGCGACTGCTCGTTGTTTAGCAATGCGCCAAATAGAAAATTCAGTTGATGAACTAAGACTGACGTATTGGGCTTGTGTTAGAAACATTTTGATTTAAGAATTTATCATCTGAAAATTTTCTTTCAGAAATCTTTTATTAGAACTATCAAGTAATACGAAATACAGTGTGAGTATATTAATCTTTTAACGTGTTTTTCTGAATGACGTTGAAGAAGGAGATGTCGAACTCATACAGTATTGCAATAACGTTCTCACAAATTATGAAAGTGAAAACGATTTGTTTTACAGATGGCTAACGAAAACCTTTACACATATAAAACTGCCAAAATAATATTCAAAATTCTGTGTTCACATTATGTTTTACCTAAGATGGAACAACTATATTGAATCAATAGCTTCATTGATCACAAGGAAAGTTAGTTCTCTGTGTCGAGCCACACTGCTTTCTCACCTTAGTCCATCCCTCTGATCTACACATCAAGCGTTTTTCCTTGCACTGAATACTTCTGCCGTATATGGTCTTGTGTCTTCGCTGTTCATTTCGGTCCCAGAGCTGTATATGCAATATAATAGGTCCTGATCTGTCATCTCGTCTACAGTCACTCTCTCACAGACGTGCTGTGGCTTCCCTCTTTTTTCTTTTCTACAAGTATTTCCATGGCAACTAATCTGAGGAGGTACTTTCACTGCTTCCTAATATGCATGAATTTAAGCGTGCTACTTGGTTGGCATATCGGTCCCAGCCTTTCACTGTCGAAATGGTTAAATATAATCATCACTTCTACTCAGCTTCTTATCTCGCACGTCCTGTCAGGGGAACTTGCTTTCCTGATAGCTATAATCTTCAAATATTCAAAGGCAATGTCAATCGACATCTTCTGATGCCCTGATCGTGATCCCCGTCTTTCTCTATATCCTTTCCTTAAACATCCCTCTTTACTCTTGCTCTCACTCTCTGCAACCCCTTTGAAAGCTAGTGACACTCCCGCCTGGCTTGGGACGAAATCCTTAAAACGATGATTTGCTCTTAAGTGAACCTAACGAATAAAGAACTCGATTCCCCGACTTCTAATTCCTTATACATTACACTCCTTCACACCCATACTTAGGGCACCTGGTTTTTGCCAAGTTGTCACCCATCTAGGTACTGACCAGGCTCGACTTTGCTTAACTTTGGTGATCTCGGTCTCACCCTTTTATTGTCGAAACAGTTAAATGTAACCGCCTCTTCTACTCCAACATCTTCTTCTCTTGCACTTCCCGCCAATGGAACTCTCTTCCTCTTGCTTGCTTCCCTGATAACTATAATCTTCAAATATTCAAATGTAATGTCAATCGACATCTGACGCCTTGATCCTGATCCCCGTCCTTCTCTGTATCCTTTCCTCAAACACGACTCTTTACTATTGCCCTCACTCTCTGTAACCCCTTGCATGCTAGTGGCACCCCTGCCTTGCTTGAGGTGATATGCTATAAAAAAAAAATAAAAAAAATAAACGCATTTCTCTGATAGAATTTGTGTGCTTTATTAAGAAAAGCTAATATTTCTTCAATATTTCATGTTATTTCAGGAATTTTTCAAATTAACTGTTTGTAAATTTAATTCAGAAGGTTTTTAAACATTTTCTGGGGTTTACCTGGATGTTTCTACATAAATTTCTCTAAGAAGTAATAAGAAAATAGGCAGGACAGGGAACAGTGCATCGCTTTTGAACGGAATTAATCGTTGCATATATTATGTTCCAAGTTCAATGTATTTGTGAGTCGCCTAGTAGTTTTCTAATTGAGCGCAAATTTTGTTGTTGATTGATACAGAATTAGTGGGTAGGAGCAGCAAAATGTTAACTTTTGGAACATTATCTATTGGTAAGAGTAAACCTAATATATATATATATATATATATATATATATATATATATATAGAGAGAGAGAGAGAGAGAGAGAGAGAGAGAGAGGGGGGATGTATTATTAAAGAGTAGTAAAGAACGTTTTCCGTTTAATAATCTTTCTTTCAGTTTTTTTTCCTTTTTGCTTTATCTCAAGTTTCGTTATATTTAGGTCTAAGTTGTTGAAAAAAGACATCGGTTGTCAAAGCGCTCGGCAAAAAAAAAAAAGGAAATGAATAAAAAAATAACTTGGTCTTTTAAAACGATATTTTCTACTGTAGGAATAATTTTGTCTTTTCATATTTTGCATACTTCACCTGTCAATTTACTTGTGATTAACCTATTGTTCTGAAAATTGAGTTTGATATTCCTTCTCTTTTTATGTTCTATATAAAAAACCTGGAATCATAAGGTCACTAGGTTCTGAGAAATGGATAAAAATATGCAAAATTAATAATTTCGTCGTTGGCTGTATATATATATATATATATATATATATATATATGTGTGTGTGTGTGTGTGTGTGTGTGTGTGTGTGTTCGAGTGTGCGTGCTTGAAGATGACCTTAGGCTTTAGTCATTATATTTGATATATCTATGCGTCCATCAAACAATTTAAAGGGAATTCCCTTTGCCTTAAATTTTAATATAAATCCTTCATAAAGTTATTTCATTAAATTAACCTACTGTACACATTTTACATGTTTTTCTTTCTGTTAATAACCTCTGCATTTATATCTGTTGTAATTCTAAGCAGTCATAATTTTAATGGCACTTTTTATAATCGTCATCTAATTCTTCTTGCATGTCTTCCACTGAAAAGAAATTACTCAACATATATCAATTTTATCTTTTTCATTTGACAGTAATTCTCCCTCAAGTATTTTTTAATCTTTTCCTGTCGCATGTGTTTTGGTATAACAATGTAATTGATTTTATGAGGCCTATTATTCTTTACATAACTTTATCCCTTAATAACTGCCAATTCCAACATTGGGCTTGTTTTTTCTCAAGAGGAAGAGCAGTTTATATTTGAAAAGAATTTCCCAGTCCTGACAATTCATAGCTATACGATATGGAGCATTTAAAATTCAATACATCAAAGTATTTCTCCATCTTTAAGAAATAAATCATTATCATTTTTTGCCTTTCCCCTGAGAGAAAATTACTCTTTCATTCCTTATTTATCGAGTTTTACCGCAATCATACACTTTTCATTTATGATTGATGGTGTAAAAATGCGTTTGCTTTGAGCCTCTGGTTAATAAATTGTCTTGTAAAATCATTTTATACTTATAGGCTCACTACTTTTATATTTCTTATTTGCTCACACCTTTTTCCCCCTTAAGTACAAACCATATCTCACAATTTATTTTACTATTCTTAGTTCTGAGATAAATAGTTTTTTTTCAGTGACTTCATATCTACTAAAGTTAGTTTTTGCATTTCTCCGAAATTTGAATTTTGATTGTGCTAATAGTGTGTAATATGAAATTAAAATAAAATGAATGATTTGTAAAATTTAATATCAGTCTAAAGAAATAATATATCAAATTTTCAAAACACTGTTTTTCAGTAACAAAAAAAACAAAACATTACAATCGTCAAAACACTCAAAGATACAAATGTATTTATCGCTGTCATTAAAAAAAACAACAAAAAAACAACAAAAAAACAAGCTTAGTAATATTGCAGTGAGCGATTTAAAAAATTTTTTTTTTTACTGAAATACGACAGAAAAGAATTCTGTATATAAACCAGAATTCAACCATTTTATTACTTGAAACACAATATCATGAAACAATGATAAAGACAAGATAATAAGAATAAAAATGTTATGGTCTTCCGGACAAGTTTTACAATATTAATAAATAAATTAAAAGAAAACATCTGACCGTTGCGGTCAGATGTTTTCTTTTAATTAAATTATATTGTAAAATATTAATATAAATAGTATTATTCATATAAAATAGTGTAGAATATATAATATTATTCATATAAAAAAATATATATATATATATATATATATATATATATATATATATATAATTATGCTATTCTCATAATTTGGACTATTGTCATCATCTTTGTCGCCATATTTATTACAACGTTTCGGCCGTTGTACGCTCCAGCCTTCATCAGGTAGTTGGAATGTCGAACTGAACACTTTATTTCGTTCACTGGTGTTAGACTGTTCGAGTTCAACGTGCCATGTATAAAAGATGTCAATTATCTCCTGTTAATTCACAGCCATAACCAGGTATTGAACGCACGCTCTTTGGGTCATGTCACTGGATCTAACTAACGCCTTTATCCACGTCCTTGAGGACATCTGGGTCTGAATTTCTAGGTTTTATAAGCCTAATGTCTTCAGCAACCATTGCTCATATTGCAATTTCTGCTGTTATCCTATGTTTTTAACAAAGCTCATATTGCAATTTTTGTTGTTATTATTGCTTTTCTCTGGAATCCCTTATTACTGGCTCCCATATTGTATTCATTTCTATGCTTGGTCGACTCAGGAGATTTTGTTGCCTAGCATATGTGCTGATTCTTTAAGTTTACGAATTTTCCAATGATGTTCTTGATGATCTCAACCTGATAACACAGAGAGCGGTGATTTTCCTTTTCTCTCCATATGTGGGCAGCCACGCCTGATTTTTTTTTGTGTTCTTGAAGCCTTACCTTAACGTTGTAATAAATATGGCGACAGAGATGAGGACAATACTATGAATAATGTAAATAGTGTACATAATACCTCATCTCCGAAATATAGACATATAATATTATTCATAACAAAAAAGTATATGGACTGTAACTACGATAAGGGAGGCGCTTACCACAGATGGATCTTAAACACTGTCGAGCATACACACTAAGCTATGACAATCTCGCTCACTTCCGTTGTTTATAACATTAGTTGGAATGAAAGTGGGTAGAGTTCTATCATCTCATCACACCACAGAGTTTTCATCAGTGACCATCCGCTGAAGTGTTTGGTCAACCGCAACATTCCCCATGTCATAAAGCCCCCATATTCGCTAGATCTAGCTCCTTTCAATTTTTCTCTTTCCAAAATCAACTCTCAATTAAAAGGAAGAAGATTTCAAGACTTCGAAGAAATCCAAGAGAATGGGCCGAAGAAAAGATTTCCATGAAATCTTCCATCAATGAAAACAATGGTGGATGGCTTCATAAGTGGGGAAAAACTTCGAAAGAAACTAAATGGCGAATTTTAGTTATGTAGCTTTCGTATTATAGAACTAGTTCCGATATTTTGTAAGAGAACCTGTATAATACAATAAAGTTATAATAAAGGCTAAAAGTAAAGTCTGATAAATCTTTGGTCGGAATAGGTAGTGCTGACTATAATAGATTTAGACGTCTAAAATGGGAAAGATATAACATTTCCCACATTTTACATAATATCAAATTGTACATCAAATTTGTTAAATAAATTGTATTATTTTGGCAACTATAATTCACAGACGAATAGAATTATCTACTTCTCGAAGGAATTCATCAGTTCTCTATCTGAAATTGTGTTTTGGATTGATATTATTGTTTTGGGGCAAATTCCAGTGAAATAGTATTATGACATTATTTACTTTGAATGTCTTCATAAAAAATAAATCGAATTTAAAAAGATATACATTTTTGTCCAATATACTGAAATGAAGAATTTTAAGACATATCTAATTTCATTTGAAATATCCTGAAAGTATAATACACCGTAATATGTAATGTCTATTTTTCCAAAAGAGACGATGGTAGGAACAATAACCGACAAACAACAAATATGCATCTGTAAATGTTTTTGTAGGTTCATGATAATCCTTTCTCTCTCTCTCTGACTATCTCATTGTGAAATGTATCTTTATGCATTAGACATCCGTCAACATTCATTTTTTTCTCTTAATTAAACCCCTTCCACCCATCTCTCTTAAAATTCTCTCTGTTAAGGTTTAATCTCCCCCCCTCATACTTACACTCTCTCTAAATTCTGTTTTTATTTCCGGAGTTGGTTTTTTTCTGTTTTCTTTTTGAATTTGTAGGTATTTACGATTCCAATGGAATAAATTATGACCATGGAATATTAGTGTTTAAGGCTTTTTTTTATATCCTTACTCTGTCTTAGACATTAAGTTCTACCTGGATTCTTCCTCTTGGAATTTTTTTTTCTAAAATATACATGTATGGGTATTTATATATTTTGCATATGTATGTATATTTACCACTAATATTATCTATCTATCTATCTATCTATCTATCTATCTATCTATATATATATATATATATATATATATATATATATATATATATATGTATATATATTTGTATATATATATATATATATATATATATATATATATATATATATATATATATATGCACATTTCATTGAATACAACAGAAAAGGTGCTGTGATTTAGTCTTATATACAAGTTATTATGTGATCTAATTTTTTTTTGTTTGTTTCAGATGCTAAATTGTATAAAAACTGTCCGAATGTTCTTTATATTCGAGCGCTTTCGGCTATACATTTAGCCATTTTCAAGGATGAAATATATTAACTCTTAAATAAGAAATAGTTTGTTGCATGTATGTATTTATATAATGTTTTCATTTTTTTATTATTATTTTTAAAACACGCTCAATATATTGTTTCCATGTTTATAGTCGATATTATTCCGTGTTGGTTTTTGTTTTTGTTTTTTTATTAATAAGACTTACATTATTTTTAGCCTTTTTTGGCATGTAGAAAACTTGAACTCCATGGGCGGATGATGGGGTTTAAACCTAAAACCCACAGTCGCCGTTGGCTGTTTACATCAGGGACGTGGAGTCGGAACACCAAACCATCGACTCTGACTCTCACTCTGATTCCTCTATTTTTGGCAATTCCGACTCCGTCTCCTCTCTACGAAGCCTATGTATACACTCCTAACTTGACTAGTCCTACATCATTATAACTGGCTTATATCAAAGGATTAACGATATTGTGGCTTTTATATCATATCTTTGTAAATAAGAAATAAGTAAAGAACAAAAACTAATCTACTTTATAACAGAAGTTGAAATATCATGTTTTACAGGATGTAAAGTCATAAAACAAAAATAGAAATTCTATAATGTAAGATTGTTTTTACATATATAGTCTTGCAAATACAAAAGAGTTAAAAAATAAAACGATCTGTCTATATTTCAGAGATGAGGTATTATGTACATTATTTACATTATGCGGACTATTGCCCTCAACTTTGTCGCCAAATTTGTTCCGACGTTTCGGCCGTTGTACGCTCCGGTCTTCTTCAGGATACATGGTACAGTAGATAAAGGCGTTAGTTAGATCCAGTGACAGGACCCAAAGAGTGTGAGTTCAATAGATGTTTAAGACGGTGGAGAACTTAGAGAGGGGGATTAACACAAGATAACTGACATCTATTTGACATGGCATGTGGAGCTAGAATAGTCTACACCAGTAAGCGAAATAAAAGGTTCAGTTCGACATTCCAAACGGCCGAAACGTTGCAATAAATATGGCGACAAAGATGAGGACAATAGTCCGAATAATGTAAATAGTGAAATAAAACGACTTTAAAAAAGAAGTTGAGATGAATTTCTTTAAAGGCAATAGTAAATGTAGAGGGGGGATATAACAATAAAAACAAAAATTCTATATTATGTAAATTCAACTGTAATTGGAGTCAGTATAATTTTACCGACTCCGACTCTTAATTGCTTTCGATTCGATTCCATGACGCCGATTCCGACCCCATAGCCATGGTTCATATCAATGTCTACGTTTATTTTTGCGTAAGCTCTATTCCTAGTATTTGTGTGTGTATCTGTGTGTGAGTGTGTGTGTGTTTAAATAGGATATAAAATTATCGTTGACATTTTTTTTCCAGAGCTTTTATTGCAATTTTATGTTGTCATTGTTTTTTTTTTTCTAGTATTCCTTATTAATGTTTCCCATATTGTATTCATTTCTATGCTTGGTCGGCTCAGGAGATTTTTTTTGTGGCTTAGCATATGTGCTGATTATTATATAAAAGGGAGATCAACGCCCCTTACGGGACGAGTTTGAAATAATAGACAGAGAACAACACTGGAAACTACTAAAACTTAAGGAATCATCACATATGTTTTGAGTTAAAATTGAAATAACTGAGACATCCGGAAGAGGCATGGCACGTGAAACTGGAACAATAAACCCGCTGTGGAGGAAATAAACCGTTCAGTTCGAAATTCCAATCAACTGAAAAGGACCGGAGCGTACAAGGACAAAAACGTTGTGAATATGGCAAGGAATATATGTATATTAATGTAAATAATCATAATAACTCATCTCAGAGATATAGAGGCTTTATTAGATCAAAAAACAAAACAAAAAAAAAAACGAAATGTATT
>CAHIKZ030003164.1:3847500-3862500 GCA_903632075.3 Acanthosepion pharaonis
TTAATAGTTTGATTAGGTCTGTGTAGAAGATGTATCCTTGTTTCGTTTCATGTTCTTTTCTATGTTTGGTATAGCTCATGAATTTATATTCTATCCCTAGGAATTATTATTAAGTAATTATTATTCACCTAGTAATTATTTTTCTTCATTCGTTTCAAAGTAAATCTATATTTTCCACCAGTTTAAACAAATGCATGTGTCGTACCTTGTCAAATGGTTTGGTGTAATCTATAAACCATAAGTGGACATCATTTGTATTGTTCTCTCTGATAACACTCTAGTCATGAATATTGAATTTTTAGTCCCGGGTTTCTTGACAAAACTGCACATTTCTTGTACTATTTCCGGTCGAGTTCTGCTTCATCTTCTATTCATCAGGTTTTGAATTATTAGTTTGCCCATTCAAATTGATTGTCTTATAGAGCTCTTGTTCGTTTGCACCTGGTCTCTTAGGTAATCTTACGAAAATACATTTAGTGAGGTCTTCCTGTAGGTGAGCACTGTTGTATACTTCGTTTATTATTGCTGTGATCTTGACAATGCCGACATCTTGCAAAGCTTTTCAGATACGATCCCATCAGGTCTTTTTGCTTTGTTCCTGTTCATCTTCGCCAGTGCTAATCTTTCTTAATCTTCAATCCCTTAAGAGTTATTCTTTTATTATGTTCTGTTTAGGTTGTATTCGTTTATAATTCTAATTTGAAAGTCTCCTTACAAATTGGTCCCACTAAGAATAACTCATACTGCAGTTTAGCTGTTACTTTGGTCGCCTTTAAATTCCGTAGTTTTACTCTCATATATCACATCCCTGTACGAGGGTCGTCCCCGCAGTGTGCTGTTGGATATATATTTGAAGTTTCGAACTTAGTATTTCTAGCCCGTATGTCTTTTCTAATGTAGATGTGTCCCTCGCATTAAGGAAAAGGTATTAGGCGGATTGGGTCTACATTTGGGGTATTTTGTTTCATTTTCTAAATCAATGATCCTTCCTTTGATTCGATAGAGCCTTTAGTTAGGTCACCTTTCGACCTATTAATTTTGTTCTGTTGTTCATAATTTCTGTATTTGTGTCGATCATTTTCTCTTTCGGCACACCATTCTTAGATCCATTCCTCTTCAGCTTTCTTATATCTATTTTTAATATCCATGTTTAGTGTTCCGTATCTTTTTATATTGTTATTGTCGCTTTTTCCTCATCTGTACAATTTCTACTACCATCCATTCATTGCTTTCTTGTATTAATTTGGACTATCTCATTTGCTGACGTCACTAGTGATTCTCTTATAATGTTCTATGATTTGCTATTCTTGTTTAGGGTGTATTCTTTTATAAATGTGATTTGAGTGTCTCCTCACAACTTCGGCTGATTAGGAATTACTCTGACTGAAATTTAGGTATTGCTTTGGTCGTCTTTAAATTCCGTAATTTTAATCGGATGTATGATGGTCATCCCCGCAGTCTGCTGTTCTATATATATTTGGAGTGTCGAATTTAATTTCTAATTATTGTGTTGATAGTTACATAATCAATCTGATTCTTTGCGTCTCCTCCTGGGCTTCTCCATGCCTACAGACGTCTTAGATGCTCCAGATGTTGGTGATTATTCAATCGTGTCCAAGCACTACTGAACCCATGTTTTGAGGCGCTCATTTCGAAATACTACTCCAAACTATATCGTCTTCTCGATCTTTTCCTACCTAGGAATTCATGTCTCTCATAATGTTAGTCATTTCTTTCATGCGGCCTTTGCGTTGTTGAGAGTTTTAAAATTATCATTTTCCTCTTGCTTGCTATGTTAAAGCAGGATTCTGTCTGAGATTTAACAGTATCCCAGAACATATTTCTTCGTGTCCTTATCTAATATTAGCTCTACTCCTCTTTCATTTTCTCCCCGACTGTATGTATTAGCATGTTTATGCCACTTATGAAATCAGAATTCCACATACTTCTAGTATGTTGATATTTAATCACTTGTCTGATTCTGAAAAGCTGGCCTCATTTATATAACGTCTTTAAGTTCCAGGTCCCGATTACTATTTTGTTTGTTTTGAACAGTCGCTGGATAACTGTCCAGTGAAACCTGTCGCTCATGTCTATCCTTACCGAGAGATAAATCGTTCTGGAGGAACTTGACCCTCTTTACACCATTATTCATTATATTTATTTTGTAACATTCACTGGATGACAGTCATATGACACATATCACCCAAGTCATTCTAAGTGTCGAGGAATTAACTCTTGTGTACTTAACCACTTTCACAGCGCTCCGCGTAATTTTTTTCTGTTTCATACCATGTTTGTTCTCGGGATATGTAGTTGAATAGATTTCGGAATCTTCTCCACAGTGATTTTATTGAGACACCAAAACTTGTTATATGTCTATTGAATCCTTGAAATTTCTTTCGCCCGTTGATAGGACATATGTTTCAGTCTAATGGTTTGCTAGCCAGCCTGCTCGCGCTAAATGAGTTGGGTAGGTTAGTTTAGTCGCCGAGTATTCGACATATTAAAATTCTGTGAAAAAAAAAATCGTACCTACCAGGCAAGAATAGTGTTGATGATATATATTTGGTGTTAGAAAAGTGGCATAGGGATTTAATTGTAGTTTATACGGATGAAGAAGAGTTAATATTTTCTTAACGGTCATAAAACTTGAGTCTAAGCAGGAAAGTCAAGTATCAGCTCACCATATATATATATATATATATATATATATATATATATATATATATATATATATATATCCGTGTGTGCAGTGAAACCTAACTCAGGCGGACTTCATCAAGGTAACTGTAAAGATATTATTTTGCTCCACGTATTCATAAACAAAAGTAAAAAATGTCGTTAGTTTATCAAAATGTTTAAATTTAAGTGGCGTTCATAACTATACATCAGGCTGTCAAATCAAGATAAATTATGAAGGATGGTAACTGCCATAATTTAATGTCTAAGAAGCAAACGTGAGTCGGTTTTCTTTTAATTTTTTTAACATTTTTATAATCATGTCGGTTGGATCGGGACATGAGAAACTCTTTCAGGAATGGAGATATTTGAAAGAAAAATCCGGGGAGCAGATTTATATTTTGATATAAATATGAATCTCAAGAATTTAATTTGTATTTGGTTGGAAACATAAGTGTGACATTGGTTAGAGCGAATATATGAATGTATTTATTTCTACGTATGAATAATGCATTGGATAAATTTATGTATATAAATTTCTTCAAGTTTCTCCAGTGTATTTTGAGGAGCAGGTCTGACAAATTTATTTTATATATACCTGCTTCAGAATTATTATTGATATGGTTATTTATCGTTCTGATCATGTCCATAATAGTCTTGGATTTGATTGTAATTAAATTGATGTTGTTTAGAATGGTTAAATTGTTTTCGATAACGGATGTTATAGAGTTAGTAGTAACTTTTTATTGTTTTAGAAGTCATCGTAACACATTTTTTGTTAAGTCTCTATGAATTCTGTTCAATTTTACTTGCAGTAGGTAGAGTAATATATTTACATTCAGTAGATTTATCAAACTGATTTACTCTTCTATTTTTACTTTCTTCATTTATTCGGGTTATCAGAATTGTCCACTCCTCGATTTTTAGCTTGTAATAATAATAAAAAAACTTAAATACTGGAAGAAAATACGACGCCATCTTGAAATGAGTCATGCATATATTATCATAGAACTTGAACATTTTCTGGATACCAATTTCAAATAAAAACAACTACTTTATGTTTCGGCTACCAAATTTATAATTTATCATTAAATATCATCATAATTATTTTGATAATGATAAGATAGGATTAATTGATAGACTAGAATTAATGAAATAATTCAAAGACAGACAGCGTTAGAATAAAATCCTATATCGATAGAGCAAAATAATCCGGAAACAGAAACGTCAAGACATCTCATCATATGGATAGGTAAATGCTACTCGGGTGTAGTCCAAGATTATTCCGTCCTTCAACGAAAAATAGTCTAGCCTGAATTCATCTTGTTTCTGCGAAAAATGACAATTTCTCCTCTTTCCATTTACTTTGTGTTGACTGGGTTCATGTATTTAGGTAGGATTTCAATAGGGAATGGTCAGTAGATTATATTCTAGTAAGTTTTCAATTCATACTAAATTGCGGTAGGTAAAGTAAAATACAGATTTTATTACATTTTTTTACCACTAGATTAGTTCCGAATATCTATTCACTCTCCGTGTGTGTACATGTTTGCAATGGAAGATAATATTTTGCTCTATGACCATTATTTGAAGTTTTGTTGAAAAAGAAAATGCACGAGAAATATGGGAAAATATACGTACAAATAATTCACCGATCTGTCTAAATTTTCACCAGAGACGGTCTGTGTTAGCAAAAGATGGTTAGAAGCCAGAATATAAGCTTGCACATTCACAAAACCTCGGATATTCTAATTAACTTACATGAAAAAGAAAAACAGAGCCTCTCTGCATTTTTTTCCAATTGACTCTATTTGAGCTGTTTCATGTTTTCCATGTATACAGCAAATTGGTGCATCAATTACATGAAGTAGTTTTACACATTCAAATGCATCTTGGGAATGCAAAATCGATATCCGGAGTATTGAACATAATTAAAAATATACGATGATGATAATCATATTTAACAATGAAATTAAAATCCCTAAAATAGAAAAATTGAGAAAGACGGACAAAAGAATGTTCGAATTTTTAAGTCACAATATATTCGCGTATCTGAGAATAAACAGCCAGCAAGCGGAGAGTATTTATGTCAAGCAAAAACAGGAATAGGCCTAAGAATAGGATGCATTTTCTCACCAAATATATTCAACATGCAAAGAGACTAGAAATCCCACCATTATTTATTATTGTTGGGTATAATCTTCCCTTTTAGAAACACAGCCAGAATGGAAAACGAAAAATATCTCTTAGAAAACGTAGTTGTGAAAAGCAAGAGGAAAAAAGATTGTCAATTAAAAAAGAATGGACAAATCATGTTGAAACACCGATTCTCGTCCTATCATCAAAGTTAAATCACATCGAATCTAGTCACTAGTAAGATGGGTAACAGTTTTGGCATATCAGGTGTTGCATGCTTGAATGTGTGATGTGCCGGTGGTATAATAGAAATGAGAAATAAGAGAGATGGGTTGTTCACTTACCTGCAAATACATAACCTCGATTATGAAGCGTTTTGTAAATTTGGATGTGTGATGTACGGATGGTACAATGTATATCGGCTTAGAAAGACAAATCAGAGAGCCGAGTTCAAATTCTATTCTGGTTTCGTCATATTTACTTACGCGCAAATACACTCGATTAGGAACTGAAAACAGCCATGATCGCCCAACAGTTTTGCATGGGTCCCTATCAACATTGATGTTGAGTAATTCCTCGTTACTCCTCATTATTTTGGGAACTAAATACCTCCACTGGCTGAAAAACTTAGCGATTACACGTATGTTTGTTAGTCAGCGAATGAGACAGCATAATACGTGAACTACCAATTAAGGACGCCAAAAGCACTTTCAGAAACCTGGGTAATGTAGTTACAGACGACTGAAAGTTTGACACAAATACTGAAGTACATACGAATAGAAAAAGATGATTTCACAACTAATCAAAGTATTAACAGGAATGGGGTGTTCAAATACTATGCATAAACTAATCACTTCTGACATTACTCGGACTATTGTCCTCATCTTTGTTGTCATATTTATCATAACGTTTCGGCCGTGGTACGCTGCGGCCTTCTTCGGGTGTTTGGAATGTCGAACTGAACCCTTTATTTCGCTCACTGTGCCATTTGTCCTTAAATATAGACAGAAACTAATCACTTATATGACAGTGACTTCAAAGCAGCTAACCTCACAGAAATAGAAGACACTTGGTGCAACCGAGACGTTCTGGCACTAAGAATAATATGGAGAGGATAGCAGATGTGACCAATGTGGACGTCATCGGGTAAATAGGAACTACAAGGAAAATTTATACAACCGAGATGTCGTTCTGTTACTAAAAATAATATGGGCAATAGATGTGAGTAACGTGAACATCATCGGGTAAATAGGAGCTACAAAGAAAACTTATATATACATTTGGGAAAATGACAGTTGATACTTTTGGGACACATAATGAGGAAATACGGCTTAGCCAAGTTAACACTCACTGGACAAATTGAAGACAATAGAATCAGAGGAAACAGCGGGTAGTTGGATTCCCAGGATGATGCTTTTCCAATCATTACACTCTGAACCTGTCAATAATTATCTTGCCCAGATAGCCAAATAAACTACTTAAACCACTACACCGAGTGACTATTGATCAAATATGTGGTATAATGTATACAGAATAACGTATGTTTTTTAGAAAGCCAGTATTAATCTTACAGTATATATACCACCATAGATGGAACTCTTCGGCTGCCATCAACATGGCTGAGGCTAGATTCCTGGAGAGTGACACACTGCACCTTCTTGAATTCAAGTTTTCAACTGACTTGAAGTGGAGTGACTACATCGAATCAATATCTGCATCTACTGCAAGGAAAGTTGAGTCACTGTTTCTTGCCAGAAATTATTTCTTGTCAAAATCTGTCTTAATCATTTGAAAATCTACCATTCACCCGTGCAATGAATATTGCTACAATATCTGATATGGTTCTCCTGTTATTCATCTTGAGGTTCTTGACAAAATCTAAAAAAGAATATGTATTGATATCGGTCTTGAGCTGATATTTCGACCTCAGTCTCTTTCTCACCGACGTGACGTGACTGCCCGCTGTCTATTCTACAAATATTTTCATGGCAACTGCTCTGACGAGCTTTTTACCTTGATGCCCCGTTACATGTATTTAAGCGTGCTACTAGATTGGCATGTAGGTCCCACCCTTTTACTGTTGAAATAGCTAAATGCAACCGCCATTCCTACTCCAAATCTTTCTTTTTTTTCGCACTTCCGCTTTTGGAACTTCCTTCCGTTTACTTGCATTCCTGATGATTACAGTTTTCTAAAGTTTAAATGTGACGTCAGTTGCCAGTTTCTATCTTCCCGAATCCCGTTCAAGTTTTTTGCTTTCCCAGATCCTCCCTATTCTCAGTCTTCTCTCTTGCTTTCACTACCTGTAGCTCCTTGCATACTTGTGGTATTCCCGCTTTGCTTGGAGTGAAAAAAGATTAAAAAAAGAATATCTTATAGAAAAATGTGGACCAATATGACACTCAGAGGAGCAGCTGTTCTACGCTACGAAATTTTCCGAATGGATAGATAGCGGTGGACAAAGTAGATGTTGGACGCTTAGATCTTAATTAGACCAACAAAAGACAATAATTACTCTGAATTCCTGGGATTATTTTCATGTAGCTGATTGTTCGCACCTTTGCTCTTATTATCACAACGTCGTCTCCTTAACAGGCGTTTTCTAATCTATATAGCCTTCGGGGAATTTCGAACTTAACATTTTATTCTGAGAGGTTAGATAATTCTCGTTCCACTGACTGAAGATATTTCATCCAATACGCATTAATGACTGCCGGCTATTGCTCGCCTCGTTTCTACTGAATCCACCTACACACTCGCTATTTACTAACAAGGCGACTACAATTTCAGTGTGTAGTGTTGGCAGTGTGTTCTTTGATTCAGAGGAAAACGGGTGATCAATAACTGAGCAGTATTAAGCGATATCCTCAAATTTTGACAGTAGAACGATAACAATCTACACAAGTACATTAAGAAAGATTTATGTTCGATATTCCATAACGGTTAACCTTCTATAGAAACGCCAGATGAAAACGACAGGTTCAAACAAATGCAACGTTGGGATAATAACAACAAACATGAGGACAATAATTCTCATGTAAATAATGTAATAAAAAAACCCGGAATGTTATGCAGTGTCACGAGAATCCACTCCTGAATAGATTTCGCACATAAATTCTCATAGAGATATTTTTGCAAAATAGAAAGAATGAGAAGTAATGAATATATATATATATATATATATATATATATATATATATATATATATATATATATATATATTCATGAATAATTCATACAATAAAACAAATAGAGAGGTTAATGAATTAAATTTTAAGGTTGTGCGTTTTTGAACAAATATAGAAATAAGAGAATTCTTTTTTACTGGTAAGTTTTCCGTCAATGTGGCATGAACTATATTGTTCAATAATTACAGTAATGTCACGCTTATTGTCCGAAAGTTGCACGTTGGATCAGTTATTTTAATTTCAATTATAGGTGCAATTATAATTTATAAATTCATGAATCATCCATACAATACAATATATATAGTTGTACAAAAACGCACAACCTTAAAATTTAAAATCCAAACTCACCGTTGCGACCGCACGTTCCAAAACAATAACACATTTCTCAGAGCATTTTTTCGGAATGCATCTCTATTTTCGTTGTCCTCTTATTACTGAGAAGTAAAAACAAGAAAAAAATCTACTTCCATACCTGATGATGTCTGTAGGAACAGACAGAAGCTTGTAAAAATTAAAAAGACCTTATGCAACTGGAATTTATAAACAGGGATCATATCATTCATATACAGCTTCGGGGTTGGTGTATCTTATTTATGTGTTTGCGACGATGTATTCTCGCCATTTAAATCATTAACCTCTATATCTGTTTTTTGTATGAATGATTCATGAATTTTATATATATATATATATATATATATATATATATATATATATATATATATATATAGAGAGAGAGAGAGAGAGAGAGAGAGAGAGAAACAAACCTACCAAGGTTTCAGCTAAGTGGCTCTCTAGGTTTAACTAGGTCTGCTTTACTTACTGTATTGAGCATTTTATTTAGTTATTTTGCTTACTCGTATCGGTGTTTTTTTCTTTGGACTAGCATGCTAGATGATCATTTTCAGCTGACGTACATGTTCTTTGTTCTTTCGTTTTTTATACCTTTTTCTCTTTGGTATTGGTTTGATCATTCGCAAATGAAGACACTGAATGTTTTCCGGACCTGTATAATTTCTTATACTTATAAGATTATTACTACTAATATATATATATATATATATATATATATATATATATATATATATATATATATATATATTAAAGAAAAACAGACCACTTTTAAGGTACTATTATAATAATTTATTTCACCAGAATACTTTTAAAGGACGCCGGATCATCAGATAGCACTTCTAAAAATGAAATGAAACAAATATATACAGTGCTTTCTGCATTCTGTGGAGATTTCTATCAGACTCGATGAATTAATTAAATCTATCAAATCCTCCGACTAATAACTATTTGTGTTTATCATCGCTTGAACCGGCTTCTAATGCTACAGTAGGTAGCGGCTTGGTGAGAGTAGTCGTGGCTCCAGGGGGCGCAGTCCTATGGTTACAGAGAATCTCAGTCGAGTTCCGCCACGGAATATGTGAGCGAGCGGCGCTTTGTTGAGTCTGATTTGCAATCTCATCGTCACCGAGGCCCATTTGGAACAGTTGGTATGATGTTTGCTTGACAACCTAACTGTCAGGGTTTCAATTCTCGGTAGTGGATGCGCACTGCTGATGAGTCCCAAATATAGGACGAAACGGCCGTCCAGTGCTTTCTGCATTCTGTGGAGATTTCTATCAGACTCGATGAACTAATTAAATATATATATATATATATGTATGTCTGTGTGTGTGTGTGTGTGTGTGTGTGTCTGTGTGTTACTTATGTGTCCCGAAGGGAGAAATTATAACATAGTTATACAACAAGCAATGTAGAAGGGGAGAAAAGAGAGAGGATCGTATTTGTAATATTACTCAACAAGAAAAGGAGGTCGGTGGAGTGCTATATTTTTGTGGTTAGATCATGTGTCTTCCTCTGCTCACTCTACCGCTGCGGGCTTGTGAATTCTGTTCTCTCCGTGTTCTACATAGCAACATGCGTACGCATACACGTCTTGCCTCCGGGCTTGATAAGTAACAACCGGCTATCGAAACTCGCCGTTTGCCATTGAACATCGTCATTTTGTCTCAACAAAAAGAAGTTAATCGCCCACTGCATCCTACAGATGCTTCTTCGAGAAAGTTGTTTGGATAAATGCTCAGGAAAAAAATAAATCACAGCTATAAAAAAAAAAAAAAATGTTAGTACATGTGAGCCCAGATTCCGTATTCGGGGAATAATCAATTTCTCTTTTTATTATGGGAACAATTTCTCTACGATTATTTATTAATGATCTGAGTATTTGTAAGACTCGCACGTTCAACGAAGTTAAGCAAACGTCAAGATTGGTCAGTACTGAGATTGGTGACGGTTTAGGAATGAAAGGTGCTTTAAGTTTAAAGATGTGGATACGGGCTTGGAATGAGAAATTGAATGAGAATGGTTTGGAATTTTCAATCGGAGAGACGTGTCCTATTCAATTTGCGTTCGTTATAATCAATTAGGCGCAAATAGCCTTTTCAAAGATATGAATGCACATCCTCTCACCAGCATGGTTTAATTAGTAAGACATGTATAACTAAGTCACTATTATCTTAAAAAAATAATTCTTAAAATATGAAAATATTTCCTGCTTTACATTAATCTGCAAGCGTTTGATAATCTGTGGAAAACGAAGCAATCAATCTGTTTTCAAGGACCCCTTTTTCAAGCATGTAATATTTCACATAATTTTCACATTATTTTTGTATTATCCCGAACCTGCCTTGGGTCAGAATGAGGAAAATCAATCAGCGTCAGAAATTGGATAAATGAATTCAGCCCTTCCATATTTGAAAGAAAAGTGAGAGCGCATCCTTCGACGCAATTATAGAAGTAACAAATTAATGAAAATAAATAAAATAATCCCTGATATCTGACACTTATCGAGAGTAATCACTGTTTTTTTTTTATTGTGTTTAACGATGTGATTGTTGAGCAATGCTGAAAACTTATTGGATAACTTTGTCTTGTACGTGGCATATCCCTTCAGGAGTTGGGCAAGCATGTCTCGCCACAGTTTACTATCCCTTGTAAGTTTTAATAAACGTTGTCTTTCCGCCATCCGCCCACTATACCGGCATTCAAGCTCATGGGATAGGTTGCTGACCGCCTTACCTTGTGGCTTTTGCCATTAACATTTTTTGTAAGTGTCAAATTCTCCAAACCCTCTTTTCTTATTAGGTAACGAAGAAATTTCAGCTGTCTGTTTATGATTCTCAATAAAATGTCCATTATGCTTCTATATTCCTGAAGTTTCTTCGTTGCATACACGCTTCGTCTACATTCTCATCATCCTTCTGTAGAACCACAATTCTATTCCATAGAGTCTCCTATTCATTTGTGAGGAATTTTTAAATATCTGAAACTCTCAGTTGATACGTAGTGTCCAAAATGTTGAACTGTTTCATTCAGAATTCGCGCCACGATTTAAAATTCCTAAACTTTCAACATCTTATTTATTAACCATTGAAGAATAAATAGCACACTTGAGCGATTGCCCTGATATTACATTTGGATTCCTTGCATATGACAAACAGTGAATACCATGAAAATTCTCATCAGTATTCATATTTCGGTTAGCTTTCAATGGGAAGAATCTTTTGCATTCAGCTTTGGCGTCTTAAACAGGTTATGATTTCTGTAATAAAATAAAAGGTGTGTAAACCAATTCTGCAACAGGCAGACGTGTAAGATTTATCAGCAATTTTCTATAAATCTTCTGTCATCCGGAAATCCTGTTTATCAACATTCACCTTTTATTAGAGAATCCTTTTTTTTTGCTTCAGTATCTGTCTATATTTCTGAGATGAGGTATTATGTACACTATTTACATTGAACGGACTATAATCCTCATCTTTGTTGCCATATTTATCACAACGTTTCGGCCTTTCAGTATCTGTCTATATTTCTGAGATGAGGTATTATGTACACTATTTACATTGAACGGGCTACCATCTTCATCTTTGTTGACTTATTTATCACAACGTTTCGAGCCTTCAGTATCTGTCTATATTTCTGGGATGGGATATTATGTACACTATTTACATTATTCGGACTATTGTCCTCAAGATCACATGGCACAGTGGATAAAGGCGTTAGTTAGATCCAGTGACAGGACCCAAAGAGTGTGAGTTCAATACCTGGTTAAGGCAGTGGAGAACTTGGAGAGGGGAATTAATAGGAGATAACTGACATCTATTAGACATTGGATGTGGAACTCGAACAGTCTACCCCAGTGAGGGAAATAAAGGGTTCAGTTCGACATTCCAACAACCTGAAGAAAGCCGGAGCGTACAACGGTGAAAACCTTGTGAGAAATATGGCGACAAACATGAGGATTTTTTATTTTAAAGTGTGTGAATGTGGTCTTAAACTCACGCGCAAAACAACAAAAACACAATCAGATTATAATACATAAGCACCCAGACATAATTAGATACACACACACACACACGCGTGCGCGCGCGCACACACACACAAAGGGGGGGGAGACATGAACATCTCTACAGCCCTTTATGAAAAAAGGAGACGTGGAGACCAACACTTATACACACAGACAGTTAAATGTGAATAGACTCTACATACACATAGACACCGATAGAAACACACTTTAAAATAAAAAAGGAAAAGAAAGGGAAAAGAAAAAATATATATACATGTATTGTCAAATGACCGGATATATTGTAGCGTCTTGTCGAACGTAGTTTCAATGAAGAAATGAATTGAATAAACATATATATTTTTTCTTTTCTCAATAATTTTGTAGTTTTTAAACTTAATAGTGATTAAATTTGGATTTTAAAAGTGCCAGTTTTTCATTTTAATATTAAATTTTATCATATAATTTTATAATTATTGATTAGTATAAATTATTTTTAATATTACACGTATTTTAAAGATCTGAATAGCTATTATAACATGATTTCCTTGTCAAGCTTTTGAATCTTTCAATACTTGGTTTTTGATTGGTTGTTCTAGCTTTTGTAACAATGTTTTCCCCTAGTGTAGGATCGTTAATTAATCTGAAACTTTTAAAACCATTTGTTTTATTTTCAACATCATCACTTGATAAGACACAGAGTGTGTTGAAACAAAATGGCTAATTTTGTAGTGATTTTATAACATACTTATGTTATAATTTCTTTTTTATAAAAAATAATTATATCTGCTCTACTTTGTATTGAGCACTCTTTTAAGAATAGTAATTGTTGGTTATTGGAATTCATTTCGTATATACCAATTATATACTTGTATATATATATATATATATATATATATATATATATATATATATATATATATATATATATATGGAATAATGATTCATAAAGTTTATATATATCAAGAACAGTTTTACAGGAAAGTATTGTGACAAAGTGGAAAATTTTTTTGTTTCAGGCGTTTTGTTCTTTTATGACTTCATTAGTTTATGTTTGCGTGGATGTGCCTCCGAATGAAAGAGAGACACTCAGAATTTTATATTTAAAATAATTTTATTTTTCTCTAAATATATATGTGTATATTTTCTATATTCTATAATATATGTATTGATACGTATTCTAGGCAATTTCATTTAGATTCGGGTTTTTTAGTTTCTGTTTCCATCACATTTGTTATAAAATATTCCACATTGTAATAAGAGAATATCTGCCGAGAAAGAATTCATAAAATAAATAGAGATATATCAATATTAATAAATCGATATAATTTTATATTTATAAATTTGTGTCAATTTCAGTGACGTGCTATTGTTTGAATTTCTTGATTTAAATCTATAAAAATTATTTTTTCTACCATTTGATATTAACAAATGCTTCTCTTGACAAGCTTTCAACATAGCAAAGATGTGATTTTTTCAGACGTCACTGAAAACCTGATGCAATTGTAATTTTAATTAGTGCATTAGCGGTTGTTTCAATTAATTATTTCAACAAAATGTCGTATTCTTCTTGAAAGCTCTTGAAACAAAACATCAACAGCTTCAGAATATTTAATATGTACCGGCTTTCATTGTTGCTCATTGGAGACATTTTTTAATAAAACTATTCATGTATTTTGCTCTTCTACTTCCATCATCAACATTTCTCCACATTCTGATAAAAAAAAAAAAAACTTTTTATTTTAAATTGCGAGTATATCTGTTTAAAAATCATTTAACATCGACCATATGGTTGTCATTACCGAAGACCGTCTTTTCAAACAATTTCGTCTGGTTCGCATCATGGCGGATTCGTTTGATCATAGCTAACGGCAACGTGATTCGCAATTAAGCCATCTGAAATGATCTCTATTGACAGAAGAGGAAGTATCTTGCGTGTTATGTCTTCGTCAATAATGTTTATTAAATACAGGATTTAATTTTATATCAGGCACAGGTCTATTTCCGTAATAATTACAAATAATAGGACTATTTACTTCATGTGTTGGCGGTGTAATGAAAAGCGGCATAGGATGAGAACTCAGAAACTAGAGTTCGATTCAAGCCAAATTCGTTACACTCACTTACGCGATATGTATCACTCTCCCACCAGCTCTCGTTTAATTAGTAGCACATTATTAGCCTTGATTGGCAAACAGTCTAGTAGAATATTAAATCGTATTTAGACGTACCGAAGCATATATTATATGAAGTTAATAAAACCATCGTGGAGTTCAATATGACATTTCCTGGAATCGCGAATGCACGATTTTTTTCGTAAAATACTTCACAAAAGCTAGACAAAATTTTAAGAAAAAAGTCTATCTATCTATCTATCTATCTATCTATCTATCTATCTATCTATCTATCTGACTCTTCTATATCTGTGTCATAATATTAGCATGTGTATCACCGAATAGCGATTCCCCTGATATTTGAGTTGAATTCCTTGCATATGACAAACAGCGAACACCATCAAACTTCTTATCAGTATTCACAATTCGGATGCCTTTAATTGTGAACAATCTTTGCATTTAGCTGTGGCGTCTTAAGCAGATTATGAATTCCATAATAAAATAAATGTTTCGTAAAGCAATTCTACAA
>CAHIKZ030003164.1:3865000-4042500 GCA_903632075.3 Acanthosepion pharaonis
GTCCAGCTTAATGTTCAAGTTATTTGGATAAATTAAATCAACAACTAGAAACAAATGTTCACGAATGAAAAATATAACCTGATCTATAAGGCAACACAGCGCAATCTACTGTAATAATAATAATTTTAATAATTCAAAAACGAAGTATTTGCAGACATACGTTTATATGGACTTTTGTCCTTGTTTTGATGTGACCAACCCACCCCAAAATTTGTAAAAAAATATTTTTGATACACCCTGTATATCGAACTCACAAATGAAAACATTTTTTGAATATTAACAGCTTAACAAATATCCACATTGGTGTCAAACGTAAGTTAATACGATTATTCATTTCAACACAATGTACAAAGCCTGAGGCGTGGATTGAACCCGTTTATAGACTCGAATTTGTCTTTTCACCTATTTGTTACTGTGAGTAAGCGAAATATTATATTTAGAACTTATGTTTCGGGTGCAAAGTAAGTATCGACCTCACTACGCTAGTCTTTGGGAATTGTTAGCTAAACGTCACTCGAAAGCGATGTACTTGGGAATTCAGCGTTTCTGCTGTGTGAGACATTAGAAAGTGTGCTTCCCTTGCTAGGTACGCCGTAAAGTGACTTGACACTAAATGCAATTTTGATGAAAGAACGAAGAAAAGAAAGAACGAAAGTTAAACAGAATCACTTTTGCGCCGTTCCTTGAATTCTAGCTAAGAGCTTCGCTTTTCTGTCAAGTAGACACAAATTAAATTTACTCGGCAGAAGGAGCCTCGAAATGAAATTTCATCGCGTCCCAAACGTTTTTAAGGCTCAACATCTAATTTTAGCCAGAAGTCATATTAGTATTAATTATTCAAAACTCGATGGTATGACTTTCTCTTCGGTTTCTTTGTACTCGTGACTTTGGAAATTACTATTGGGAATTAAATATTGCTATAGTACAATAGAATTAATATTGAGCTTCCTGATAATATTTAAATCATTTTTTTTTCACCTCAGAAAACTGTGCCAAAAATCAAAGTGTTATTTCGTGCAACACCAATCTTTGTTTTAGCAATGGAAACCTGTTCAAAAAAGAGACGTGTAAAATCAGTCAATGAAATTAGCAACTGAAAATTATATTTAACTATTCATATATAAAAAAAAAAATTCTATGATTTGCGAGGATATATTTTTCGAAAATCTTTATCAAAGTTGACATTATTTTTCATCTGATACCGTTCATCGTTTAGGAATTTTCGATTAAACTCGGGTTTCCATTTATGTAATTACATATGAGCATGAAGAGGAGGGGATGCTGAAATTTTAAATTTAAATTTATTTATTTTGTAATAGGCATTCTGACTTCATTTAGTGCTTTTTTAATGTTATTCGACCGGGATATAAAATATAAAATATTATATATTGTGCTAACCGCCACCACATACACACAGTATATAGAAATAATGCGACAAGCATTCATTGGTTGATCACCTTAAAACTAGCTCGCTGATTGGTCAGTTCCGAACAATCAAACCGCCTGCATGCGATAAATCTGTTTCCACGCTCAATATGCTCTGGGCCTACCACGTGATACACATCCATATATAAACAAAACATGTGTAAGCTCCCTCGTGTTTTTTCTTCATTCATCTTTCTCCTTGCTGCCAAGATGTAATCTTCAAGAACTCCCGTCTTGACCATGCAGTCAGATGTTAAAGACCATTACCAACATTCACGCAAGTACGAACTCTAAAATCTCTTCTGGACTCTTATCAAGGTTTACAAGTTACAATTCCTAACATGCTAAAGGAACTTTATTATTCTAAACTAGAGTTTTATAGTTACTTCTTCTTTATGAGCTCAGGTAGAAATATTTCCAAATCTAAGAGACATAACTCTATCACACCTTCAGCTTATATGCTTGTACAACAAACACTAATAAATTCAAGTGTTACGTTTTGAAATCTTTACATTCTGTTTTGTTTTTTATACTATGTGCTATTTTACGTCAAATAGAAATTGCATTGCATCCACGCATTGTCCTTATTCCCGCTTTTCTTAGCCAAAGTTAAATATATATGTAGTACACACACTTACATAATAGTGACAATCCGCTACATTATTGGTAACCCCGTCGCTACAATATGAACCGGGGCATAGTTCTCTAGTTTATTTAATTATAAACTGATTCCCTATAATAACATATTGACGTAAATAACAGTATTTTTTCTTGAGTGACTCTTCCGAATTTAAACGATTAGAACATTCCATTGACACACTTTCTTTATGATGTATTCATAACAATGACTTCTTGATCAAAAAATACTGTCTTCTCTACGATTTTTACTTTAGCATCTTACATATCTATTATTAGTTGCTTTCTTGTTAAGTAACAGTTTGCAAAAGGAGTTATGGATTAACACATTTATGTAGCGGAAGTGAAAGGAAGAATGAACGACCAGCTACCCCCGATGAAGCTGCCTGCCCCCGACATTTATAAATACAATGCTTGGTCTGCTGTGTATGCAGGAGATGATAGCCGTTGCTGACTTGAGAACATCCACTTACAAGACATGTGTCGCTGTGGGTTGAGCGGCGCTTAGTGCGTTCTGATAAAAATATTCGTTTGCGCATAGCGAGATTACGGAAGTTTCTTGTTTCAATATAAACCTACGGATGCATGCTCAGTCAGAAAAAACCCAGTCGCCAGCATTATTATTATATGGTACGTCGTGATTCTGATTTCTTCATTGTTCGTCGTCGTTTTCTGTGTCCCGGCTACGTTCGTCATTCGTTTGCGCCTTTCCTGTGTGGAATTCTTCGTCGCCTCTGCCGTTGCTGGCGTCTCTGTTTTATTGGTTTTGTTTCGTCCGGTGCTGTTGATGTCCGGTGCTGTGGTTCATTTCATCCCCCCTCGTTCGTTTTCCGGCAAGAGAAAAACAACTTCAATTTATTAAGGTCATTTTGTCGACAATGAAAATTGAAGACCAGCCCCAAATTTCAAATAAGTCCACCTATTAAACGCTCACACAGTTACGTTACACACACACAGCCAGTTAAAGCTTATTAACAAGACAATAGGCAAACAGATTAGAGCCGTTTTTTTTTTAAACTTGTGTCAGAGTAATTATGAGTTCAATCTCGAGCTCTGTATACGAAGAATATGTAGAAATACGGCAAACAATAACTGAAAAGCGCTAGACGTGTTATTCCTAGACATGGAGCGTGGGGCGAGAACAGTTTACCCTCATAGATTATATTAAAGGTCCAGTTCGGAATTTTCTGTAGGTTACCGCGGTTGACATCTGTTGGAGACTAAGGGTAGGGTGTGCCAAACGGCTAATCTTAGCGAGAAAAAAAACACAAAAAACAAACACAAAAAACAATGGCGACAATAATCCACATGCAAACATTGTAAATAATGATAATTGCTTATTTGAAAATTCTTGCAAAAATTAAATAATTCCCGGATTTTAATTAAATTCTCAAAACTTATTAGCAAATAAATGAAATAAATTTAAAAATATGTCCTTTTTAGTAAATCTTGGTAAAAATATATTTTACCCACCTCTCCTTTAATGTTAGAAAATTTCTAGCAAGTAATTTTTGTCCAGCTTAATGTTTAAGTTATTTGAATAAATTAAATCAACAATTTTCTCTTCTAAAATAGGACTCCCATTAATTTTTAGGGATATATTCTTTTATGACAAAAGTACGCAGATATAGGCTTTAAGAAAACCTTATTCAACTGATACATGGTTCGCGTATGGTGTCATTTTATAGTTCTACTAAATAGAAATAGATCTCTCAAGGAAGAGATAAAAAAAACAAGGGGAAATCACTCTTGATTATTCATAGCATATGCCACGTAGAAAAACAGTTAATTTTCCCAAACACCAGGCGGTCAATAGAGTTTTCAACATGAAAACATTCCTCTGTGTGTTTATTAATTCTTTTCTACTGCGATATTCTAAACTAAAATAATTAGTATTTCATTGATTAAACTTTACATCAGCTAATCATCCGCAAACAGTGTTTCAGAAGAGTACATTTTATTTTTAAACGAATCTTTTTTAATAAAGAGAATTGCGTTGTGTTGATAGAATTGCGTATAAGACTAAAATCAGCAATTTTTAGCGTTTTTTTTTAATAATTCCAATCAGTAAGATGTACTTAAGCAGAAACAATTCTTATAAACTGTATAGCAATTGTTATAAAGCCTACATCTTCCTCTTTGCTCGCTATGATAAGTGATGTGAAGTTCCATGCAGTTTACGGAGTGCATGAGTGGTGTGTATATCTATGAAGACGCGTAACTTATATTATTTGGTTTGCGATGAATTGTTTACAGGGATATTAGTGTGTTCTGCTACAGGTCACATGAATACACAATAAATTAAGGACGCGGGCAGAAAAGTAGTATTTGGATGTTGAACGAGTATTCATCTAACAAGTTTCTCGCAACTCTCATTCCAAGTCTCGTGAATCAGGACGAGAATAACGTTATCTTAATGATCTGCGAAAAGATTTCTGTAAATCACACTCATCAAGATAGACTTCATTTTTACTTCATTTGCAAATTTCTATAACACTCTGCATCCATAATACGCTATGGTCTACAACACATGAGCTGTACCATCTCACGTTATAGCAGAGAATCGTGCTAATGAAAGTGGAATAGAAAAAAAGATTACCGAACTGGAATTATAATAGTTTTTCATGTGTAAATGGGGAAGATTCGATTTGTGTGAAAAGAGGTTGAGTGGCGTTTCTGAGTCTTGAAAAGTCTGTACCCCTCTCAAGATAAGATTTCTTCTTTTAATTAGGTTAGTGATTATATCATCCGCCCACATGATCCTGTAACAAATATTCCGCCCACATGGTCATCTAATACATCAACCGCCCACATGATCCTGTAACAAATCCTCCCCCTAGAGGATTCTTTAACAAATCACCCTCCTACATGTTCCTTTAACAAATCACCCGCCCACATGATCATTTAACAAATCTTCCTCCCACATGATCATTTAACACATCAACCGCCTACATGATCCTTTAACATATCATCCTCCTATATTTTCCTTTAAAAAATCATCCGTCCACATAATCCTTTAACAAATAAATCCGCCCCCATGTTCCTTTAATCAATTGTTGATCCTTCAACGAATTCTCATATTCATTTTTAATCATTTCCGTTTATTTTGCAAAGATTCTTTTTTAATTCCCACTCAGCCATTTTTTTTTCTCTATATCCTTATCTCAATTGAACTTTTGAACTTTTATCAGGCGGGAATCTACGATAGAAAACGATAGCAACTCTTTTTGCCGACATATGGTTAGAGTTTGTCACCTGAAAATTTCCTACCTTTGATTATTTTATTCAAACTTCGCATATTTGTCTGTCTTAACACTAATGAATTAACAATAGTTGTTATTTAATTTTTTTATATTACTGATCCTGTTTAAATTTTTTTTGTCATAAGTTTTCATTCCATTATGATTTAAATTATACCATTTTGTTGGTTACTATTGTCCTTTTACATTTTTATTGAGAATTTTTCATTTTGGTTATTTTCTTTGTAGAGAGTGACATGTTACAGACTATCCACTTGAAAAAGTGGAAGAGTGTTCTGATTTAACGAAGCTACAAGGCACAAGATTTTCCATTGCATTGTAAGATTTCAGTTTAGTCGAAGTAATCGAAGTAGTCTTGTTCCACAACTAATAAAACACTATGAAATGCCATGTACTATTTTAACTAATGGAATACGCAAACATTGAATAGGATTGACATTTCATTCAGAATTTTCTTTATTTTGCAAACATTATATTTTGTTCAGGTGTCATTGGTATAGGTTTTCCTCTTTTCATACATGGAAAAAAGAAATCTATACTAATGGCAGAGACTGCGAAATGATTGTCGGACAAGAAACAAGGGGATTAAATTTCAAATTCACGGTCGCATATATGAGTAATTAAGGAACATTAGACATATACCTTTAAGACGTGAAAACTTAATGTGCCAGTCTTTGGTAAATTCTGTCTATGTATTATGCAACCACAGCTTCACTACCTCTTTACACATTCATATATAAATGGGACACCATAAATTGTACGAAGTTTGGTATGAGGGATTAATGCAAGAACTTTGAGATCTTGCATTGTTTAGTTTCCATTGGTCATATTAATAACTGCATTTTATCTTTCAAGGTAAACTGGCATTTTAATATTCATAGTAGACTGTAAACAAGGCCCTGTAGATAAAGGGTTTAATTCTCAAGGACTTTCATCTTGACATGGTTGGTACATTAAAAGATGACGTCCTAGCTTTAACAAAAATGCAAAAGATGGCAGTTGAATTTAGGGGAAGAGAGTCTTGAGATTACGTTAGGACGTCCTGTGACTATCGTCACCATTCAACGTGTTCACCACATGGCGATAGATGATAGGCGACTAACTATAAATCAAATAGCCAATGCTTTTAGTACGTTCCGTTGAGAGTTCAGAATATTCTGTGGCATGACGAAGGATTAAGCTCATGGTGGTGGTGAGGGTTCCATTTCTTTTGACAACTGATCAAAAGCGCACTAGGCGATCACATCTGATATTGTTGGAGGTAGATCCTAAGCCACGATGAATGCTGGGTTTATCACTAAGAGCCAGAGACCAGGAGAAAATCCATGTAGTGAAAAGATCCCGCATCGCCTGCTTAAAAGAAGGTCAAGTTCGTTTTATACTCAGGAAAACATATGGCCTCAGTTTGTTTGGATGCAAAAGCTCTTGTGTTTATTGAATATTATCAATAGGGCCACTCTATTAATAGAGACTATTAAGAAAAGCTATCAAATCCAAATGCCCAGGAAAACTGACGAAAGGGTTGTTGTTTCAGTGGGACAAAGTACCCGCAAACAATTCCTTGATTTCAGTCGTTTTATGTGGGTTTGTTTTGGTTACATAGCCTACCTGTTCTCCTGAATTGACTATCAACAGTTTCCCAGCATGAAAAGAAAAAAAAAAACAATTGGCTGGGAAATGATGCAGTTACGACCTTTTTAAACCAATACGCTGCACTCATAAGTTGCTGCGTGTAGCGCAATGGATAAAAAAATAAAACTTTTAGAATATTATATTTCGGTTCTTCTATCAATATATTAATTTTGTTTCAATGATAGACAAATGATTCTACAAATATTTCATACATTATTTTTTCTTCCGCTGACAATCCGAAATACATTCTCTTTTTTTTTTAACAAACGTAATTCTCCCTTTCATGCCGCTTATTCAGATAACAGTTAAGGCCTGGAAATTGCATTTGGTGTGGCTATAACCAAATGGACGAATGAAGTAGCAAATTACTGTGGCCGAACATTCGTACCAACGACCTTAACTGGAATAAGAAACTCTCCTTCAGAACCATGATCTTATATCCAGCAGTATTAGAATTTTCACACCCCTTGGAGAGAACACAGCCATGGATTTCAACCTCTCTGTCATGGGATATTTTCATTGTTAAAGAAAGTTAAATGACCGTATTTAAGAAATTAACAAGACTGGATCTTTCGAATTCAATATTTGCTAACTAGGATTTTCGCATAAGAAAATAATTTTCTTATGAATTAATACGTTTTATACATAACCGAACATTATTTCTTGAAAAATTGTTCTCATTTAAAGTATCAGGTAATAATATAAGATCATAAATCAAATCTATTGATTCCTTGGATTAATAATATATCTACATTTATAACGATATACAATGCATAATGTCATTTTACTTTTAATTACATCTGAAAAAGTTATTTATCAGGAAGCATACGAGTGTAAACTGAAAAGTAATGTCAACGGTAAGGCGATGACAAACCGTATCATGAATGTACATGGGATAACGAGTAACTAGTATTTAGCAATACTTTTTTTGTTCAATCTGGTGAATGGGCAGACGTATGGACGCTCCACTCAGTGTTTACACCATCGAGGTAAAAATGCACCGTAGCAAGGGTAGTCAAACCTGTTGAAATTCATTAACGTTTGTTGGCGAAGTGTCGAACATGCTCAATGAAGCAACGTCACATGTACAAGTAAGGTAGAAACATTTACCGCGAGACGATAACGGACGATATGCTCTTCGTTCAGTATTGCTCACTGAAGAAAGGATGAATGTTTTGGACAGAGAAGAATGACGAATCATGTTAGCGTATAGTGCATGATAAGTTGGGGTACCGTAAAGTTCGTGTTCAAGCGGTGCTGACATGGATTCTTGGGCATCGGAAAAGTTTATTTTCTGAAGGGTTGAAGAACCACATTAAACAATACACACATCCACATACACACATATGCACACATACATATATGCACAAAAACATAAATACACATGAAACAAAAATAATCCAAAATAATTGGATGACTGCAAAATAAATAACAAATAAAATTTTATTTATAAGGGCAATTAAATCTATTTTTATTACTACATTTAAATAGGATTTCGTTGGTTCAATAACTGGTTAGTATCTTTATATTTAATTTTTTTTTTTTTCATGCATAAATTACACCAATTACTGAAGCTGTTAGGAATTTGGGATTTACCTATTATCTTCCAGTCTATCTGTCGGGTGAAGTTTCTATCTTTTAATTCCTAGAAATGATTAGAAAGAGCCGTTTAGTGTTTAGATAAAGCCAGAGGAAAGCTTGTGATTGTCGAACATCTGCTTCCAGATCCCAGTGGAAATTCCGATGTATATTTATTTATTATTTACATTATCTTTAGGGAATTTTTTCTAGATCGAGAAATTTAGACATTTACGTCATTTCCTCATATGATTTAATTTTAAAATAATTTTCAATAAATTGTCTTGATAAATTTAAACACTTTTGTAATTTCGGTCCTATGAGGCAGATATTAAAAAATTGTCTGTTGAAATATATATAATATATATATATATATATATATATATATATATATATATATATTATTGTTATTATTATTAATAATAGTAATCTTATAAGTATAAGAAACTATACTCGCTCGGAAAAAAATTCGGTGTCTTGATTTGCAAATAAACAAGTCAATACCAAATGGAAAAAGGTATATAAAAAAAGAAAGAACCAAGAACTTGTACTTTAGCCGAAAATAATCGTCCAGAACCAGCATGCGAGTCCAAGGCCCAAAGAAAACAAAACCGATGCGAGTACCCAAAATAACTAAATAAATTGCTCAATAAATTGACTAGAGCAGACATATTTAAACCTAGAGAGCTAGACAAACCAACTGAGGTTTCACCTAAGTGGATCGTCAGGGAATGCTGGCTAACAAGGTGAAGAAAGAACGGAATATAGAGTCAATAAACAAAAAAAAACACCATAACCACATGACTCGAGTACCATTTATTCAAAATTGACGAAAGAGGGAATGGAGGGAGTAAAAAAATCACAGATAAACAGGAGTGGAACTATTTATTCAATAATTTGGGTACTCCCCAACCCTCTTCGTTGTTTTTTTTTGTTCACGTGGTTATGTTTTTTTTTTGTTTATTGACTATATATTCCGTTCTTTCTTCACCTTGTTAGCCAGCCTTCCCTGACGATCCGCTTAAGTGAAACCTTGGTAGGTATGTCTGGCTCTCTAGGTTTAATTATATATATATATATATATATATATATATATATATAGAGAGAGAGTTCAAATATAGATCGCAGTCTGACTAATATGATAAAGAAAAAGTAGGAAATGTTTATCAATATATTTCACAATTCTCAGAGAATTCGCAACAAAGATGAAGCATATCAGACTAATAAACGTTTCCGATTTGTTATTTATCTTATATATATATATATATATATATATATATATATATATATATATATATATATATATATATATATATGCATAATTATATTATATATATATATATACACATAATTATATATATATATATATATATATATATATAAATATATATATATATATATATATATATATATATATATATATATATATATATATATATATATATATATATATATATATATATATATTGAGTCATATTTCATTTCATTTTCTACTTATTTTCAGTTGGATGCGTTCATATTCACAGAGAAGCTTTTTGGTGTCATTATAGAAGGAAGGAGAAAATCGCAGTGTAGATACATATTATTTATACCAAATATATTACGCATAGCACAATGTAATCATCAGATGTTTTGTATATTTCAAGTTAAATATTGTAGTGTTCAGCATTTTCAAACACAAAATTGCTCTTTATCTGAAAGTTAATTTTTTTTTTACTGGTGAACGGAACAACGCATCTGGGGTAGTAAAAAAGTACTGTTCCTCGGGTGATTTTCAGAAATAAATAGTCAAAACTATTAGCGTAAACCTCGATAATTTAAATCTTAAAATATGAAAGGATTCTATTGAAAGTAAGTAGAACTTGTCGGAATTATTCAATGAAACATGTCTCAATGAAAATATGCTGCCAAAATCTACGCTATATATATATATATATATATATATATATATATATATATATATATGTACGAGACATTTTTCCAGCAAAAATTAATACAGTCTAGTTTTGTTAAATTCAATCACCAAGAGCTGTGTGATTAAATTGATTTACTTATTTCAATTTTGGAAGTAACATGTGCGTTCAAAGGTCATGTTTAGTCCAATTTTATTCAAACATTTTTTACCGTGTCAGCTATTATGTATAACTTGCTGGTATCATTGCGGTAGAAAGGATTTTGGTACTGATACGCTGGAATTTTAACAATTTTGGAATTTATATCTAGTTCCAAAGGTCAACATATATAACGCTTCTATGGAGCTAGACCGCATCGAACAAATATGTATCATATATTTATCCACATTAATAATTTCTCAAGCATATATAATATTTTTGAGTCACTTCAAAATCGGGATTCATGAGTTAAATATACTTAATATGAGTGGTATCTTTTTTTATAATAGGTTCTAGATTTGGTTACTGTTCATACATTGAGTGCCATATTGTATTATTCACAAAAAAACTTTCTTATGTTCATCGTTGTAGAGCAGTTGTTTCCCGTACAATGATCGTTATGTTCAAGGATTTTAAAGAATAATACGGTAACCTACAAGAATATCTTTTGCATATATGATCAAGGTAATAATTTAATTTTTCGAACTAAATGTTGGAAATGCGGTTTTCCAGAAGACATGTCCATTTATTAAAAAAATCGTTGAATACCCTAGAATGATGCGGAGAGGATCGACGTTCGCCGGTGGTGACCATTAGGATATCTCAGCGTTTTATATTAAGAGTATTACCTTTTTATTTATAACTAGCAGTAGAGCCCGGCGTTGCCCGGGGATGTAACAGTAAGAGATAGATCAAGTATTGACCATCATAAAGACTGAAAAATAAAATTGACAAAGATTATTGTTTAAGGTAGACGGACACGCATGTCTTAATTAGTTTTTTTTTTTTTTACGAATTGGTCAAACTCAAACAAAAACATTGTTTTCAATCGTTATGAGTCTATCGATTGAATAGAATTTTATTATAAACAATTGTCTTGTAAATGAAATTTTTAAAGCATTCTGAATGTAAAAATAAAAAAAAAGTGAGCAAGACGATAAGAAACACTACCTGCCAAAAGAAAGTGAAGTTTTGTTGAAATCGGTTGAAAAATGTAGGAAATCCGATCCCATATATAAACACACACACACACACACACACACACACACACACACACACACACACACACACACACACACACACACACACACACACACACAAACAAACAAACAACCTGGGTTTTATAATAAGTATAACTTGATATGAGTTGTCCCCCTTTCATTCTGGCGACTTAATCGTGTTTTCAAATTGATTTCGTGCAAAAATAATTGTGTTTTCCCATTTTGGCGCTGTCAGAACCCCACAGCCGGGTAATTTTACGTAGTCCTGTGAAGTTTTGTTGAAATCGGTTGAAAAATGTAGGAAATACGATCCCATATATAAACGAACACACACACACACACACACAATTTGCGTTTTATAATAAGTAAGAATCTATATATGAAACCCCGCTTTTTTTACCGGCGTTATTTTTCTCTCCCTATTTTCTTCTCACTGAAATAATGATAATTTCATTCATTAAAAAAAATTGTTGTTTTCATTGATAAAAAATTAATAACAAAAGATTCGTATATATTGTCAAGATATTTTTATTTGTATAGTATACAAGAAAAAAAAGAATAAATGTGTGTCGCCGGTAAAAGGACCTAAGTTTCATATATACATTATTTTAAAGTTCAGGTTGTGTTTCTGTATCTTCTATTACTATAGTCTTATTGTTTTTAAATAGGGGAATTGTTATGGTCTAGAGTTATTTGTAATTATTAGGTCATATGTTTTACATATGTTATAGTTAATGCTCACTTTCATGTATTTGTCGATATCTGTTAATGATATTTACCAGGGAATTATATTTTTAATGATTTTTCCATTTTCTTTATGGTTATCGTGAATCTGGTTACGAATTTAATGGTGTATTTCTTTTTATTTATATCTGAATGATTTCAAGAGTTATCATTTTAGAATATTTACTTACAATCGTATTTGAGATTTTGTTATCGGCGGTTTAAGTAGACATGCTTAAAATATTTTGCAGAGATCCTCCTGCATTTTCTGAAAGTAATATAAAGTTACAATATATATATATTATATATATATATATATATATATATATATATATATATATATATATATAGTGATTTTCCAAGCGTAGCTTAGATGTGGCACAAGGCCGAAATTAGGGGGTACCCAGTGAGGATCGAACTCACTGCTCAGTCGTAATTGTTCTAGCGAGCCAAGCTTGCTAATCATTACACCGCCTAGAGGTGCCCATAAATATAGTGATTTTCCAAGCGTAGCATAGATGTGAACAAGGCCGAAAATAGGGGTACCCAGTGAGGATCGAACTCACTGCCCAGTCGTAACTGTTCTAGCGAGCCAAGCTTGCTAATCATTACACTGCCTCGAGGTGCCCTAGTGATTTTCTAAGGCCGAAAATATAGGGCATCCAGTGAGGATCGAACTCACTTTTCAGTAGTAATTGATCTATCAATACAAGATTGCTAACCATTATATATATATATATATATATATATATATATATATATATATATATATATATATATATATATATATATATATATATATATATGTATATATATATATATATATATATATATATATATATATATATATATATATATATATATATATAATATATATATATATATATATATATATATATATATATATATATATATATATATATATATATATATATATATATATATATATATATATATATATATATATATATAATGGTTAGCAATCTTGTATTGCTAGATCAATTACTACTGAAAAGTGAGTTCAATCCTCATTACTGGATGCCCCCTTTATATATATATATATATTATATATATATATATATATATATATATATATATATATATATATATATAGTCATCCACAGACAGCCCTTTTCGCTGTATTACAGCGATTCAGTATGGCTAGACATCCGATTACTCTAGGAAATAAAACTGACGGAGTTTAATAAGAACTGATGTTTTGTTTAATACAGTAGCAAATTATTTGAGTTTTGTATTTGTTATCTTTAATTTTTCCTCAATATATCTTTTTCGTTTCCGATAAAAACAGAAAGGTGCGGTAAAATTAATTTAATTTGATAAGAATTTTGCCTGGAATGCTTTCCATATGTAACGCAAAGGTGATCATTAATTTTAATATTGATGTCACTTATCATATGTATTTTGTTGTTGCTCCGAGTCAAAATAAATGTTCTTGTTTTAAACAGTCTGGAATGTTTATTTCCTTGGTTGAGTCAGTAGACGTAGTGACACTGTGAATCCCTAAGAGCCGGAAGAATGAAAAATATGGAAGCGTCTACAGAAATTGGTGACGCTGTGACTGTTCAAGCTAAAAAAAATAAAAATAAAAGAAAGCTGATGAAGAAAAGAAAATTGTGTTGAAATGAACAAACTAATTTTATATAGAGTTTAAGAGAATAGACAATTGTTTGTACTATAGAATCTGAATAACGCTTTCATCAGAATATCTTCAATGAAGTTTCGAAAGACCGACTGAAGAGGGAGGGTGATTTCACCAAATAACATATTTAAAAAAGTGAATTTGAATATAAATTTTGGGGAATTATTCAATGTCAAAAATAATATAATGCAGATATCCTCCTGCATTTTCTGAAGGTAATATAAAGTTACAATATATATATATATATATATATATATATATATATATATAGTCATCCTCAGACAGCCTGTTTTGCTGTATCACAGCGATTCAGTGTGGCTAGACATCCGTTATGAATGAAAAGATCCTTGTTTCTATAAATTTCTGCCGCATTAGTAACATTCATAACGGATTCGGAGGTTTTTGTATATTATTTGAATTGTTTGTGACAATGGATTTCTCGCCAATTAAATCATTAACCTTTGCATTTTTTTTTGTGTGAATAATTCATGAATTTGTAAATTGATTGCACGTTTATCGAAATTAAAATAACTGAGCCAAGTGCGACTTTTGGATAATAAGTGCGACATTACTGTAATTATTGAACAATATAGTTCATGCCACTTTGACAGAAAATTTACCAGTAAAAAATTCGTTTATCCCCATATTTGTATATGAACGCACAACTGTAAAAAATTTAAAATCAAACTCAGCGTTGCTACTGCACGCTCAAAAACATTAACTCATTTCCAATAGCATTTTCGGATACAACAATACATATATTTTCGTTGTCCTCTTATTACTGAGAGAAAAAACAAGAACAACATCTATTCCATACCTGAAGATGTCTGTAGGAACAGACGAAAGCTTGTACTAAAAATAAGAACTAATGCGGCAGAAATTTATAGAAACAAGAATCTTTTCATTCATAATGGATTCGGAGGTTTTTGTATATTATTTGAATTGTTTGCGACGATGGATTTCTCGCCAATTAAATCATTAACCTTTGCATTTGTTTTTTTGTGTGAATAATTCATGAATATATATATATATATATATATATATATATATATAACATTACTTTTTTAATATACGTTTGGATCCATAGTATAGTTAATATTTAATTTCGTTTCCTTTTTTATATTTAATTCTTATCGCTACAGTTATAAAGTATGCCACATTGTGATAAAAGAATATTTTACAAAGATGGTGAAACATTCAACAGTACATTAACTTAGCATTGTTGCCAGGGATTTAGCTTTTAATGGCTATATTTTGAGTTATTTTGAGGGAAAAATAAATTAACTCTGTTATATATGCTGCAGACAGGCTACTTTTCCTTGTGTCAAAGTGTCATTTTGTCAGTGTTGTCCCATGAAGAGATATACTTAAATATTTGAAGAAATGTGAGGGGTGTAGTCACTTTTGTGATATACTGTATATATATATATATAGGAAGTTCAATGAAATTAAGAAATATGAGCCTTCCGAATGTCCTATATATGTCAGGCTCCCTTGGATTGGTCCTGGGAGTCAGACATACGCTGATAAGATCTCTTTATCCATTAAACGGTGTTATAATGCCGTTACAGTCAGGAACATATTTACTACCAGGAGGGCCTTCCTCACCTTGCCGTAAGGATGTTTTGCATACCTACCATAATAATTTAGTTATTTATCAATTTAAATGTCGATGCGGGCTCGACTATGTGGGCAAAACTATCCAGAGGCTTGAGGTTAGAATCGCCCAACATGTCCCGGGCTGCGTGCGCAGGCATGAGTTTGTGACATTCGGGTCTTCGCAGACTCATGCCTCTGCTATCGGTGAACATCTATTAAACTCTGGTGTTTGTAGGACTGAGTATTCTCCCTATTTCTTTTCGGTATTGCACAGGGCTAGGAACAGACTCCACCTCGACATTTTGGAGTCTGTTATTATCAACATACGTAGGCCGGCCCTCTGCGTACAACGGGAGATGAAGTTTAAGTTGGCCTTATTTGGGGGAACGGTTACATGATTTGAGGTAAAATATTTTTTTCCACTTACCATCCTGTTTTATCACGGTATTAATAAAAAAATTTTCTTGTTAGTACTCCGTTTTAGATTACCGACGATTGTGTTTGAAAATGTGTCGGTCGAAAGGTACCTTACATTTTATGTTTTAAACGTGGATATTGTTGTCTTATGTTTAATATGAGCCCATATTTTTATTCCTCAAATGTCTGATTAGATTTGGCAGTACTAGAAATCTGTTTATATATATATATATATATATATATATATATATTTCCCCTATTTCGATAATGCAACTAACTTTTACCTTTCCCAAAGCAATTTCACGTAAATGTACATAACGAACCCAACAAGAATAGGAATTTCGATCCTTTATCTATTACTCGACTCGCACATCGAAGCTTACAGACCAGGTATTTCTAAGTCTTCGACCCATTTAGGTATTGGTTTGGCTCCACGTTGCATAACTTCTATCGTAAAAAAAGTATTTCAATGAGATATGGCCGTAAGCCGGTAGATAAAAAGTGAAAATGCTGATCAGTTATCTAATATCAGTTTGATTGCATGACTGTGAATTTCCTCACTGATGGAGAAGACACCCGAGAGAAGAGAAATATTGCAGTGAATGATGGACATTGTCCTCACAGATGAAGAAGTGTTTTCAGGCAACTGGAATGTAGCTCTACAGAAGGATGTTGCATAATACCAAGGGCTGAACATGTGAATAAAGAATATATTTTTAGGAAAATGGAAACAAAATGTACACTTTTATTTAAAAGCAGTTATGAAGGCCTAAAATGAGAAAAGTCTCCTGGCATAATTTGGTTCTCACAACACATTTTGAAGTCAAGAGAGACAGAGGAAAACTGTGAGTAACCTATGTAAGGAGATTATGTAAATGCTTGTAGTAGAGGCACCCAGAGAGATAGCATAATGAAAAATCTTACATCTGCAAAAAGACAGGAAGTTGGATAGAGCCATGATCACCCATCTCCTGAAGATACATCGCCCATAGTAGAAGACACTTTCAGGAAAAAGAATGTTTTACATTAAGGACCATAAGACATATATTAGAAATAAATCAAAAATAAAATGAAATAAATATCATCATATCTATTGTTTTATACTGTTTTTCCACACCTGGGTCATTCATAAAGAATAAGGTAAGCCTAATAATAAGATAAGGCTAAGAATATGATAAGCCTAAGAATAAGGTAAGCATAATAATAAGATAAGGCTAAGAATATGATAAGGCTAAGAATATGATAAGCTTAAGAATATGGTAAGCCTAAGAATAAGGTAAGCCTAAGAATATGATAAGCCTAAGAATAAGGTAAGCCTAATAATAAGATAAGGCTAAGAATATGATAAGCCTAAGAATAAGGTAAGCCTAATAATAAGATAAGGCTAAGAATATGATAAGCCTAAGAATATGGTAAGCCTAAGAATAAGATAAGGCTAAGAATATGATAAGCCTAAGAATAAGGTAAGCCTAATAATAAGATAAGGCTAAGAATATGATAAGCCTAAGAATAAGGTAAGCCTAATAATAAGATAAGGCTAAGAATATGATAAGCCTAAGAATATGGTAGGCCTAAGAATAAGGTAAGCCTAAGAATATGATAAGCCTAAGAATAAGGTAAGCCTAATAATAAGATAAGGCTAAGATAAGGATAAGCCCAAGAATGATAAGCCTAAGAATAAGAATATGAAAGCCTAAGAATATGGTAAGCCTAAGAATAAGATAAGGCTAAGAATATGATAAGCCTAAGAATAAGGTAAGCCTCATAATAAGATAAGGCTAAGAATATGATAAGCCTAAGAATAAGGTAAGCCTCATAATAAGATAAGGCTAAGAATATGATAAGCCCTAAGAATAGGTAAGCCTAAGAATAAGATAAACCCTAAGAATATGATAAGCCTAAGAATAAGGTAAGCCTAATAATAAGGTAAACCTAAGAATATGATAAGCCTAATAATAAGATAAGAATATGATAAGCCTAAGAATAAGGTAAACCTAATAATAAGATAAGGCTAAGAATATGATAAGCCTAAGAATAAGGTAAGCCTAAGAATAAGGTAAGCCTAAGAATAAGGTAAGCCTAAGAATAAGGTAAGAAAAAAGGTACTTGAAAAGAAAGGCAAATCCGAAAGTTATAGAAAGGAAAAAAAAAAAAACGGAAATTACATACAGATTAGAAAAATGAGGTATCCTCATAGTAGATGTAATTTACATGTACAGGAGAATTTATCTGCCACTTTTGCAGGATTCCGAACATATTTAGTTCAGAAAAGTAATGACGGTGATTGCAGACAATGGAGACTATAGCGTAATTATCTTCATTCGTGTCCTTTTATTGACTGTTAAAAGAAAAAAATCGATTATGGAATCACCGATGATGTCAGTAGCTGGTTGGAATGTTTACAGGCCTATTGTTGAAAGTGATTCTTGTATCCAGACATTCTAACAAGTTTAAATCTTATGCCCAGGGAAAAGAATGTGTTTGGAGAAGGAAAACGTGAAATATGGTCAGTGTTTAAAATCTAGAACACGTACAAAAAAAATCTATAGAAATATTTGTTTTGCTTTAATTTTATCTTTTTTCTTTTATATATATATATATATATATATATATATATATATATATATATATATATATATATTGTTTAGCCTCATTTACAAGGTAAAAAAAAGCTCTGTCCGTTTTAAAGGAAAAAAAGAAAACGCTTCACAGTATGTGTAACTCATATTTAGTCTTCAAAGTAATCGCCATCGGCATCCAGCACCTTCTGCCAACGTGTCTCCAGCTGTTCAATGCCCTTGCGGTAGAATTCGGGGGTTTTGACGCAAAGAAGTCCGTGATGGTTTGCGCAAGTCTGCTTCATTGGTCAAGGATTTTCCACGAAGATGATTATCCTGGGAGTGGAACAGGTGGTAATCGGATGGCGCAAGGTCAGTTGAATAAGGTGGATGGCACAAAGTCTCTCCACCAAGTTGCTGACCACTCGCGCCACATGCAGCCTGGTATTGTCATGGAGGAAAAGCACACCTTTGTGATTCACCAGTGCTGGCTCCTTCTGGTGCAATGCCTCTTGCACAAGTTTCAATTGCTGCGAGTAGAGTTCTCCAGTGACCGTTTGGCCCGTTAGTAGCAGTTCATAATGAGTCACTTGACGACCTGTCCACCAGACACAAAGCATAATCTTGCGTGGGTGCATAGGCGGTCTTGCGGTTTGAGGGACAGCATACGGTGGCGAGAAAGCAGCGATACGCAGGCTGCTACTCGTTGTCCCTTGTGGACCTCCAACAGCGTCTGCGGAACCCACTTGCTCAGTTTGTACGTCTTACCTAGGAGGTGCAGGTGAAGTCTAACTGTTTCATCGGAAACGTTGAAATGTCTTGCAAGTTCTCCACATGTTAGACTACTGTCCTCTTCAATTGCCGCCTTCAGGACTCCGTCATTCAAGACCTGTGGTCGTCCACTGCGAGGCTCATCATGGAGAGACAAATCTCCTGACTTGAATTTTCAAAACCAATGCCTTGCAGTACGTTCATCCACAGCACTATCCCCAAACGCTTGACATATACGGCGACTTGATGCAGCTGCTGATAAGCCCAATTTGAAACCGTAAAGCAAACAGCCCCGAACGAGAACTCTAGACACTTCCATCCTTCTCACAGCTGTCCGGCTTATAACTGATAGCCGGGCATGATGCGCATGTCTTTTATAACGTCTGATGTTCCTACATCCGGCTGTCCGAATTTGAAAACAATTGCTACACGCATTTCGTATGTATTTCAACTTCATTCAATGACTAATCAAAAAACGGACAGAACTTTTTTGGTTACCTTGTAGTTACTTTCTTTTGATGCCTTTTTTATTCTTATTTTTATTAGTTATTATCTATTTCAATATTTTATTTTCTTTGTTTTACTGGTATTATTTTCACTTATTTTCTCATCTGTTTTTTTTTAATTATTTACAGCTAATTTTACGTTTTGTTTTTCTTTCACGGTTTGATTCGTTAAATATTTTTTTATTTTATTTTTTTGTGCTGTTTTAATCAATACTTCTCTCGTTATTGTTTTTTTTTTTATTTCTACATAAACCCTGTTTTAATTCACGCGCCTCCTCCCTGTAAAGGTGTTGAAGTGAGATATACAAATAAAATAGAGATTAAGAGTATAAGAAAAAAAAAAAATCTGGAAAAAAAAAGAAATGCTCTCTACCAAAGATATTTTTTCAAAAACCAGTCTTTAGAACAGGAGTAGATTTTTATACGTAATTTCCTGCTTCATAGTCAGTTTCTAGTTCCTGGTACATTCTGCTTCAAATCTATACTTCTAAAATCTACGCCTAATCTTGGAAATTAATATTATTCTTGGTTTTCTATTCTTTTTTGGTTCTAACGTCTTTTCCTTCTGTCTATATTTCTGTGATGAGGCATTCTAATTATTTACTTTATTTAAATTGTTCGAATTCATGTCCTCATCATAATTGCCATATTCACGACATTTCGACCGCTGTAAGCTCCGGCCTTCATCAGTTGATTGGAATTTCGAAGAGATATGGCAAGTGGAACTAGACAAATCTACCCTTTGACGAAATAAACGTTTCAATGCGAAATTCCAATCACCTGAATAAGGCCGGAGCGTGCAATGACCGAAACGTCTTTTCACTTCTCTTTCACTTCCTTTGCGTCTCAGTGCCGTTATCGCGCTGCTTCGGATGAAGTGACTAAGAAAGGTAAATAAATTTCTTCAAAACAGCAACTATGATCTGAAATTGGAATAAAAGGCGTGATGACACCTACTCTGGATTCATCATAAAATATTCAGGTTGTACAATTAATTAATACAGAACACTTCAGATATTTCGGCATACGAATCAGCTCTATTTCGATCAGCTAAATATTTAAAAAGATTGCTGTTTCACACAATCCTGCCAAAACATTTTGTCACTGTATACAACCACACTTATATAAATGGTATAGAATAACTCCAAGCTAATGAAGCCAGTATCTCTTAGAGATGAGCACTATTCTTCAAACTTTGCGTAACGCAATCAGATCTATGCAAAATAATGAATGCTATTTCTCAGTTTTTTATGTATATCTCCACGAAACTATTCATAAACACGATAAAAAAAATGCGAAGTTACAGACATTAGCCCAGTGGAGTGAAAGCATTACAACATTGGCTCGCGAAACTTCGAATTCAAAATGGCTGGAATAATACCACTCAGTGAAGTGACAAATTTCTCCACATTAATTCTATTAACGCTCTTTCCTATCGAGCAGTTTTAGACAAAAACCAGCCCGCTTCAAATTTCGCCAGTAAACTACGGAAAAAGAACCAGCAAGTATACCACTCATAAAATTTAATTATATATATATATATATATATATATATATATATATATATATATATATATATATATATATATATCTTCACTTGTTATCATGAGGAAGAAAGCGGACAAACACTTGCTGACTTGTGTGAGTATAATTTCGCCCCTACCGAAAACTCTTTCATTTTTCTCTATTTTTTAATTATTTATTTCTTAATCTTTTAATTTAATTTAATTTTATTTTTTTCTCCCCCTACTCATCAGTGTGTTTGGCCATAGTAACACATTTTTGAATATCTTCCACTAGATGCGAAAGTGTCTCGTCAGTATTCTCATGATCTAGTTGGCCGAATTTTCTTGCTTAATAAAATATCTGAACATGGAATTTTTCCGCCGTTTCTTTCTCCTGTTGTTCTTAATATTATTGAAGGCATGTCTCCCAAGCCCACTATTCGGTGAGGGCGGAGGATTGGCCGTTGATCACGCCCCCCACCAGGTCGATGCTTGGACTTAAGGTAAGCCGTACATTCACTTGTTATCATGAGACAGAAAGCGGACAAACACTTGCTGCCACGTATGATGTGGCATTTATTATGACATATCAACAAAGCCAGATAAGCTTATTTTCTTCAATTTATTTTTTTTAGAATAGGACAATGGAACTTATACTAAGTTAGAACTAAGTGTTTTGAAAGTGTAAATTCCAAGAGTCAGCCTGGACTCTTTGCCAATTACCTCCCCCTCTTATCCTTCCCTTTGTTTTTGTCCTTCTTATACAAGATATATGTAATAGGAGTAGGTAGGCTTTCCTACCGCCCAGTCAACACTCCTCCCCCTTCTCTTGGACAGGAGTAGAGGCTTACGCCTTGTTTCTTGTTTAGAAAGGGGTTCCCGGTACTCTCTCTCTCTCTGGCCTCTGCATTAGTGCAGCTCTGTTTCTCCCGTGATAGGCGCAGTCTGTGGAATTACCTCTTCATTCTGAGGGTACACGGTTGACTGTTCTCTGGTTGCTGTTTCCGACTGGTAGTTACGAGCCCTAACCCTTGCGTAGCGTCTTGAGAGGTCGATCTGATCAACAGTTGTATAATACCGGGGTTTTTGTAATGCCATGTCGCACATGGAAAGGTGTCCCTGCAGTCACCTCCGCTGGGCAACCCTGAGGCCACATTATGATGCAGGCTGTGCCAAATCCTCTCTGCAAACTGCCCGGATATACTGGCTCTGTGTGAGACCAACCTTGTCTCGTCTATCCCTTCCTCTGATCTCTCGATCTCAGGCTACCTTCCTCTCCTCAGAAAAGACTCTCTAACCCACATGTACGGCCTTGGTGTCTACGTCAAGGAACATATCCCTCTGGCCAGAGTTGTCTCTCGAATCGCCAGACCAGTCGTACATGTGTCTCCGACTATCTCTTCTCAATGCGGTAAGCTATCTCTTCTTTCTTTACCCTCTCCATCGAAAAGGACGTCCAATCGATTGTGAACTGGGGCAGGAATTGGCTGGTCAACTTTAATGCCTCAAAAACAAAACTGCTCTCTATTAATCACTACAGAGATCCTTCCATGTCAACCATTAGAAATGACGCTTAACTTCTCGAGAGCACCTCTCTGCGGCTGCTCGGTCTCACGTTGACTGCTGACCTGAGATGGAACAACTACATTGAGTCAATTGCTTCGTCCACCGCAAGTAAAGTTGGCTCCCTGTGCCGCGCCAGGAAATTTTTCTCCCTGGAATCGATCCTCCAGATCTACAAATCAACAATTCGTCCTTGCATGGAGTATTGCTGCATAATATATGGTCTAGAGCCACTTCTGTTTGCCTCGGGGTTCTTGATAGGCTCCAGAGGCGGATATGCAATATAATTGGCCCTGCTCTGGCATCTCGTCTACAGTCACTTTCTCAGAGACGCGCCGTCGCCTCTGTCTGTCTTTTTTTACAAATACTTTCATGGCAATTGCTCCAAGGAGCTGCATTCGCTGGTTCCCAGACTTCATGAGATCAAGCGCCCTCCGAGGCTGGCATCCCGCTCTCACCCTTTCACTGTCGAAACTCCTAAATGTAGCCGTCTCTTCTATTCCAATAGATTCATGCCTCGCACCTCTCGCCTGTGGAATTCTCTTCCCTATTCCAGTTTCTCTGAGAGCTATAATCTCCAACTATTCTAATCTAATATCAAACGATATCTCCAGTTGACTTGACCTATCCACTATCCTTCTCCTCATCCTTTCCTCTATCACTCCTATCTGATCTTGCTCCAAATCTTCTGTAACCCCTTGCGTCTGAGTGGCTTCTCGCCTTGCTTGGGGTGAAACGCTTAAAAAAAAGAACATATATATATATATATATATATATATATATATATATATATATGTATGTATGTATGTATGTATGTATGTATGTTCTTCAAATATCAGGAGGTCAATTGAATACGAGACCTTGGTTTCGATCTTACGGTTTCATCAGGCAATAATTTTTAAATGACTACCTTTAGGTTTTATTTAAAAAACAAAAGGAAACACTAAGAAAGCTACATAATTATTTTTCCAAAGTAAATAAACAGGCGTATGACGGTGGGAAAACGTAACGTTGAGTGTAATAGAAAAGAAGTGGGTATGTAGAATAAAGAAGAAGAAAAAAAAGAAGGGTGAAGAAAAGAAAAGAAAGGAAAGGATTGGGTATTAAACTGTAAATATAGACAGAAAAGAAGGAGAAAAACAAACGTAACGTAAATGTAAGGAAGGATGGGGGTGGCAAAAAGCTCCTCATGTAAATTATTTACTTTTATTTATTTATTTTCCACACGTGTATTGAGCACTTTTTAATACTACTGTTTCCTGGTCTGGTTCAACTCTGACCATTAACCTTATATATATATATATATATATATATATATATATATATATATATATATATATATATATATAGTTTCCGGGGATATAACAGTAAAGAGATAGATCAAGTATCCACCATCATAAAGACAGAAAAATAAAATTGACAAAGATTATTGTTTAAGGTTGATGGACACGCATGTCTTAATTAGTTTTTTTTTTTTTACGAATTGGTCAAACCCAAACTCAAACAAAAACATTGTTTTCAATCGTTATGAGTCTCCCGATTGAAAAGAATAATTTTATAAACAATTGTCTTGTAAATGGAATTTTTAAAGCATTCTGAATGTAAAAATACAGAAAAAAGTGTGCAAGAGAATAAGAAACACTACCTGCCAAAAAAAAAAAGTGAAGTTTTGTTTTGTCGGCTGAAAAATATAGGAAATCCGCTCCCATATTTAAAGGAACACACACACACAAACAACCTGATGTGAGTTGTCCCCTTCCATTTTCACGATGTCTCTTAATCGTGTTTTCAAATTGATTTTGTGCAAAAACAATTATATTTTCACATTTTTGGCGCTGTTAGAACCACCACAAGGTAATTTTATGTAGTTCTGTGATTGTTGACATCGGTTGAAAAGTGATAGAAACCGATCCAATATATAAACGTTACACAATCTGCGTTTCATAATAAGTAATATATATATATATATATATATATATATATATATATATATATATATATATAGTGTGTGTGTGTGTGTGTGTGTGTGCATGTGTGTGTGTGTGTGCGTGTGTGATAGAAATTATTAGGAGTATTTGAGCTAATCATTCATCGAGTCTGGAAGAAACCTCAACAGAATGCATAAAGCTCTGGACGGCCGTTTCGTCCTATATTTGGGACTCATCAGCAGTGCGCATCCACTACCAAGAATTGAATCCCAGACAGTTATCAGACATGTTATCGGGCAAACGTCATATCAACTGTACGAACGGGTCTAATTCGCTACCTCTTCGTTATATATATATATATATATATATATATATATATATATATATATATATATATATATATATATATATATATATATATATACACACTCTTGGTTTTTTCAGCTCATTGGAAACATTTACATGAATATAGTAAAAGAAACATACTTCATAAAAGAAGTTTTATCTGATAATCTTGCTGAATCTTCTGTTAGGATTGATGACTGTTTCAATATATGTTGGTTATGAAATACCCGAAACAAATGATATATTTTCTATGTTGGACAATGTGCTAGTTATAGTGAACTTCTGAAATTTTTATAGGGCTATGAGCGGCGTTGGTTGACGTGCCTCTCGTCTACCCAATATGAAGTGTTCAAATGGGTTGTAGAGGTAGGATGCCATACGTTTGTTGCGCCGTGATTGTGGAGATTGGGTTGGCATGGCCTCATGAGATGTCGCAGTGTCTAATTGGCATATGTAGGGCGTTCCTTTGCTCACACTCTCTATCCAAAGCCTCACAGTTTTCTGCAACAACTCCTTATCCTGCATTGAGCCTTAATTACTGATGAAAGAGGTGAGAAGTCATGATATATTCCCGAGTCTCAGAATCATCACAGCTGCCAGGAAACGTGACCTCATTCCTTAGGTTGATATTTTGTCCTGAACAATGTTTTTCTCATCAGTGAAAAACACAAAACATTCTAGACCTATTTATACTTTAATTCGATCAATAATCGATTATCATGAATGGCATGAATAAGCCTCTTCACATAACATAAGATATTTATCGTTTTTCCTCATGCACAATTTTTCTAATAGAGTCACTTGAAAACTTGGGTTCCTTATTAATGGTATTAATTGACTTTCTGGTGGTCTTAGCTGTAATTCTTCCTACATTTTCAACATAATTCGGCATTCTGCTAATATTAGGACCATTTATATATTTGTCTGTTGATGTATAATCCTCGTGGGAAACTTCTATATCTTGGCGAAAATTGGCAAAAAACGAGTGTGCAACATCCAGAAAGTATGCATTACAGAAATCACAATGGCTGGTAATTAAAGAAATGATTACAATGCCTATTTTCATTTGTTCAGTTAACTTGATGTTTGCCATCATTCATCTGCAAAAAATGAAAAAGAAAAGATAATCTGAACATCATAAAAACGTTAGAGTTGTTGGAAGACTTGTCCTGAAAAAAGTGAGCAAGTCAGGAAGAAAGTGTGAGTTTGTAAACAGTGACTACGACTACTAATAACGCAAGGGTCTTCTATAAAAAGAATCGAGTTCTCTCAGTCACTGATGTGTTTATCTAAAAATAAATACGCTTAAATTCATCTTCTTCCCCCGCCGCGCCCAATGGCTTATGGGTATATTTTCCAACGGACGACACTTGGGTCGGGTTTCGATCCTAGTTAGCGGCATGCGGACGTTTAGCCTCACCGACGAGCTGTGATACAGCGAAACATTCCGTGTATTGATGACTATATATATATATATATATATATTCACTTTTATTATATAAGGAGTGTACGTAAGGAAAGTCACGATTGAGTATTTGACATAACTTTTGTTAATATCACCAGATTTGCATAAAAAGAAAATACATTATAATCCATATGACAAAACTTCATTACTATTTTCAATATGATATTTTTTGAAGACAACTTTTAAGGCTAGTAGTAAATAAATCAATGTTAATATATATATATATATATACATATTAATTGAAGAATCGCAAACAAATAAAATACCATAGGTAATATTATTTGTTTCATGGGAGCGCAACCCCCACCCCCCGAAAAAAAAAACCAGAAGCGGTCATCTTCAAGATCTATAAATTAGTTTGTAGGTTTTGAAGATTGAGAGATCCTTTTTTAGAGGTCTCATCAAGTAAAAGTTATTACCTATGGGATTTTATGTGTTTGATATTCTTTAATCAATAAAAAATTGGCTCTGTCCTTTCACATAGCGCTCCCCCTTGATCTATATCTTCCTGACAATTCCATAAGGTTTACCATATTGTATCATTACTGTATATATATATATATATATATATATATATATATATATATATATATATGCAGAAATATCAATTCCTGTGCTTTATCAATCATTGGACCATCTTCTCGAGGAATGTTTTAATTTAGACAGTATGGTGGCATAATTACAATACAGTGTTAAACTTCTAAATTTTGCACATTTTATTCCAGTCTTAAGCAATTAAAAGGGAACGTGTATTTCAAATACAGTGTGTTAATTATAATACACTGTTAAGTATAATATCGTTTAAATGAATATATATATATATATATATATATATATATATATATATGTATGTTGGGGCGCACCCACCTTCTGACTGATAATGGACTTATCCCTCTACGATATAAGTCAGTGCTAGACAGAGTAGTTGTGTTGTGTGAAGGATCAGGTTCAGCGACAGCAGTCAAGATCAGGTTACCATTACATACCGTTGGACTGTAGACTTTTGCTATTGTTACTTACTAACCGGCGTCCCTTATTACTAATCACTCTGTTGTTAATTACCTCTTACAAATATACCAGTATTTATCCCTACAACTTTGTTTGTCTTTATTCGAATACACACACGCAGGAACACTCCCAACAACTCAACAGTGGCAACGAGGCTTCGAACAGGATAAGAAGAACCTGCGTTGAAAAATAAATATCGCAACAGCGAAAGAAACGATTTTCAACTCGGAAAAATTCAAAAGAGTTCAAGCATTTTTTCACAGCAAAGGATTGAAAAGTTTATCGACAAAATAGAAAAACTCTAAATTAGACATTAACTTATTGATTAAATTGGAATCTTTAATAACCAATTTATTGTACTAAAAAAAAAAAATTGGTCGTGCCAGAGAATTCGATTAATTTTTTGGCCCCCCTCAGAGAGAAAAAAATAAACACATAATTTTGCTTTCTTTTTCCTCTACACATGCATAATCATGGAGAAATGTCAATCATCTATGCTGGAACGCATTAAGATGAGATGCAAAGACAACAAGAGAGTGAAGAACGTTTTCAGGAAAAACTACTGAATTTTCAGAAAATACAAGAAGAAAATGAAAAGAAACAGTTAGCAATGACTGAACTTATACATAAAGCTATACTGTCTAAGCAGAAAGAGTCGGATGAAAGTACTTTTTCTCAAGACACAATATGGTCGACGATCGAAGGTTTTACCTATAACCCAGAAGAGGAAAAGACTTTCGAAAGATATTACCATAGATATCAGGACTTTTATGAAGTCGATTGCCAAACATGGACAGACGAGAAAAAGATAAGATTATTACTACGAAAACTGGGAACGGCAGAACATAACACATTTACGGATTTTATATTACCCCAAAAGACAAGAGATTTAAAATTCGACGAAGCAACTGAATTGCTAAAAGAGCTCTTCAACCCCAGATTATCATTATTTCACAAAAGGTGGAAATGCCTTAATATTCAAAAAAGCGAGCAGGAAGACTACACGACTTTCGCGTCAATCGTAAATAAGACATGTGACGATTTTCGCTTGTTCGAATTATCGGCGGACAATTTCAAGTGTCTAATATTCGTGCTAGGCTTGGTGTCTATAAAAGAAAGCGAAATGCGAAGACGCATTTTAGTAAATCTAGAAAATGAGCAAAACATGACACTACAAAAGCTATCCGAGTACTGTCAGCAATGTGTAAGCATTAAGCAAGATTCAGAAAAAATAGAAGAAACTGCTATCGCAAATGTGAAGAAAGTAAATAGGAAGACTCGTTTCCGTTCTCCATCGCCTGAACGGAAGTGGCATCCTACTACAAGAATAAACAGAGACTATAGAAAAAAAACCCTCCGAGTGCATGTTATGGATGCGGTCAGTGGCACTGGTACAATGACTGTCCATATAAAAATAAAACTTGCAGAAATTGCAAGAAAGTAGGACATAAGATGTCCAAGTGTAGAAAATTAAACAGAAGTCGAGTGAAAGTTACGAAGTCAGACGAAGATCAAGACCTGATTATTCGAAAATACCTACATGTGCAAGAAGGTAAAAATGCAACAAGATTCAGGATCTGACATTTCCATTATTAACACACAAACATGGAAAAATCTAGGAAAGCCAACTCTGCTAAAGTCCAACAAAATAGCCAGGACGGTAACTGGAAAAAAGATAAGATTTGAAGGTGAAATAGGGTGAATATAACCTTCAACAACAAGTCTATAAAAATGAAAATTTTTGTAATGAAAAATACGAACAGCCTGTTTGGGACTGACGCAATCACTAAGTTCAATCTAGGGCACGTGCCCATTAGTTCTTTTTGTAACAACATTAGTGAAAGCAAAGACAATATAAACAATTTAAAAACAGAATTGAAAATAGCATTCCCCGAAATCTTCGCTGAAGGACTTGGACGTTGCACAGAAGCATCAGCAAAAATACAGCTGAAGAAAAATATTCAACCAATTTTTTTAAAAAAGCGTAGCATCCCTTTTGCCGCATTAGAAAAAATTGACCAAGAACTCGAAAGACTAACGAGAATTGGTGTGATCTCGAAAACGGAATACAGTGACTGGGCAGCTCCGACTGTCTACGTAAAGAAGTCTGGCGAAATTCGCGTCTGCGCCGATTTTTCAACCGGACTAAACGACGCAATAGAAGAGTATCACTATCCACTACCAAGACCCGAAGAAGTGTTCGCAAAGTTAAATGGCGGAACAATCTTTTCGAAAATAGATCTTAGCGAGGCATACTTGCAAGTACCCATGGATAACGAAAGCGCAAAGTTATTATGCATTAACACGCATAAAGACTTGTTCAGATACGAACGTTTACCGTTCGGGGTGAAGACAGCACCCGCAATATTCCAGAAAATAATGGATACTACGTTATCTGGGTTAGACTACACGATAGCATATCTCGACGATATACTCGTGAAAAGTGAATCGGTGGATGAACACAAACACTATTTACGCAAAGTTTTCGAAAGGTTAAGAAGCTATGGATTTAGAGTGAAAGAAAATAAATGCGATTTTCTCCTGGAGGAGATCAAGTATCTGGGAATATAGTGAATAAAGAAGAGAAAAAGCCAGATAAAAGTCGAGCATCAGCAATAGAAAATATGCCTGAGCCAAAAGATATTAAATCCCTACAAAGTTTTTTTTAGGTTTGGTGTCATATTACCAGGACTTTATCCCAGACCTCCACATTCTTCGAGCTCTCCTTAACGATCTACTAAAAAAAAAGAAAAACCTTGGATTTTGAACAAAAGAATGCGAGAAAGCATTTAAGGATATAAAAGAAAAATTACCATCACATTTATTTCTGGTACATTTTGATCCAAAGGTAGATATCATCGTGGCGAGCGATGCCAGTACACACGGCGCAGGTGCGTGCATATTGCACAAGTGGAAGAATGGAAAAGTTCGACCAATCGCTCATGCAAGCAGATCGCTACTACCTGCTGAACAAAACTATTCACAAATTGAGAAAGAGGCATTGACAATTATCTTCGCTGTAACAAAATTCCATAGATACATTCATGGACGGTATTTCACGCTACAGACAGACCTCTGGTAACGATATTCGGTTAAAAAAAGGGTCTGCCAACATACACCGCAAATAGATTACTTAGGTGGGGGAAAATTTTGTTAAATTATAATTTTAGAATACAATATTTTTCCACCAACAAAATTGGTCACGCAGATGGTCTATCTAGACTCATTCCAAAAGCAACAGAACTTTTAGAGGATACGGTAATCGCTTCCCTCAGAGCAGAGGACGAGGTTGAAGAAAATTTGGCGAACGCAATTCGAGAATTACCAGTATCACTCAAGGACATCAAAAAAGAGGCAGAAAAAGACAAATATATAATAGAAATAAAAGATAAGCTAGCTAGTAAAGACGAAAAAATTCAAGAGACATTCTCTCTGTGTGATAATGTTCTAATATACAGTGAAAGGGTAGTAATCCCTAGCACACTTTCATGCTGGTCACCCGGGCATAAATAGAATGAAGAGCCTCATGAGAGCATACGTCTACTGGCCAGGTATGGACAACGACATCGCGTGTATGGTCGGCAGATGCAAAGGCTGCATTTTGGCATCAAAATCACCACAAATTCTACAGAAGCCAGGGCCAAAAACCGACAGGCAATGGTCAAGGATTCATATTGATTTTGCGGGTCCAATTGACGAGTGGCATTATTTGGTCGTAGTTGACAGCTTTAGTAAATGGCCCGAAGTTTTCCAAATGAAGAGGCCAAGATCTCAAAATACAATTAATAAATTGCATGAATTATTTGCAAGGTTTGGAGTGGTAGATACTGTGGTTAGCGACAACGGTACTCAATTCACGAGCAAAGAATTCGCAGAATTCTGCCAAAATTTCCAAGTTGATCACGTGAGGATTCCTCCGTATCACCCACGCAGCAACGGACTAGCCGAAAGGTTCGTCGATACGTTAAAAAGGGCTCTTAGGAAAGCAACGGGTACCCCGACTAGAAAGGCGTTACAGCTATTCCTGCAAGTATACCGCACTACTCCGAATAAATCTGCCCCATCAAGCCTATCACCTGCGCAACTAATGTTTGCAAGGAAGATCAGATCTGCATTTGACAAGTTGATACCTGAAAATAATATACACCCCAGTCGTTATGGTTCCTAAGCGAAAATTTCACATAAATGAAAAAGTTTTTTCAAAAATTATAAAAATAATGCGACATCGTGGGAACCAGGAGTCATACAAAAGCGGATTGGAAATATGGTGTACATTGTACAAGGGAAAAAATTTACCCATAAAAGGCACATTAACCAGCTAAAGAAAATGAGTACCGAAGAATCGGAAGAAACTCCGCAAGAAGATGAATTATACGAATTGTATGATACTTTTGTTCTACAAATACCACAGACAGATCAAAAACAGCGCAGATCTGGTAGAAAGCGAAAAGCGACGCAACAATTCATAATGGACCCGAAAAGGAAAAAAATATTGAAAAACATTTTTTTTTTCACAATGTAAAAAACAATTAGGGGGTGGGGGTGTTGGGGCGCACCCACCTTCTGACTGATAATGGACTTATCCCTCTACGATATAAGTCAGTGCTAGAGAGAGTAGTTGTTTTGCGTGAAGGATCAGGTTCAGCGACAGCAGTCGAGATCAGGTTACCATTACATACCGTTGGACTGTAGACTTTTGCTATTGTTACTTACTAACCGGCGTTCCTTATTACTAATCACTCTGGTGTTAATTACCTCTTACAAATATACCAGTATTTATCCCTACAACTGTGTTTGTCTTTATTCGAATACACACACGGGGAACACTCCCAACAACTCAACAATATATATATATATATATATATATATATATATATATATATATATATATATATATATATATATATATATATATATATATATATATTTATATATGTGTATATATATATATATATATATATATATATATATATATATATATATATATATATATATATATATATATATATATATATATATATATATATATATATATATATATATATATATATATATATATATATATATATATATATATATATATATATATATATATATATATATATATATATATGTATATATATATATATATATATATATATATATATATATATATATATATATATATATATATATATATATATATATATATATATATATATATATATATATATATATATATATATATATATATATATATATATATATATATATATATATATATATATGGTATATATATATATATATATATATATATATAGGGGGAGAGATAGAGAGATAGATAATTCTTCTCCTTCCTCCTCTCCTTCTTCTTCTTCTTATTATTATTTCAATTAAAGCAAAGCAATAATAATACTATAATAATGGGTTACAGAAAGTGAATGAAAAGTAAACGAAAGTGTAAAAGAAAGAGAAAGATCAATAGCTGACAAGGTGATTGACGTTTCATTTAATTTTTTAGGATTGTAGGTGACAAGTAACCAAAAACAGGAAGCCAGTTTCATTGACGAAAAGTACAATGAAGTAAACCATTAGAATTGCACTAACGTTTATATCTACCTATTCCAATTATTAATAAAATCATTATCATATATATAAAGTACAGTGTAAGTATGTTTGTGCATGTCCAATGAACTACTCCGCTCCCACTGGTCCGATCTTAAGGGTTAATAGCTCATTCAAAAGCCCTAGAAAAGTTAGGCACAGAGAACGATTTTCGTTGAGCTCAGATTCAGGATTGCGAGATTATGCGAGGTTAAAATATATATTAATATATTATACTAGCCATTATCGTTGCTTTCTTGGTTCAAGAGGACTCACTCTTATTTTCCTTTAGTATCCAAAACTGCATCTAGCTTAAAATTTTAAGTTAGATTAAACCCGTCATATAAGACGGCATTTAACCTAGTTCCTGTTGATGACTCTTGGCTTGCACACATAATCACAATAGCTAGGGAGGAGTAGATGCGATAGGCATCAATAAACTTCTTAAGCACTCAAAATTAATCGCCTCATTTAAGTATTGAATTTGATGTACGTAGATCTTTATTTTCCGTACAAACAATTATTTTTATTTCATGGGTGACAGAACAGGCAAAGATTTATAAGATAAAATTAATATAATGTATAGGGAAAATAGAAATTAGAATTAGTTATACAAGGAACATTCGAAGATTTAGAGAAACATAATAGCTAATTAAGTAAAACCTTAATTATGGAATCTGCATGAATAAATGCGAAATTGGAACTCAATTCTTCCACGAATTCTGAGATTAAAAAGCCCCAGATCTACTTATAGTAATTTACACAAGATATTTACTCCTCACCCCTAGCACAATATGTGACATAAGTTCTATTTTTAGGTGGTGACCCGAGCTCGTACTCCCGGGACAGGAACACAAATTTCCCCCACCCCACGCAACTGTCGGTTGCGCTGACCTTGGTGCGAGCATCGATCCCTCCCTCTGGTGCAATAGGAGGGCGCAGGCTCGGGCAGCTGTTCCCCAGAGCTGGGAACCTCTCAGTATTATTTTCTCAGTTGGCTCTCGTTCCTTTGACAGAGAAGCCCCTTAGCGCATTCTGACCAAAGACAGAGACGCAACCGAGAGATTATAAGCAAACGTGTACCTACTCAAAAAGAGTAATTTACACAATAAATGTTCTATATCTGTATTATATTTTATCTACTTCTAGGCAATATCACACTTCAAGTTCAACTAATGCACATGTACTGATTTAAAAAAAGTTTATTTCCTTAATTAACTCTCCTTCATTACTGTTATTTTATTCGAGGACCGTTTTGATTTTCATCTAAAAAATAGTTCTGTTTAGGAATATTGTCCTATATTGTGTAGAAAAGTGTTTGCAATTGGCATTTTACTTGGGCTTCAACAAGTTGGCATCTATTTGTAAAACTTTCCTTGGCTATAACAAGCCAATATATGAGTGAAATGTTAATTTAAAAATTTTGTTTCAAAGATTTCAACTAGTGAATATATCTTAACTTTGCGAAGCGGTAGCGAGCGGGCTAAGTCTGCTAGTTATTGACTAAAAGTGGTAAAGTAGCGATTAAAATGAAGAGAAAATCAAACTAGAAGATATTATGACGAAGAATCAGCAAAAACGTACATGTATATAAAAATACTTATTCGGATAAATAGAATGAAAGTAGAAAATAATTTTATCTTGGAGGAGGAGGAAGGAAAAAGTAGAAACCATGCGATTTAAACAAGAATACTTCTGTGGTGAGAAGAAAAACAGTTCGTGTGTTGGTACCGACGAAAGTGCGGGAATTTAATGAGATGTAGATGTTGAGATCATTTTCAATAGAAGGGTGAATCCTAAAAGAAAAGAAGAAAAAAAAAAGATCTCTAACTCTATCAAAATGATTGTCCTTTGTTCCGACACAATAGGCTTTAATTAAATCTACTATCGACTGAGCAAGAGAATTATATTTGATTTAATATGCACTGAACTGATCTCTGTCTGGGCGTATTAAAATCATTTATTTCTCAAGAGACAGAGAACAGGACAGGTTTAACATTTCAATTGAGCTGTCCAAATGTTCTTCTTGGCTTTGACAGTCTTTTGTGTCGAGAAAAGAGGTCAGGGTATCGGCTCATCTATCATGGGGTAAAACGTCTCTGTTAACAAAGAGTTCAAACCCATCGCATCTTGGACCATATATATGTATTATTTCACTTGCAGATTTTTTCTGTAATTATTTCTGGATTAACAGTTATATATGCATTAAATCTTTTGTAACCATATATTTAATCTGTTTGACTTATCCGAGAAAACAATATCATATAATATAATCTATATAATAAATGCGAATGTCAGTATGTCATTGTGACACACTTTTTCAATTTTACTCCTAGATGACGGAGCTCAGCATATCAGACCATTTTGAAATGAAGCCGACTCTGTGAGCAAATTAAAACCATTCCAATTTTGGAATGTCGTATTCTCAAATTTCATTACTGCGAATTTTTGCGTCGATTTTTTTTTTTTTTTGTAGTATAACTATTTTTAATAATTTGGAAACAAATTTGGGAATAATCGAAATTTATAGCAAAATCTAGCGAAAGTCACCCATAAAATAAAAATAATTGTTTATACGGAAATTAAGGATCTACGTACGTAAAACTGCCTTTAAATTAATTGGCGAGAAAGGAATTAGCGTTAGAATTGTAAAAAGTAAGCGTAAGTATCAATGCAATGCTTAAATGTAGCGATCAATGTTGAGTTCTTTCCTAGCGTATTGTTGGCTTTAGCATCTACTCCTCACGACCTGTTATGATGAAGGTCTAATCAAGAGACCTTCGCAGGATCGAGCTTAAATGCCGCCTGAACAAAGCCCGGATTCAATCTTACAGAGTAAGTCGCACAGTTTAGGCGAATAGGTGGGGAAGATGACGGTTAACCACAGACTTAAACATGTTAACATCCGCTTGAGAGTCGGTTCCACGGAGCGGTGATTAACGGGAAGAAACTGCGTGAGAGAGAATTTATCTCTCACCAATACACAGATTTTGTTATACTGTGTGTAGCATGGCGGTTCTAACCATGCAGATTAGAATTGGTGGTATTAAGAAATGTATTTTGTTTTAGCGCTTTCTATGCAAGAAGTTAAAGAGCAGTGATATGTTTACTACATCTCGTCTGTGAGAGACGAATTGCATGGTGGGAATAATTCATCATCCACAAGGCTCCTGCCCAAATACTACAACATTACTCTATTCTCAGTCTGATCTGGCTTTCGTAAAAGTAGAGGAGATCACGAGGAGTCAGGTACTTACTGGAGATGTTCAGAGAAGTGAACATTTTTCCTGCATCTTTAGCGATGGGTCGTATGTACGGGATGTTAAAGCTAGATCGGAAGAGAGATCAGCAGTCAATCTCTGGCCATCGCGTGTTTTGCAGCTGCACCGCTTATATCGTTCTATCATCAACATAGATATTCACAAATAACCAGTGTATGATCTTAGGCAGATCATTTTTCTAAATCAAAAAGAGGATTGGTCCGAAAAGTGACCCCTTGTAGACGCCTGCGTTGATTTTTAGTACCCCGGATGATTGACCTTTAACAATTACCTTCAGGGACCAAACCGTTACGAAGAACTATATCGTTGAGAAGAATCCTCCAGCCATTCCCTAGATTGTGAGCTTAGCCAGCAATACCTTGTGCCACACCTTGTCAAAAGCCCCCGAAATAATGTACACTGTGTACCATTTCAAACGAGAAAATATGAAAAAGAGAATGGTATTTATTTAAGACAATGCTCAATAATAAATGGTTCAGGTCAATGTATGACAAGAAAAATTATTTTGTTATTAACCTTAGTCAATAACATAAGATGGCGGAAAGCTGTTTTAAGTAATATATTTCCTTCAGGCTTTATTTATGTTGCGCGATATTTCAATAACTCATATGTTGATATTATCAGAATTAGAATACTGCATTCCCAATTCGATAATAGAGCAGTTTGTTTTAATTCATTTCGTATTATCGCTCTCAGTTTTATTTTGACAGCTGTCATACAAGCGAAACATTAACAAGAGCATATCTGTCAGATTTATCGTCTTTCCACATTCGAAAAAAGAAACAGATTTAAATTATTAACAACTAGACTAGAAGCCGCTATTCGAGCAGTGTTTAAGCTAGCTCCCGCGGAAGATTTTTGGGCATTCGACCTTTTACCTTCAGCGTCCTATGTACAAAGAAGTTATAATAATTTAGAAATAATAAAATCAATTTATCTTTATTCGGCACATTAATTCGGCATCATCTGTCTTCGTATACGCAACCAGTCTCCGTCGTTGGTTTACATTTATGTTGAGTAATTTGTTTTTTCTTTTCTTTCAAAATCTCAAAAAGTCACTTTTAAAAGATATTAGGGGACCCAGACTAAGTAATATTTCGGATACGTCGCCGTACACGTACTAGAAAAAGAAAAAAAAAATCATAAGAGCAGTATACCCCGTTTAAGTTTTACTTACGATTTAATTAGACGAGATCAAATACAATTTCGACGAGAAGCGAAATTAAAGTTAAAACTTCAATAAAAAAACTATTTTTTTAAAAAACATTTCACTCTGCTCAATATTTAAATTTAACTTTAAGTGAGTTATGTATTTAATATTTAATCGTGTGCAACTAAAATAGTTACTAGCTGTTATATCAAGTTGTTCATCAATCCCTGAGATCGAAAAACGAACGAACGGACGGACGGACAGACGTACACTGCGCTTTAATTATACAGATGTGGATGTAGAAAGTTCTTTGTAATCATTTCCCCACAAGCAAAGCAATAAAACCACCTGGACGTAAGAGATTCCTGAGTGCAAAAGAATATGAGAAAAAGAAAGATATTTTTTAAAGACAGGGAACAATAAAGAACAAGAATTAAGAGAATCTTTTGAAGATTAAAACTGACTTGAAAGCAAGAAGTTGTTTCCGGAATCGAGAGGTGAAAGAAAAGTAAATGCTAGCAAAGACCTTATGATTACATCTATCCATTTCAACTGTAAAATGATGAGACCGAACTGGCAATCATGTCGCTTGAATTTGAAAAGTCGAAGTACCAAATAGGAAAACTTATCAAAATAATAAACACCAATGCCTTTTTAGAAATGTCAAAGGTAAATTACATTACGGTGGTGGGAAAGCAAATGAAACTATTATGCCAGGACAGATAACATTGCAGATTTTGATTTAGATTTTATCAAGAATCGCTAAATACATAGAAGAAGCACTAGGTTAGATGAAACAGTAATATTCAATTCATGGATGAATAATACAATTAGAGATGTAAAATATAGATACCAGCAAGAAAAATTCTCTCGTACAACACAGTTAACAATCTTACTTAACAACAGGTTTAGCAATTGACTCAATATAATGGTACCGGTTCATGTGGGAGGAGAACTTAAGTGGCAGTGAATCGATCTAGTAGTGGTTAGCATAAGGTATGCTTATAGAAGGCAAACACATGATGTTTAAATTTGTAAACACAGAGTAGTTTTGTTTTGGAAGCATGGCTCACATCATCCTGTCACCATACTTACAGCCTAAAGAATAAATTCTCAAATTTAAAGTCATAACATTCTAAATATCTGAAAACATGATTTGGAAACACTTTTAAAAATGGAAGACACACTTGAAAATCTGTGAGGCTTTTCAAGATGCGTAATTTAATCAATTATTAAGGATGATATTTCTAAACAGCTTTTTTTGGTCATATTTAAAAAAAATTATATCAGTAGTACTTTTTAGACGTCTCATCCGGTGAGTACTTACGGAGTTACTAAAAATTTAATGTCAGAAATACAGTTATCGAAGCAAACATCCCCCACTTCAGTTCTTTGGAAATTTTCATATAATGTCTTCTAGAATTTACATGTAGAGATTTAAAGGAATCTAATGCATTAAGTAGTCGTGGGCGAAGGAAAAGGAAGAAAAACGAAAAAGGGGAAGTGAAAAGAATAAAAGAGGCTATATATATATATATATATATATATATATATATATATATATATATATTAAAATTTGTGTATTTACATGGGTCTGATTTAATAAATTACAGAGATTATGTCTGCTTATTTTTAACACAATCCATTCATACCCAAGAATAATCTTCCGTGTATTGCAATTAAATTATGTGAGAAATGTGCTTTTATTTTCCAAGTATTTTCGATCTTCTTCCGAGATCATCTTTAGGGGTGCAAGCAGCAATACAAAACTGTGTGTTGTTCATGGGTGCTAGTAGTAATACAAAATTCGGTGTTACTATCAATTACTCCAATTTTTTTGCTTTTGAATGCAACTGTTCACAGTCTTGCTTAGCATTCATAAAACGTGAAAAATTATCTTCTATGGAATTGTTGCTTCTATGTCGTAATGTCAAGGTCGTGCGCGCATTAAAGCGTGAAAACTGTTCTTTTGCAGGCATTTTAAAACATTATTACAGTATTCGCAGCTGATTCTATTCTGTGTCGGCTCTATTTTTTTAATGTAGATTGCCTCGAGGATCTGTAGTTTGAATTTGTTATTTTCCTGGTGTAATATAGTTGTGTTATCAATCAGTATTATTTTATAATGTGAATGTGGACACGAATGTTGGTGTAAATGTCCGGCAATTGACTAATAGTCAGACATGTGTAAAGTAATTATTAATGTAGTTTTCGTATATGCAACATATATATTTGTTTTCTGTTGGAATATCTGTGTATGTGTGTATGTATGTGTGGGGAAAACAGTTCATGGTACAGTATTTAATAATGTTGTATAATGTATAAAAGTGAAAACTGACATTTAATACGAAAAGCCAAAAAAACTAGTTTACGTTTGTCACATTTCACTCACCAGAATTTGATCAAGGAATAAAATAATAAAGTAACTTACCGACTACATAGATAAATGCAAAACTAATATACTATTATTAGTAATATACCAAACAGAATATCTACAAGAAGATCAAAAAAATCTGCGCAGATTTGTAATTTGATAATATTCAATGGCGGCACTCACGAGAATTTTCCTTCAAAGTAAGTTATTTTGTCTTTTAATAAATGTGGCATTCTTTAGAACAAAGTTGAGTTTGACTAGCAGCCATTCCTACCTACATTGTCTGGACAATAAAATGTTTCTCAAGTGCTTTAAAATGGAATTTCGAATGAGATCTGCATACAACAAAGAATATATTCTTAGGGTACGCCTCGGTACACTCACGATTTTAATCGGATGCACTGCGATTACAGACCCGGAAAACGCAACAGACATATGCAAATTATTTCGAAGCTGAACTTCTAAATAAATAAATGGCATAGTCCGCGTGACTAAAACCATTCTAATTCGGGCCACATTCGTTCTACATTTAGGACTGAAAATATCTGGTGCGTGAACATTTGTCTCCAGAGGAGGAGTGGACAGATAAAATTCAAATTTTAAAATAACTGAAAATAATTAGTGATTGTAAAAGCTTTTATATTTATATTGAGTTGACAATAACACAAAAACTATGTGAATCTACAATTGTTTGTTTTAAATTCAATTTTAAAAATATTGTGAATTGAGGAAATCAATTTCATTTCTTCAAAATATCAAGGAATCAAAGTTAAAATGAAAGTTTTCGTGACGTGAGTTATTTGAAGTTACGCTGAGATTGTGATATAAAGAACTCAAATCAATTGAAGTTCCATAGATTTGGTGATTGCAAGAACACAATTTTGGCCTGGTGGGAGCTTCGGTCCAGTTTGGTGTTTCGGCGCAAATCCGAAATTCGGCCCAATCGGTCTCTTTTGGCCGGAATTGAACTTATAGACCGAATCAGCGTTAAAGAGATGTTTTCATGTTCCATGGATTGAATTAATGATTTTCAAGTTATTTCAACAAAATTATCATTGCCGTTTTTCAAGGTGGACCAGAGATCACTTTAGTTTTGGTCCAATTATGTCTATGCTGGAGGTAATTAAACTTCCACATGAAGTGCAGCTTGTAAGCTAATTTCTAATAAACGCTGGAAGATGCATAGGTATTTTCCTTTCAAAAGTATATTTGCCCTGTCAATATATATATATATATATATATATATATATATATATATATATATATATATATATATATATATATAGCGAAGTGTATCACTTAAATTAAGCTCTGAACCGTTGTATCTTGAAATGAGGGAAAACTTTGCAATCCTCCGAGGTTTTTATAACACTGTTGGATTCTACTTTGAAAAACAAGAATATTTTTTATCCCTAAGTTGAAATGATGATCCCTCTTGTTGTGACTTCTTAATCCAGTTTTCCATTAAGCTACTCCCATTTTTGCAAACTTATTCACCGTTCTCTTGATAGTTCTTGAATGGACTTTAAGATAGAAGCCAAAGTATGAATGATGGTGCTATCAATGAAGTCCTGAATGATCTTTTCTTATCTCACCATTGCTCATTTGGGAAGACACTGGCTCTGACACCAAACGAATTTAACCTGTTATATATTACCTGATTAACTTACTAAAAATGGTGTCAAGACGGCTAAACGTCTAATCTGAAAACCTGTAAAAAGTAATTAGTTTAGTGTTTTTTTAGATATTTTATGGGATTGGTAATTATGCTGTTTCACCAGTTGGACAATTTTCCTCTGAGACCCGGTATATATATGGTGGTTAAATTTACTTATTGTCTTATTTTATTCCACAGGTATCTTTAAATTCTGTGCATTTCTCTACCTGAGGAGATCAAACACATCCCGTAACCAGGAGTAGTAGTTGAAATCTTATACATTTGCATATTTGTCAGAAAGAGCGTGTCTAACAATGTTAGAAGGAATCATATTATTTGGTAGTAAATTCCTTATTATTTCTACGCATATTTGATGTGTTTCCCAAGCTTCAAATTAAAGCATGGTCGTTTTATGATTCTAATATTGACAAATAAATCTGTCTCAGCTTGTCTGTCAGTTAACAAGACAGAATAGATAATAGACAGTCATAATTTACAGCTTTTACAGTTTAAGAGACAATCAATATGATAGAAACTCCAACTATTCTGAAGAGAAACTTTTAATGAAGAAACTTTCCAAAGTTTCCTAAGTTTTCTCAGCCAATCCAACGATATTTCAAAATGTATATAAAAAGAAATAATTCAATGAAAAATGTAGATATTGAATTAAATAAAGAAAAATAAGTAATTTAGTAAAGTGTCCCGACACACCAGTTTCGTTAGCTCTGAAACTAATCTGATATATTTAGGATTGGTGATATTTCATGATAAATTATTAATTTTGTAGCTGAAAAATAAAGTAGATTGTTTTATTTTTATTTGAAATTGATGTCTAGAAAATATTCAGGTTCTATGATAATATATGCATGACTCATTTCAAGATGGCGTCGTCTTTTCTTTATGTATTTATGTCGACGATATTTTATTCCATCATAAAAAGAGAGTGGACTCTCCAAACAAACCCGACAAATGGACAGTAAAAGTAGAAGAGTCTCTCATTCTGATACACCCACCAGAGCGCTTCGAGGCGGTCTAATGGTTATTAAGCTTGTCTCGCTAGATCAGTTACGACTGAGTAGTGAGTTCGATCCTCACTAGGTGCCTATTACTTTTGGCATTATGCCACATCTAAGCTAAGCTTGGAAAATCACTATATTTGGGCATCTCGGAATGGTGTAATGGTTAGCAAGCATGTCTAGCTAGATAGTTACGACTGAAAAGTGATTTTGATCCGCACTAGATGCTCCATACTTTCGGCCTTTTGTCACATCTAAGTTATGCTTAGAAAATAAACATTCTGATAAACTCATTGAATGTAAATATATGAATCTACCTACCAACTCTATACAACTAAAATTGAGCAGAATTTATCTACGTTTAACATAAAATGTGTTACGACACCTTATAAAAGAATAAAAAAAAGTATCTCATAACTTCATAACGTCCGCTATCCAAAACAATTTATCTAATCAAAATAGTATCAAAATAATTACAGCCCCTCACAACATTAATAATTCTGAAGCTGATATATAAAGGGTGTTCCAATAACTTGGATCGATTTTAAATGTGAATTATGTTTAAGCGTTTAATGATTTTTTTTTCTTTTTCTTTCAGACTTGGCGGACATTTCGGAATTATTATTTTTCACACATAATTAACATGACATAAATAACATTATCCAATAGAGAAATAAATAAATTTTCTCCAATAACACTGATTTATTTACTGCCGATTTAGATCCGTCTTAATGAAACACCCTTATATAAAATCCTTCTTAATGAAACACCCATTATAAAAGATATTGTCATAACTGCTTCTCCCAATAGATTGGGAATATGGCAGAAATTAAAAGAAAAACAACTTATCTATGAAAACAAAAGGGATTTCATAAAAAAAGAAGTTATCGAATGCATTATTTATACATAGCAATACATTCAACCACAATTTTCATCTAAAAATGCCACATTTATTAAAAGAGAAAGTATCTTGCTTGGAAGGAAAATTCCAGTGAAGGGCGCTATTGAATCTTATCAAAATATAAATTTGAGCCTGGATGTTTACTTATATGTTCATTCCTGAAAGAAGTACTACTTTCCCAGTCAACATACAAGTTGTAAAATTAAAAAAAAGAAAACGGTTAAATTCATAATCTCGTTCATCCGACATTAAATTATGTCACTTCGCGTCCTCAATAGCAACTCCGACATTTCGTCTAACCTGATGAATATTTATTAGCGTTCTTGAATTTCCAAAACATTTAAAGACCAATAATATTCTTGTCACTGTATATAAATATTAATTGCTGAATAAAACCCTTGCTTTTGCCATGATAACGATCTTCGAATGATGAAAGTCGTCCGCTAAGATATGATTTCCTTTTGTCATTATGCATATCATCTTTTACAGATCTGCTATGAGATTTTTACAGATGTATACACACACGCGCGCGTATACATGCATATAACATATACATACGTATACAGGGTGTCCCAAAAAACTATATAAACTCTTTAAATACTAATAGCTAATAATATATTACCGTGATGTGAGAAATTATATGGATGATAATATGCAAAACAGATAAATTGGAAGAAGATGGACAGTTGAATACCCACCTAGAAAACCAGATTAGACACCCTTAGATTTCTTTTTGTTTACAAAGTTTACAGCAATTGCTGAAATGAAAGTAACAATTGAAGAAGAATGTGCTCAAATACCAGGGGAAATGATACTGGACGTTTGTAGGTCTATTTCTTCAAGATATGAAAAGAGACAACAGAACGGCAACCGGTTTGAGCTCTTGATGTGAACTCTTCATTATATGAACATTCTGCCATTGCTCCGAGCAGCTTTTATCTTATTAAAGTTAATTTTATACGTTTTTTGTATATTTTCTGTCAAATTCTTTAAATGTGTATTCTTTCTCTTGTATTAATCTTATTTACAAGTCAAAATACATAAATTGAATAAGTTATAACGATTCAAGGAATGTATACATTATTTTAGGACATCCTGTATATACATATATATATATATATATATACGAACATAAATACATATATATATATATATATATATATATATATATATATATATTCATATATATATATATATATATATATATATATATATATATATGTGTGTGTGTGTGTGTGTGTGTGTGTGTGATAAATATAGAGTTGTAACGAATATTACATTTATGGGTTGAAGTGCACACAATCAGTGATAGAGCACATATAAATACAGATTTAAACGCAGTACTAGACTGGCGTCGAGATCTCATCAATTTACAGTTGAGCTGGTTAGATGTAATAAAAAAGAGAGTTTGCTTGCTTGTGGAACTCCCTTCCGGTTCCATGCTTTCCAGCCAACTATAATCTTCAAAAGTTTAAATGCAATGTCAATCGCTATCTGTCTCGTTATTCATTTCTTTTCTCGCTCATTATTACTTCTGTTCTTAATTTTTACACAACCAGTAACCGCTTGTGTCTTAATGGCTTTAATTCTAGGGTTATACCATTTAATATATATATATATATATATATATATATGTGTGTGTGTGTGTGTGTGTGTGTGTGTGTGTGTGTGTGTGTGTTTTGGTTGGTTGGTATGTGTTGGATTGGATTGGGTTGTTTTTGCTAGATGTAAACGTAAATTCTATATTAATGTTTTTTTTCTTTCGCATTTCTCGCTTGTGGAGCACTTTTTCTGGCTACTTACTTTCCAGCTTACATTAATCTGCAACAATTTAAATGCAATGTCAATCCCCGTCTGTTATTCGTCTTTCTTCTTCCTGCTCATTATTTATGTTTCGTTTCATGCTTAAATACAATAGTCAGGCCTGGTGATTGCGTCATGGCCTGACGATGGCGTTTAAACAATCTTAGCGATATATCATGTTACACAAGGAGGATTGCCCATTCATGGCTCTCATACAACTTCAGCGACCAGATCACCCCGTAAATCTGGCCATCTAACTCCCCAGACTATTTGTGTCGCAGTTGAAAATGGAGACAAACAAAACTCTATTTAACACTAAAGATGAACTGAAGGTACGCATTATGGCAGCATGCAACAACTTAAACAAAGAGACCGCCCAGAATAGTTGCAGGAAATTGCGAAGTTTTTGGAGAACGTGGTTGACGCCAATGGAGATTCTAATGACTAAATTGCGTATTTCGTGATATTTTTTGTTTAATGTTGGTAAATATCTTTTAAAATGAGATGTCAGCGTTTTTTTTTCTATTTTTACTTAATGTAGGTGAATTTATTCCACCCAAAATACCAGACTGTTGATAAATAAACAATATTTGTCAAAAAATTATTAAATTATAATATAGGTTCAATGCAAGTTAAGAAAAAGAAAATATAATGTAATTTAAGACATAAAATAATTAGAAAATAAACCGTCCTTTATCGTCAGGCAGTAAAATAGGGTATTCCATCCCAAGACACTGTTTTATACATAATTATGCATCTAGTAAAATGAGAGCATGAATGCAATAATGTTGAAAAGGCTGACCCTCTGAGACATAAATTTCTTCTTTATCAGCACAGGTTTCCGTCAACTACTATCAGCAAGTAGATTTGGAGTTACGACTTTTTCTTTTTCAATGTTTATGTTATTTCTGAGAATACAAAATGCACTACAAATGTTTTTCCGAGTCCCGCTAGGGTGGTTGCATATTTTCTTGTAATCCGTTTAGCCCACATCTTTACATACTAAGAGGGACTGTATAGAACCGATTAGCTGAATATCGAAAGCAGCTACTGACAAACGGCATGAGACAATAATTATGAAATTGGTGGTTATTGAGACTGATCGCAAATTAGATATCATTCGGGGTTAGTCTGGTATATGTCGGTGTTATCACATGTTATCTTCTTATACTATTAAACTGTTCGATTCTAACACCTGGTATTTTCTGGAGTAAATCCTGTCACTGGATCTAACTAACGCCTTTATCCACTGTGTCATATGTCCTTGAAAAGTAGTTTGAAAAGTTGTTATATATTTAAAGAAGTTAGTGTTTTATATGGAAATAGTAAGAAAGAATACAGTAGATAAAACTGTTGTCATTTAATCCTCTAAACTTGGGGTGGGCAAGCCATTCGACCCCGCGTGCGAGATCGTGTTATAATGACGTGTTGCGGGCCGGATCGTGTGATAAATGCGGGTCACGGGTCGGGTCGTGTCATAATGACGGAACGCGGGTCGGATCGTGTCATAATGGCGGGTCGCGGGTCGGGTCGTGTTATAATGACGGGACGCGGGTCGGATCGTGTCATAATGGCGGAACGCGGGTCGGATCGTGTCATAATGGCGGGACGCGGGTCGGATCGTGTTATAATGGCGGGTCACGGGTCGGGTCGTGTTATAATGGCGGGTCGCGGGCCGGATCGTGTTATAATGGCGGGTCACGGGTTGGATCGTGTCATAATGACGGAACGTGGGTCGGATCGTGTTATAATGGCGGGTCACGGGTCGGATCGTGTCATAATGACGGAACGCGGGTCGGATCGTGTCATAATGACGGAACGCGGGTCGGATCGTGTTATAATAGCGGGTCGCGGGCCGGATCGTGTTATAATGACGGAACGCGGGTCGGATCATGTTATAATGGCGGGTCGCGGGTCGGATCGTGTCATAATGACGGAACGCGGGTCGGATCGTGTTATAATGGCGGGTCGCGGGTCGGGTCGTGTTATAATGACGGAACGCGGGTCGGATCGTGTTATAATGGCGGGTCGCGGGCCGGATCGTGTTATAATGACGTGACGCGGATCGGATCGTGTTATAATGACGTGAAGCGGGTCGGAACGTGTTATAATGGCGGGACGCGGGTCGGATCGTGTTATATTCTAAAATAAAAAAAACACATCAGAAAAATTACTTTTCCTCAAGGAACGTCAAAATACTTCAAAGTGAAAAAAATCAACCGAAGTGAAATGGATGAAATTATGACGTGTAGGTTTGAAACTGTTATTGAAAATTGTTCCACAAACGAACCACACACACACACACACACACACACACACACACACACACACACACACACACACACACACACACATCAAATAAAAAGGAAGCACATATACCCATACATACGAGTACAAATAGTTGCAAACATATATACTTACGTACGTACACATGCGGTATCATCCACGCATTCATTACTTAGGGTACGTGGCAGGGGTAAGCGATAAGGGGTCGCTCTTGGAGGAATGAAATAGCCGACTGAAACAACATTGTCCCTTTGAAGCTGCCGCCGGTCGGTGGGTCGGTCGGTCGATCAAATCGGCTCTCATTTTTGTTTTATGTTTATTTTTTAATATTTTACGCTGAAATGGAGGTGATTGGGTTTGATCGTGTTTTTGCTGTCATAGTATTCAAATTCGGTTGGGTGGATCAGAGGAAGATAACAGCAGGCCTTTTGCCGAATTCGAAAGCCCCGTCTCTTATGTTAAAAATAAGAGTCATTGGTAATCAGGCTCGCGGGCCGGTTAAAATGGCTTCGCGGGCCGGATCCGTAGGTTGCCGACCCTTGCTCTAAGCGAAGCCTTTTTACCTGCCATCATTTTGGTTGATGCTAACCTCCAGGAGAATGATGTATCGTGCCTTCTCTGACTAAGGTTTTCCGCTGACATGATGTCGGCAGAGTAAATTGAAACAATTGCTAGATCTGTTGCTAGGAAAGTTGGTTCACTGTGCCGAGCTAGATAACTTTTCTCGCCAGAATCTGTCTAACATATTTATTAATCTATCATTCGTCCATGCTTTGGATATTGCTTCCAATTTTGCTCTGTGCCCCTGCTATATATTTAGAGATTTTTTAAAAAAAATCTAAAGAAAAAAACTACAACGTTATTGATATCTCTACATCAGTCACTTTTCCACCGCCGTAATGTAGTTTCCATTTACCTTTTCTATAAATACTTACATGCTAACTGATCCGTTGAATTTACCTATAGTTATTTTCCAAGCCTAGCTGTGGCATAGGACCGAAAGTATGGGACATCTAGTGAGGATCGAACTCACTTTTCAGTTATAACTGACCTAGCAAGACAAGCGTGCTAACCATTACACCACGCCGAGGTGCCCATTGACCTTGCCTATATGTTTCCTAGACGTTATGAAATTAAGCGCAGTACCAGATTGTCGGCAATGGTCTATCATTTTACTGATGAAATGGCTAGATATATAAGTAAGTTCTATACTAAAAGTTGGTTCTATCGCAATTCTCGCTTGTAGAAATTTCTTCCGGCATCTTGCTTCCTAGTTATCTTAGATCCTTAAAAATTTAAATGAGATTAAAATCGTTATTTTTTTCTCTTCTTGATTCTTGTTATATTTTGTTATCCCTTCTTAATAGTGTATTTGTCTCATATTCTCTCTCACTCAGTAGCCCCTTCTGTTTTTGTGGCTTTATTGACTTGGTTTGGGTGAAATGATTAAAAAACATTGTCTTCAGCTATGGATATTGAAGCAACTGTCATCTTTAATTAAATATACCAAGCGGAAATGTCTAAATTGAGTGAAGACGTATATAGACTGATTTCTCAGCTGTCATTATTAGTGATGTAATTAATATGCATACACCTAGGTTCCCCCTCACAGTAATATGATTTGCTACAGACTGATGTGGAGGAACATATCAATTAATAATAACATATTTAGCTGCATTGGTTAGATTTGGTAACTGGGTTTTTAGCTTTAAATGGATTTGGTAACTGGGTTTAAGCTTTAAATGAATTTGGTAACTGGGTTTAAGCTTTAAATGGATTGGGTAACTGGGATTAAGCTTTAAATGGATTTGGTAACTGGGTTTAAGCTTTAAATGGATTTGGTGCCTGGGTTTAAGCTTTAACTGGATTTGGTAACTGGGTTTAAGCTTTAACTGGATTTGGTAACTGGGTTTAAGCTTTAACTGGATTTGGTACCTGGGTTTAAGCTTTAAATGGATTGGGTAACTGGGTTTAAGCTTTAAATGGATTGGGTAACTGGGTTTAAGCTTTAAATGGATTTGGTAACTGGGTTTAAGCTTTAAATGGATTTGGTAACTGGGTTTAAGCTTTAAATGGATTGGGTAACTGGGTTTAAGCTTTAACTGGATTTGGTAACTGGGTTTAAGCTTTAAATGGATTGGGTAACTGGGTTTAAGCTTTAAATGGATTGGGTAACTGGGTTTAAGCTTTAAATGGATTTGGTAACTGGGTTTAAGCTTTAAATGGATTTGGTAACTGGGTTTAAGAATTAAATGGATTTGGTAACTGGGTTTAAGCTTTAAATGTATTGGGTAACTGGGATTAAGCTTTAACTGGATTTGGTAACTGGTTTTAAGCTTTAACTGGATTGGGTAACTGGGTTTAAGCTTTAAATGGATTGGGTAACTGGGTTTAAGCTTTAATCCTTTATGGAAATAGTCAGCCAATATGAATTGGAATACAACATATTGAGAGTCAAATTAAATTTTAAATTAGCATTACAGGCATTAAAATTATCATCTTCTTCAAAGAGGATTATTATACCAATATAAATGGAGATTGTAAGTTCTTGAATAAAATTCTATTTCACAGTATAGATTACAACAAAAAAAAACTTAATCTAACAGGCGCATTCGAACAAGACAATTCTTCTTCCTATTCTATAAAACTTGCCATTGAGTAACTTGCGAAAAGACCTTTCAAAGACACATTAATTAATAGAATATATCCAATCCTCTCCAAATATTAATTCAATAGAAAACTTGTAAACCATTATTAAGATATAGATGATAATTTTATTAACTATTACAAAGAAGTATGAGGTATGTTTCGATAATGTTGACCCAAATAATATAAAAAAGTTGTTACTTAGTGTTATGGTCCGGTTCCTTGTACCACGGTGATAGTCCAAGGTAGAACCAATAAAGAACTCGAATACAGATATGGAATAACACAGATATATTACAAACAGGAATATATACAGAGAAGTAGAAGTGTTAGTATGAACAATCAGGTTTAGTAGAGAGAACAATGTAGTCTCGACCAGTATCACTATTCCAATGTCTTGCAGTAATTGTCTGAACGCGACTCTGTTTCGGACTGCCTCTGACTCGACTCTTGGCTCGACTTGAACTACTGACTCTACTTGAGCTACTGACTCGACATGAACTACTGACGATATTCAGTCACCCCCCCCACGAGGGTGTCATGTGGCACAAGGCCTTTTTAACGTGGGCATTCCTGAGCCATTAGGCTTGGCCCCAAAATAGCCCATTTGAACCCGTATAAACGGGTTCTGGGCCGGTTTTAACTCCCCGAAGGAGACTCCGCCCTTCGGCGTAGCCTCCTTCGGGTTCCTCCCGCCCATAGGAAGAGAGTTCAAACCTAGCAGTCTGTTCAAAAGTGAACTGCTGACTATATTTAGTCGTCCCCACGAGGGCGTCATATGGCACAAGGCCTTTTTTAACGTGGGCATTTCCGGAGCCATTAGGAGCCCATTTGAACCCGTATAAACGGGTTCAGGCCGGTTTTACCTCCCGAAGGAGACTCCACCCTTCGGCGTAGCCTGCTTCGGGTTCCTCCCGCCCGTAGGAAGAGAGTTTAACCGTGCAGTCGGTTCAAAAGTGAACGACTGACAATATTCAGTCACCCCCACGAGGGTGTCATGTGGCACAAAGGCCTTTTTAACGTGGGCATTCCCGAGCCATTAGGCTCGGCAAAAAAAATAGCCCATTTGAACCCGTATAAACGGGTCCAGGGCCGACCTCCCCGAAGGAGACTCCGCCCCTTCAGCGTAGCCTCCTTCGGGTTCCTCTCGCCCGTAGGAAGAGTTTTAACTGAACAGTCGCTCAGAAAGTGAACGACTGACAATATTCAGTCACCCCCCACGAGGGTGTCATGTGGCACAAGGCCTTTTAACGTGGACATTCCGGAGCCATTAGGCCCGGCCAAAAAATAGCCCATTTGAACCCGTATGAACGGGTCCAGGGCCGGTTTAACCTCCCGAAGGAGACTCCGCCCTTCGGCGTAGCCTCCTTCGGGTTCCTCCCGCCCGTAGGAAGAGAGTACAACCGTGCAGTCGGTTCAAAAAGTGAACGACTGACAATATTCAGTCTCCCCCCCCACGAGGGTGTCATGTGGCACAAGGCCTTTTTACGTGGGCATTCCCGAGCCATTGGGCTCGGTCAAAAATAGCCCATTTGAATCCGTATAAACGGATTCAGGGCCGAGTTTTACCTCCCCGAAGGAGACTCCGCCCTTCGGCGTAGCCTCCTTCGGGTTCCTCCCGCCCGTAGGAAGAGAGTTGAACCGAACAGTCAGTTCAGAGGTGAACGATGACAATATTCAGTCACCCCCACGAGGGTGTCATGTGGCACAAAGGCCTTTTTAACGTGGGAATTCCCGAGCCATTAGGCTCGGCCAAAAATAGCCCATTTGAACCCGTATAAACAGGTTCTGGGCCGGTTTACCTCCCGAAGGAGACTCCCTTCGGCGTAGCCTCCTTCGGGTTCCTCCCGCCCGTAGGAAGAGAGTTGAACCGAACAGTCAGTTCAGAGGTGAACGACTGACAATATTCAGTCACCCCACCCACGAGGGTGTTGGCACAAGGCCTTTTTAACGTGGGAATTCCCGAGCCATTAGGCTCGGCCAAAAATAGCCCATTTGAAACCGCATAAACGGGTTCTGGGCAGGTTACCCTCCCGAAGGAGACTCCGCCCTTCGGCGTAGCCTCCTTCGGGTTCCTCCCGCCCGTAGGAAGAGAGTACAACCGTGCAGTCGGTTCAAAAGTGAACGACTGACAATATTCAGTCACCCCCCCACGAGGGTGTCATGTGGCACAAGGCCTTTTTAACGTGGGCATTCCCGAGCCATTAGGCTCGGCAAAAATAGCCCATTTGAATCCGTATAAACGGATTCAGGGCTGAGTTTACCTCCCCGAAGGAGACTCCGCCCTTCGGCGTAGCCTCCTTCGGGTTCCTCCTGCCCGTAGGAAGAGAGTTGAACCGAACAGTCAGTTCAGAGGTGAACGACTGACAATATTCAGTCACCCCACCACGAGGGTGTCATGGCACAAGGCCTTTTTAACGTGGGAATTCCCGAGCCATTAGGCTCGGCCAAAAAATAGCCCATTTGAACCCGCATAAACGGGTTCTGGGCCGGTTTAACCTCCCCGAAGGAGACTCCGCCCTTCGGCGTAGCCTCCTTCGGGTTCCTCTCGCCCGTAGGAAGAGAGTTGAACCGAACAGTCAGTTCAGAGGTGAACGACTGACGATATTGAGTCACCCCCCCACGAGGGTGTCATGTGGCACAAGGCCTTTTTAACGTGGGAATTCCCGAGCCATTAGGCTCGGCCAAAAAATAGCCCATTTGAACCCGTATAAACGGATTCAGGGCCGGTTTTACCTCCCCGAAGGAGACTCCGCCCTTCGGCGTAGCCTCCTTCGGGTTCCTCTCGCCCGTAGGAAGAGAGTTGAACCGAACAGTCAGTTCAGAGGTGAACGACTGACGATATTCAGTCACCCCCACGAGGGTGTCATGTGGCACAAGGCCTTTTAACGTGGGCATTCCCGAACCATTAGGCTCGGCAAAAAATAGCCATTTGAACCCGTATAAACGGGTTCTGGGCCGGTTTAACCTCCCCGAAGGAGACTCCGCCCTTCGGCGTAGCCTCCTTCGGTTCCTCTCGCCTGTAGGAAGAGAGTACAACCGTGCAGTCGGTTCAAAAGTGAACGACTGACAATATTCAGTCACCCCCCACGAGGGTGTCATGTGGCACAAGGCCTTTTTAACGTTGGCATTCCCGAGCCATTAGGCTCGGTCAAAAAATAACCCATTTGAACCCGTATAAACGGATTCAGGGCCGAGTTTACCTCCCGAAGGAGACTCCGCCCGTCGGCGTAGCCTCCTTCGGGTTCCTACCGCCCGTAAGAAGAGAGTTGAACCGAACAGTCAGTTCAGAGGTGAACGACTGACAATATTCAGTCACCCCCCCACGAGGGTGTCATGTGGCACAAGGCCTTTTTAACGTGGGAATTCGAGCCATTAGGCTCGGCCAAAAATAGCCCATTTGAACCCGTATAAACAGGTTCAGGGCCGAGTTTACCTCCCGAAGGAGACTCCGCCCTTCGGCGTAGCCTCCTTCGGGTTCCTCCCGCCCGTAGGAAGAGAGTTGAACCGAACAGTCAGTTCAGAAGTGAAAGACTGACAATATTCAGTCACCCCCCCACGAGGGTGTCATGTGGCACAAGGCCTTTTTAACGTGAGAATTCCCGAGCCATTAGGCTCGGCCAAAAAATAGCCCATTTGAACCCGTATAAACGGGTTCTGGGCCGGTTTAACCTCCCCGAAGGAGACTCCGCCCTTCGGCGTAGCCTCCTTCGGGTTCCTCTCGCCCGTAGGAAGAGAGTACAACCGTGCAGTCGGTTCAAAAGTGAACGACTGACAATATTCAGTCACCCCCCCACGAGGGTGTCATGTGGCACAAGGCCTTTTTAACGTGGGCATTCCCGAGCCATTAGGCTCGGTCAAAAAAATAGCCCATTTGAATCCGTATAAACGGATTCAGGGCCCATTTACCTCCCGAAGGAGACTCCGCCCTTCGGCGGAGCCTCCTTCGGGTTCCTCCGCCCGTAGGAAGTGAGTACAACCGTGCAGTCGGTTCAAAAGTGAACGACTGAAAATATTCAGTCACCCCCCCACGAGGGTGTCATGTGGCACAAGGGCTTTTTAACGTGGGCATTCCCGAGCCATTAGGCTCGGTCAAAAAATAGCCCATTTGAATCCGTATAAACGGATTCAGGGCCGGTTTTACCTCCCCGAAGGAGACTCCGCCCTTCGGCGTAGCCTCCTTCGGGTTCCTCCCGCCCGTAGGAAGAGAGTTGAACCGAACAGTCAGTTTCAGAGGTGAACGACTGACAATATTCAGTCACCCCCACGAGGGTGTCATGGCACAAGGCCTTTTTAACGTGGGAATTCCCGAGCCATTAGGCTCGGCCAAAAAATAGCCCATTTGAACCCGCATAAACGGATTCTGGGCCGGTTTAACCTCCCGAAGGAGACTCCGCCCTTCGGCGTAGCCTCCTTCGGGTTCCTCGCCCGTAGGAAGAGAGTTGAACCGAACAGTCAGTTCAGAGGTGAACGACTGACGATATTGAGTCACCCCCACGAGGGTGTCATGGCACAAGGTCTTTTTTGGGAATTCCTGAGCCATTAGGCTCGGCCAAAAATAGCCCATTTGAATCCGTATAAACGGATTAGTTTTACCTCCCCGAAGGAGACTCCGCCCTTCGGCGTAGCCTCCTTCGGGTTCCTCCCGCCCGTAGGAAGAGAGTTGAACCGAACAGTCAGTTCAGAAGTGAACGACTGACGATATTCAGTCACCCCCACGAGGGTGTCATGTGGCACAAAGGCCTTTTTTAACGTGGGCATTCCCGAGCCATTAGGCTCGGTCAAAAAAATAGCCCATTTGAATCCGTATAAACGGATTCAGGGCGAGTTTACCTCCCGAAGGAGACTCCGCCCTTCGGCGTAGCCTCCTTCGGGTTCCTCGCCCGTAGGAAGAGAGTTAACCGTGCAGTCGGTTCAAAAGTGAACGACTGACAATATTCAGTCACCCCCACGAGGGTGTCATGTGGCACAAGGCCTTTTAACGTGGGCATTCCCGAGCCATTAGGCTCGGCCAAAAATAGCCCATTTGAACCCGTATAAACGGGTTCAGGGCCCGGTTTACCTCCCCGAAGGAGACTCCGCCCTTCGGCGTAGCCTCCTTCGGGTTCCTCTCGCCCGTAGGGAGAGTTGAACCGAACAGTCAGTTCAGAGGTGAACGACTGACGATATTCAGTCAACCCCCACGAGGGTGTCATGTGGCACAAGGCCTTTTTTAACGTGGGAATTCCCGAGCCATGAGGCCCGGCCAAAAATATACCCATTTGAACCCGCATAAACGGGTTCTGGGCCGGTTTAACCTCCCGAAGGAGACTCCGCCCTTCGGCGTAGCCTCCTTCGGGTTCCTCTCGCCCGTAGGAAGAGAGTTTAACCGTGCAGTCAGTTCAGAGGTGAACGACTGACAATATTCATTCACCCCCCACGAGGGTGTCATGGCACAAGGCCTTTTTTAACGGGGAAATTCCCGAGCCATTAGGCTCGGCCAAAAATAACCCATTTGAACCCGTATAAACGGGTTCTGGGCCGGTTTAACTTCCCCGAAGGAGACTGCGCCCTTCGGCGTAGCCTCCTTCGGGTTCCTCCCGCCCGTAGGAAGAGAGTTTAACCGTGCAGTCAGTTCAGAGGTGAACGACTGACGATATTCAGTCACCCCCACGAGGGTGTCATGTGGCACAAGGCCTTTTTAACGTGGGCATTCCCGAGCCATTAGGCTCGGCCAAAGAATAGCCCATTTGAACCCGTATAAACGGGTTCTGGGCCGATTTAACCCTCCCCGAAGGAGACTCCGCCCTTCGGCGTAGCCTCCTTCGGGTTCCTCCTCGCCCGTAGGAAGAGAGTTGAACCGAACAGTCAGTTCAGAGGTGAACGACTGACAATATTCAGTCACCCCCACGAGGGTGTCATGTGGCACAAGGCCTTTTTAACGTCGGAATTCCCGAGCCATTAGGCCCGGCCAAAAAATAGCCCATTCGAACCCGTATAAACGTGTTCAGGGCCGATTTAACCCCCCCGAAGGAGACTCCGCCCTTCGGCGTAGCCTCCTTCGGGTTCCTCCCTCCCGTAGGAAGAGAGTACAACCGTGTAGTCGGTTCAAAAGTGAACAACTGACGATATTCAGTCACCCCCCCACGAGGGTGTCATGTGGCACAAGGCCTTTTTAAAGTGGGCAATTCCCAAGCCATTAGGCTCGGCCAAAAATTAGCCCATTTGAACCCGTACCAACGGGTTCAGGGCCGGTTTTATCTCCCCGAAGGAGACTCCGTCCGTCGGCGTGGCCTCCTTCGGGTTCCTCCCGCCAGTAGGAAGAGAGTACAACCGTGCAATCGGTTCAAAACTTGAACGACTGAACGACTGACGATATTCAGTCACCCCCCACGAGGGGGTGTCATGTGGCACAAGGCCTTTTTTAACGTGGGAATTCCCGAGCCATTAGGCTCGGCCAAAAAAAAATAGCCCATTTGAACCCGTATAAACGGGTTCTGGGCCGGTTTACCCTCCCGAAGGAGACTCCGCCCTTCGGCGTAGCCTCCTTCGGGTTCCTCTCGCCCGTAGGAAGAGAGTTGAACCGAACAGTCGCTCAAAAAGTGAACGACTGACAATATTCAGTCACCCCCACGAGGGTGTCATGTGGCACAAGGCCTTTTTAACGTGGGAATTCCCGAGCCATTAGGCTCGGCCAAAAAAGCCCATTTGAACCCGCATAAACGGGTTCTGGGCCGAGTTTTACCTCCCGAAGGAGACTCCGCCCTTCGGCGTAGCCTCCTTCGGGTTCCTCTCGCCCGTAGGAAGAGAGTTGAACCGTGCAGTCGGTTCAAATGTGAACGACTGACAATATTCAGTCACCCCCCCCCACGAGGGTGTCATGTGGCACAAGACCTTTTTAACGTGGGCATTCCCGAGCCATTAGGCCCGGCCAAAAAATAGCCCATTTGAACCCGTATAAACGGGTTCTGGGCCGGTTTTACCTCCCCGAAGGAGACTCGGCCCTTCGGCGTAGCCTCCTTCGGGTTCCTCCCGCCCGTAGGAAGAGAGTTGAACCGAACAGTCGGTTCAAAACTTGAACGACTGACGATATTCAGTCACCCCCCACGAGGGTGTCATGGGCACAAGGCCTTTTTAACGAAGGCATTCCTGAGCCATTAGGCTCGGCCAAAAATAGCCCATTTGAACCCGTATAAACGGGTTCTTCGGTTTACCTCCCCGAAGGAGACTCCGCCCTTCGGCGTAGCCTCCTTCGGGTTCCTCCCGCCCGTAGGAAGAGAGTACAACCGAACAGTCGTTCAAAACTTGAACGACTGACAATATTCAGTCACCCCCACGAGGGTGTCATGTGGCACAAGGCCTTTTTAACGTGGGCATTCCCGAGCCATTAGGCTCGGCCCAGCCCATTTGAACCCGTATAAACGGGTTCTGGGCCGGTTTAACCTCCCGAAGGAGACTCCGCCCTTCGGCGTAGCCTCCTTCGGGTTCCTCTCGCCCGTAGGAAGAGAGTTGAACCGAACAGTCGGTTCAAGAGGTGAACGACTGACGATATTCAGTCACCCCCCCACGAGGGTGTCATGTGGCACAAGGCCTTTTTAACGTGGGCATTCCCGAGCCATTAGGCTCGGCCAAAAATAGCCCATTTGAACCCGCATAAACGGGTTCTGGGCCGGTTTACCCTCCCGAAGGAGACTCCGCCCTTCGGCGTAGCCTCCTTCGGGTTCCTCTCGTCCGTAGGAAGAGAGTACAACCGTGCAGTCAGTTCAGAGGTGAACGACTGACAATATTCAGTCACCCCCACGAGGGTGTCATGTGGCACAAGGCCTTTTTAACGGGGAATTCCCGAGCCATTAGGCTCGGCCAAAAAATAGCCCATTTGAACCCGTATAAACGGGTTCTGGGAAGTTTAACCTCCCGAAAGAGACTCCGCCCTTCGGCGTAGCCTCCTTCGGGTTCCTCCCCCGCCCGTAGGAAGAGAGTTGAACCGTGCAGTCAGTTCAAAAGGTGAACGACTGACGATATTCAGTCACCCCCCCACGAGGGGTGTCATGTGGCACAAGGCCTTTTTAACGTGGGCATTCCCGAGCCATTAGGCTCGGCCAAAAAAATAACCCATTTGAACCCGTATAAACGGGTTCTGGGCCGAGTTTAACCTCCCGACGGAGACTCCGCCCTTCGGCGTAGCCTCCTTCGGGTTCCTCTCGCCCGTAGGAAGAGAGTTGAACCGAACAGTCAGTTCAAAGGTGAACGACTGACGATATTCAGTCACCCCCACGAGGGTGTCATGTGGCACAAGGCCTTTTTAACGTCGGAATTCCCGAGCCATTAGGGCCCGGCAAAAAAAATAGCCCATTCGAACCCGTATAAACGGGTTCTGGGCCGGTTTAACCTCCCGAAGGAGACTCCGCCCTTCGGCGTAGCCTCCTTCGGGTTCCTCCCGCCCGTAGGAAGAGAGTTACAACCTAGCAGTCGGTTCAAAAGTGAACAACTGACGATATTCAGTCACCCCCCCACGAGGGTGTCATGTGGCACAAGGCCTTTTTAAAGTGGGCAATTCCCAAGCCATTAGGCTCGGCCAAAAAATAGCCCATTTGAACCCGTATAAACGGGTTCTGGGCCGTTTTATCTCCCCGAAGGAGACTCCGCCCTTCGGCGTGGCCTCCTTCGGGTTCCTCCCGCCCAGTAGGAAGAGAGTTCAAACCGTGCAATCGGTTCAAAACTTGAACGACTATCAAAGTGAACGACTGACGATATTCAGTCACCCCCCACGAGGGTGTCATGTGGCACAAGGCCTTTTAAACGTGGGAATTCCCGAGCCATTAGGCTCGGCCAAAAAAATAGCCCATTTGAACCCGTATAAACGGGTTCTGGGCCGATTTACCTCCCGAAGGAGACTCCGCCCTTCGGCGTAGCCTCCTTCGGGTTCCTCCGCCCGTAGGAAGAGAGTTGAACTGAACAGTCGTTCAGAAAGTGAACGACTGACAATATTCAGTCACCCCCCACGTGGGTGTCATGTGGCACAAGGCCTTTTTAACGTGGGAATTCCTGAGCCATTAGGCTCGGCCAAAAATAGCCCATTTGAACCCGCATAAACGGGTTCTGGGCTGAGTTAACCTCCCGAAGGAGACTCCGCCGTTCGGCGTAGCCTCCTTCGGGTTCCTCTCGCCCGTAGGAAGAGAGTTGAACCGTGCAGTCGGTTCAAAAGGTGAACGACTGACAATATTCAGTCACCCCCCCACGAGGGTGTCGCGTGGCACAAGGCCTTTTTAACGTGGGCATTCCCGAGCCATTAGGCTCGGCCAAAAATAGCCCATTTGAACCCGCATAAACGGGCTCTGGGCCGGTTTAACCTCCCCGAAGGAGACTCCGCCCTTCGGCGTAGCCTCCTTCGGGTTCCTCCCGCCAGTAGGAAGAGAGTTGAACCGAACAGTCGGTTCAGGAGGTGAACGACTGACAATATTCAGTCACCCCCACGAGGGTGTCATGTGGCACAAGGCCTTTTTAACTTGGGAATTCCCGAGCCATTAGGCTCGGCCAAAAAATAGCCCATTTGAACCCGTATAAACGGGTTCTGGGGCCGAGCACCTCCCTGAAGGAGACTCCGCACTTCGGCGTAGCCTCCTTCGGGTTCCTCCCGCCCGTAGGAAGAGAGTTGAACCGAACAGTCGTTCAGAAAGTGAACGACTGACAATATTCAGTCACCCCCCCCACACGGGGTGTCATGTGGCACATGGCCTTTTTAACGTGGGCAATTCCCGAGCCATTAGGCTCGGCAAAAAAAAAATAGCCCATTTGAACCCGTTTAAACGGGTTCAGGGCCGGTTTTACCTCCCTGAAGGAGACACCGCCCTTCGGCGTAGCCTCCTTCGGGTTCCTCTCGCCCGTAGGAAGAGAGTTTAACCGTGCAGTCAGTTCAAAACTTGAACGACTGACGATATTCAGTCACCCCCACGAGGGTGTCATGTGGCACAAGGCCTTTTTAACGTGGGAATTCCCGAGCCATTAGGCTCGGCCAAAAATAGCCCATTTGAACCCGTATAAACGGGTTCAGGGCCAGTTTACCTCCCGAAGGAGACTCCGCCCTTCGGCGTAGCCTCCTTCGTTCCTCCCGCCCGTAGGAAGAGAGTTGAACCGTGCAGTCGGTTCAAAATTTGAACGACTGACAATATTCAGTCACCCCCCACGAGGGTGTCATGTGGCACAAGGCCTTTTTTAACGTGGGCAGGGAGCCATTAGGCTCGGCCAAAAAAATAGCCCATTGAACCCGTATAAACGGGTTCAGGGGAGTTTTACCTCCCGAAGGAGACTCCGCCCTTCGGCGTAGCCTCCTTCGGGTTCCTCCTCGCCCGTAGGAAGAGAGTTTAACCGTGCAGTCGGTTCAAAACTTGAACGACTGACAATATTCAGTCACCCCCCCACGAGGGTGTCATGTGGCACAAGGCCTTTTAACGTGGGAAATTCCCGAGCCATTAGGCTCGGCAAAAAAAATAGCCCATTTGAACCCGTATAAACGGGTTCAGGGGCCGGTTTTAACCTCCCCGAAGGAGACTCCGCCCTTCGGCGTAGCCTCCTTCGGGTTCCTCTCCGCCCGTAGGAAGAGAGTTGAACCGAACAGTCGCTCAGAAAGTGAACGACTGACAATATTCAGTCACCCCCCACGAGGGTGTCATGTGGCACAAGGCCTTTTAACGTGGGAATTCCCGAGCCATTAGGCTCGGCCAAAAATAGCCCATTTGAACCCGTATAAACGGGTTCAGGGCCGGTTTAACCTCCCCGAAGGAGACTCCGCCCTTCGGCGTAGCCTCCTTCGGGTTCCTCTCGCCCGTAGGAAGAGAGTTGAACCGTGCAGTCGGTTCAAAAGGTGAACGACTGACAATATTCAGTCACCCCCCACGAGGGTGTCATGTGGCACAAGGCCTTTTTAACGTGGGCATTCCCGAGCCATTAGGCTCGGCCAAAAAATAGCCCATTTGAACCCGCATAAACGGGTTCTGGGCCGGTTTAACCTCCCGAAGGAGACTCCGCCCTTCGGCGTAGCCTCCTTCGGGTTCCTCCCGCCCGTAGGAAGAGAGTTGAACCGAACAGTCGCTCAAGGTGAACGACTGACAATATTCAGTCACCCCCACGAGGGTGTCATGGCACAAGGCCTTTTTAACGTGGGAATTCCCGAGCCATTAGGCTCGGGCCAAAAAAATAGCCCATTTGAACCCGTATAAACGGGTTCTGGGCCGAGTTTAACCTCCCGAAGGAGACTCCGCCCTTCGGCGTAGCCTCCTTCGGGTTCCTCTCGCCCGTAGGGAAGAGTTGAACCATGCAGTCGGTTCAGAAAGTGAACGACTGACAATATTCAGTCACCCCCACGAGGGTGTCATGTGGCACAAGGTCTTTTTTTAACGTGGGCAAAAAGCCATTAGGCTCATTAAAAAAATAGCCCATTTGAACCCGTATAAACGGGTTCAGGGCCGAGTTTTACCTCCCCGAAGGAGACTCCGCCCTTCGGCGTAGCCTCCTTCGGGTTCCCTCGCCCGTAGGAAGAGAGTTGAACCGTGCAGTCAGTTCAGAGGTGAACGACTGACGATATTCAGTCACCCCCCACGAGGGTGTCATGTGGCACAAGGCCTTTTTAACGTGGGCATTCCCGAGCCATTAGGCTCGGCCAAAAATAGCCCATTTGAACCCGTATAAACGGGTTCAGGGCCGAGTTTACCTCCCGAAGGAGACTCCGCCCTTCGGCGTAGCCTCCTTCGCGTTCCTCCCGCCCGTAGGAAGAGAGTTGAACCGTGCAGTCGGCTCAAAAAGTGAGCGACTGACAATATTCAGTCACCCCCACGAGGGTGTCATGTGGCACAAGGCCTTTTAACGTGGGCATTCCCGAGCCATTAGGCTCGGCAAAAATAGCCCATTTGAACCCGCATAAACGGGTTCTGGGCCGAGTTTACCTCCCCGAAGGAGACTCCGCCCTTCGGCGTAGCCTCCTTCGGGTTCCTCCGCCCGTAGGAAGAAGCAGTCGCTCGAAAGTGAGCGACTGAACAGTCGTCACCCCCACGAGGGGTGTCAGTTCACAAGGCCTTTTGAACGTGGGATTGAGCCAATATTCGGCCCCCATTTGAACCCGGGGTGTCAGGGCGAGATTTTACCTCCCCGAAGGAGACTCCTTTTTCGGCGTAGCCTCCTTCGGGTTCCTCTCCGCCCGTAGACCATTAGGCTCGGCAGTCGCTCAGAAATGAGCTGACCATTTGAACCCGCACAAAACGGGTTAAACGGGTTCGCTTCCCGGGGCATTAGGCTCTCCTGAAGGAGACTCCGTATAAACGGGTCCCTTCGGCGTAGCCTCCTTCGAGTTCCTCCCGCCCGTAGGAAGAGAGTTGAACGTGCAGTCGGTTCAAGGTGAACGACTGACTCCTTTCCTACTTTTGAGGCGCAGTATTTATTAAGTATGGAATAGTCCATTATTATTATTATTATTATTATTATTATTATGGGTAAGGCCCCATAAGACTTAATCCCATATGTACTACAATTATATGGCGAATAGTGTTCACTCAAATATCTCGCAAAACCAGTATTTTAGGGAATCTACTTTCTACATGAATTAATTCTCAAGAGATTTAATTCCCAACGTTATAAGTTAAGACTATATGTGGAAATTTGCCCTAATGCACACAAGAATTTTGAGAGAATTGTCCGCTATTTTGAAAATTCAGATTGCTCGTAAAATTTGACCACCTAGTGATTTGTGGTAAAATTTACTCGAAGTCATAGGCACATATAAGAAACTTGAACAATTTTCTCTGTTTATGTTGCTTTACACCTGGACGTGAACTGTATTGATGTGAGGAGAAAAGAAATCAATAGATGAAGTATAGACATGTGGTATTTTCAGACAAAACCAAAAAAGAACGAAATCAGCAAATCAGAGAGATAAAGGGAGACAGTGACGCAGGGATTAATTCCCTCAGCTCTAACGGTTTATGTTCTGTTTTATTTATTTTCGTGAACAGAATGCATAACAGTAAAATGTATTGATTTATCTCCCTTAGTTCTGGACGTGTTAAAAGCCTGAAAGACCATTGGTGACCAACAAAACGAAACAGAAATGGAATTATTATGCTTACAAGAGAAGAAATGAGGAATTAGTGAGCTTTTCTTGAAATAAAAAAAAAAGTTAAATGTAAACATAACAGGAAATAAAGGCGCAGAAGTATAAGATATGAAAATAGAAAGATTTCCATGAAAGATTCAGTGGTCTGCTCAAGGTGAAATTGCGTTTTCATTGTTAACTCGTTAGAGTCGAGTTTCTGCTATCTTTGGAAGGAAAACAATCGCAATGCACTAGATTTGCGTTGGACAAACTAAAAGTTGGCAAATATAGTGCGCTGATTTTTGTCCGATAAAATAATCTAACGAGACAGGGAGAAAAGAAACGGGCATCGAGGAGTTAATTTTGTCTCTCAACGGAGACGGGAACACGTTATACAACTGTGTAGATGTTTACTGAAAGCAATTTGGAAAATAGAGAAAAAAATGAAAAAAAAAAACCAATGAGACAGAAAAAAGGAGAGAAAAAAAAAATAGAAAAAAAAATAAATGTTTTTAAACGACATTTAAAGAAAACGTCACAGGTAGACATAAAAATGTGTCGAGATATATTAGTAAAAAATATTGATCTACATCTATAAAAGATATAAATCTATGCGTCTTTAAATCTCAGTTTTTATTTAATCTATCTAAGAATATTTTACTATCTATCTACATATCTATCATCTATCTCAGTTATTTCAATATCTATTTTATTAAAGACATTTTATTATGTTTAAAAATCATAATATTTATATATATATTTTATAGATTTCTATATAAAAGTCTTTAATCTATCAATCTCAGTCCTCTATTCTATCTATCTATCTATCTATCTATCTATCTATCTATCTATCTATCTATCTATTATCTAATATATCTATCTATCTATCTATCTATCTATCTATCTATCTATCATCTTTGGTTCAATATATCTATCTTTATCACAGTCTGTTATTTCAATATCTATCTATTTATCTATCAGTTATCTATCTATTTAAATCAGTCAACTATGTATTATTTTGGAACTTTTGAATTTCTATATCAAAATTTGGTTTCTATTCAGTATTTGTTTCTATCTATCTATCTATCTATTTAAATCATTCTGTATTTCTTGGAACATTTTATATCAAAATATATTCGTATTTAATTCTGTTACATTTAACATATATCGATCTATGTTATATATATCTATCTATCTATCTATCTATCTATCTATATATATATATATATATATGTCTATGTTCATATTTACTTATTTCAATTTATTCAAAATTTTATGTATTTTTAAACACTTCTCGTCTATCTATCTATCTATCTATCTATCTATCTATCTATCTATCTATTCTACACTGTTTACATTTATCTATCTCAATGTATCCAGTTATGTATTTCCTACTTTCCCTCAGAGTCTGTTTTATCTGTCTATCTATCTATCTATCTATCTATATATATATATATATATATATATATATATATATATATATATATATATATATATATTATTGTGTGTGTGTGTGTGTGTGTGTGTGTGTGTGTGTGTGTGTAACTAAATAACCGAAGGGGACAGCAGGAATTCGTTTATTGCTTCAACGGAATGCCAAACATTATTTATCCACACATTGCATTATCCAGCAATTGACTTTGCTGATGTACATTCTTCAGAGTCCATAGACATTCACAATCACATGAACACCATCCTCACCATCACACCTCGAATGTCTACAAAATATAAAAAAAAAATGAAGTGAAAATCATGGTATAAGTTTATATTAACGTGTAGAACACATTCTACCATCAACGTGGAACAACTGAAAGACATATCGCTTCCATAATTGGTTGGTTTTTCTCGATAAATGTTGAAATATTCTGGTTCGATAACTCTCCATATCTTATTTAAAGTATTTACATTGTTTGGACTGTTGTCTTCATCTTGTTACAGTACTGACGACGTTTCGACCACTGTACCACCAGCTTTCTTCAGGTGATTCAAATTTTGTGTAAAACTCTATATATACAGTTTTGAAAACTAAGAATTTATTGATTTTAATCTTATTAGTCTCTAAGGCCCTTTCAGCCGACATCTCATTAGGAGACACTCGTTGGATCATTAATTAATGAAAAGAACAGTAACGAAAATAAAGAGCAAAGAAAAAGGGGGGAAACACGCTAAAATAACAAACAAATGTATATAACGAGGGAAGGGGAAATAACGTGTAAATAAATTAGCGAGGGACAGTTAAAATAAAAAAAAAAAGTGTATATACTTTTAACGAGGGGAGGGGAAATAACGTGTAAATAAATTAGCGAGGGGCAGTTAAAATAAAATATCCCCCAACAGATTAAGGGACTTTACAAATTCTTTCTGCCGGCAGCGAGAAGGTTTCCTTAATCCTATACAGACTGATTCCAAAATCTTCAAAATGATTGAATGATTTTAAACCAGCCGACTTATATATATATATATATATATTATATATATATATATATTTTTTTATATATATATATATATATATATATATCGAGCACGGGCCATAACTCCTCCGCATATCTCAATGTCAGATATATTCCTTTTAAATCAATTCTCCACATTTTTGTTCACATCTACTGTATACCGGTATTGACTCTTTGTTTCAGGTGATTGGATTCAACAAGCGCTTTTATCCAATGTGTTATGTGTCATATACGCTAACAAAGATAAGGACAACAGTCCCAACAATGTAAATAATTACAATGTCACATCTGATAAATATAGACAGATGTCCATATCTGCTTCTTCAGTATGTGACGTATTCCTTCAGGACATAGGCATCCATGGATCCTCACAAATTCCCGTCTCTTTTAGTACTCGATAAATGTCTTTTTGTTATTTCTCCTAAACTCCGTTCTGTCAACCATTCACTCAAGTTTGGGAATGCTAATTTGTATATCTCAGAATCAAAGAAAGAAACAAGGGCAAAACAATTTGCATTTAGTTTATTTTAATTTCCGGCCATTATATAAAACAATTAAAGATCTTTTTTATAAAGTCTTATTGTCCTTTATATCCGGGTCCCCTCAGGACTTACGCGATCATGGCTCTCCTCAACATCCTGCCGTATGTAGCTCTTAATAAATTATTAATTGCATGAAATCACAGGATGGTGATCTATAAGGAATCTTCTTTCATCATGTGGCGTGTATTTTCACAATGTAGGCGATCATGGCTCTCCCCAACTTCTTGTCCTTTTGATCTCTTGATAAATTTTGTCTGTTATTTCTCCTAACCCCTGTCCTGCCATTCATTTATTCAAGCTCACTAAGTAAGTTATGCTTTGTTTTCCTCTGACCCTTTTGTCTTTAATCTGTTCTGTGAAAATCAGATTTTCTTAAATCTCTTTCCTCACCATATGCCCGGCAAAATTTAAACTGTCGCTTCCGGATATTGTGTAGAAATTCATTTTTTGTTCCGTTTTTCTAACGCCCCGTCGTTGCTCACATATTCTCAGCATGTTTCTGGAGAACCACATTTCTGTTGCTTGAAGTTTCTTCTTCATCTTTGGGGAGATTTTCCAGCGTTGACTGACATATAAAGGAATAAATATCACGTTACAGTTCAGTAAACATTCCTTGATTTCTAAAGAAATTTTCCTGTCTCTTAATTATCTGCTTAGTGTTTGGAATTCTCTTTAACCATGCCAATGCGCCTTCGGATGTCAAGTGTCGCACGAGTTTGTTCTCTGTTAGAATATTTCCCAGATATATAAATTGATGTAGCTGTTTGATTTTGCTATCTCTGATTTGTAATGTATTTTGCACTTATCCTTTTGTAAACAACAATGCATTCTTTCTTCTTGCCCTTGATGTTAAGTCTATTCTTCTTATTTTCGTTCACTACCTTCGATAGTTGCTTTTCGTGTCTCCTATCAACATTGTGTTATGTGTATATCTGTTGTAGAGTAGTTTTCACAGTGGAGGCTTGTATTTCTATAAGTCGTCCTAAATTAGGTTAGACGTACAAAACGTTAGGAACTTGAAATAAGAGTTAATGATGCAGCAATCTAGTTGTGATGGTTGATACTTCTATGTCCGACATCGACTGACTCACTCAACGCCACTGAGACCAACTGGCCACTGCTACTAAAACTTATTATCTGTGGGAGAGTCTATTACAATAGAATATGTATTATGGTACAACAATATCTTATGTTGTTAAGATTGTACCCGCTAATGAATCCTGGTAGCACTGCTAAGCTTCTCACAATTGTCTCGTTGTATAGGTTGAATAAGTCGGGTGAGGTGACAAATCATTGTCTTATACTCCTATCTATGTTTTGTATTGTTACTATACTAATTTTCTCTTCGTGTACATACGAATTACTGCCAATTTAGCTTCTTAATTTTCATAAAAACTTTCCTAAATATGACATGATTGCTGATCAGTTCTTACAGAAAATTGTGGCATACATTATCGAACGTTTTTGCGCTATGTCTAAAACTCAAGTACACACCCTTTTTCCTTTATATTGCTCTTTTTCTGATAACATTCTGAGCATAAGTATCGCGTTCCATGTCCGGATGTTTTTTAACGAACCCTCACTGTTCTTGTCCTATCTCTGGTTTCATTCCACTACGCACTATATTCTTCAGAATTCGGATGTTGAGTTTTGTTTTGTGGCTCATTAGGACGATTGTTCGGTGGAATTCTCATTCGTTTGCACATGGTTTCTTGGACAGTGCTATGAAAATTAATCTGCTTAGGCCTTCCGGTATAACCCTATTGTTATAGATTTCATCTATTATTTCTGTAATCTTGTCCATAGCAAAATAATGTAAGGCTGCCAGCATCTGTATTAAAATTCCATCTGGCCATTCCACTTTGTTTCGGCACAATTTGGCCAGTGCAGCTTCCACTTTTTTTTAGTATTTCCGGCCTGTCAGTATTCATCGGAATACGGATGATCATTTTTGTTATAAGCCTCATTATAGTTTGTTATTTGTAGATTCAGAATCTTGTGTCCCGACACACCTCAGCAATCTCCCGATTGTTAGAGTGGTCTCATATCGGGTAAATAAGGCATTTTTGATAGAGTTCGTGAATGGGTGCCAATGGTCGCGAAAATGTCCAGCAATCAGTTGTCGACTGGGCCAAGAAATGGTGTGTAAATTCTAAAGTCTCCGAATCGTAAATATCTTTTATTATAGTAGAGGGGTATTTTTAATTTCCATCATTAACTCATTTTGCTTCCGGCTAGCATGAAGTGGATTCGTTTTATTTCCATTACCAGGTCTGCTAGGAAATTTGATTCACTTTATCCTTGCAAGACAATCTTTCTCGTTAAAATCCATATTTATAAATTTACTATCGAATACTGCTGCCGTATCTGGTTTGGACTACCTGCTATATTATTCGAGATTCTTGACAAATTCCAAAAAGATGACTGTACTTTTATATTTCCAAGTCTGGCAGCTCGTCTTCAGTCAAAACTCGCATCGTCGTGACGTGGTTTTCTCCATCTTTTTTATAAATATCTTCCTGGCAATTGTTCAATGAGGTTTTCTCCTTAAATTGAAGAGTACTACTTGATTGGCAGTTAGGTCTCATCGTTATACAGTTGAATGAGCTAGATGTAACCGTAATTTCTATTCTAATATTTGATTTTCTACCATTTTGCGCCTACGGAATTCTCTTCCAGTTTCTAACTTCTTTGTCATCTTTAATTATCGAAGGTTTAAATGCAACGTCCATTGCTATCTTCTATTTCCCTGAATCTCGTTCTTTTATTTTCGTCGCTAATGTCTTCTCATTTTCTTTCCCATGCAGTAATCTATTGCGTCTTAATATCATGATCGCCTTTCTTGGATTTAGAAGGTATGATGAATCGTCGCACAGAATATTTAGAGTCATCTTGAGACGTGGAAACAATACTGTCACTATGATTTGGACTTCAACTGGACCGTAAATTCTCTGATCACGCCACTGGTTCAATGAATTCAACCTCAAATTTCAAATTTCTGTTCACCAGGCTATGTGTAGGACTGAATCAAGTACTATAATATTAAACATCGGTCATTTCCTCCCCCGATATATATATATATATATATATATATATATATTATGGCATAAAAAGCAACAAAATCTTTATTATAGGGCATGATAAATTTAAAATAAAAACGCATACACCAGTCGACCGGTTTCGTTCCCTCTCATCAGAACTGTTAACGGGAAACACAAATTATGAAGAGAAAAAAAAGAAGAGAAAGTTTGTCATGAATGAATGAACAGGGAAAGATAAAAAATATAAAAGTTATACCAACAAAATACTAGAGGCACAGCACAGCAAGTCCAAGCAAACAGCCTCTTTGTTTATAAAGAGCAGGTCGCCTGGACCTGATGTACAACGTCTCCAACACTTTAAGATGGAATAATGAGTGTGTTCTGGCCAAAACGGAAAACCAGTTCACACTGAAATCCATCGGACAAGTAGGATTCATTATAAAGTGATCCGTATTCGAAGACCCATACGTGTTACGAGTGGATACCATTCGTAACAGGTATGGGTCTTCGAAAAATTTTTATTAAGTATTATATCAGGTACGTGCTGTTTAATTCTAACGTCCAAATGCTGTGTCGTTCTACCTATGTAATCGCATCCACAACTACATTTGAAATAGTAAATAACAGAATTAATATGGTGGGGGTTAGAACATCTTTACACATAGACGAAAGGACAGACTTGGTTTGAAAAACAACACAAACGTTTTGATGAGAGGTGACGAAACCGGTCGCCTGGTGTGTGTGTGTTTATTTTAAATCTATCATGGCCTATAATAAAAAAAAAGTCTTGCTTTTTATGCCATAATATACATATATATATATATATATATATATATAGAGAGAGAGAGAGAGAGAGAGAGAGAGAGAGAGAGAGAGAGAAGGGGGTACTGAACGCTATAATACACGTAAAACTTTTGTCACTTAGCGGATTAGTGTTACCTTCAACATCCCGACTTCAGAGTTTCGGAATCCTCCGGTAATCACTCTGTCCACTCGTCAGGGGCATCAGCAATTAACAGCCTTTTATTCTCGATTTTTTATATGTACTTTTCGTTAGTGCAAGTGTTTTTTATGTGTTTTGTTTTTTTCAGAGTGTATGTGTTCGTGTGTGACTTCGCGCGTGTGCGGAACATCGTGTTTATTTGTCTTTTGCGTTGGTTTTTTTTTCACTTTAAACTCAATGGGTACCTCCTACTTTCGGCCTGGTCCCACATCTAAGCTACGCTTGGAAAATCCCTATACTAAGAATCAGGAAGAGTCAATTAAACATTCCAGTGGAAATAATGAGAAAAGACCGCTTATCAGAGGCAAGAGATGCAAACGAAAGCACAAAATAACCTTACTAACTAGCTAATTTCAATAGTTAAGAGAACAGTGTTTGAACGATATAGCAAAACTACATACCTTACTAAGTGGTACAAAAGACAAAATGCTGCGGGGGACTATGATCACTAACCTTTTGAAGGGACAAAGATGAAGAATACCTTCGCCTAGGGCATGTATCCAACTTTCGTATGGAACGATCCCGCTCGAATAACAACGAAGTGTTTACACGATTCATATGTTAATTCACGGTCAGATTCTTTCAATGGCTATTTACGTAATTAAGTTAACTCTGGCGATTGATCAACAAAGTGAACTTACGAACATTCATCTCCCAGTAGAGAATCTTCTATGTTTGTCCTACTCAGCTGAAAATCATGCATATTGATAACTACTAAAATGCTATCAGCTTTGCTTGCTATAAAGGAACTTGGAATTCATAACATTAAGTGAAGCACAGTGATTACAGAAGAACAATCTGAACAGAGAAACTGTTTATTAATCGTCAGAATTCATAAAAACTACAGACGTTTCTCTGTTTCCTCTTGTACAGGGAACGGTAGAAATACCTCCCACATATACCACCCAGAAATACCAACCACATATACCATCCAGAAATACTATCCACATATACCATCCAGAAATACTATTCACATATAACACCCAGAAATTCCACCCACATAAGCCATCCAGAAATACTACCCACATATACCACCCAGAAATACCACCCACATATACCATCCAGAAATACCACCCACATATACCATCCAGAAATACTACCCACATATACCACACAGAAATACCATCCACATATACCACCCAGAAATACCACCCAGAAATACCACACATATATACCATCCAGAAATACCATCCACATATACCACCCACATAACCACCCAGAAATACCACCCATATATACCACCCAGAAATACCATTCACATATACCATCCAGAAATGCTATCCACATATACCACAGAGAAATACTACCCACATATACCACCCAGAAATACCATCCACATATACCACTCAGAAATACAGCCAACATAACCACCCAGAAATACCACCCAAATATACCACCCAGAGATACCATCCACATATACCACCCACATAACCACCCAGAAATACCATTCACATATACCATCCAGAAATGCTATCCACATATACCATCCAGAAACACTACTGACATATACCATCCAGAAACACTACCCACATATACCACCCAGAAATACTATCCACATATACCACCCAGAAATACTATCCACATATGCCACTCAGAAATACCTCCCACATTAGAATAAGATTTTAGGTAAATGAAAAAATCCACAATCTTCCCACATATCCTTATAATCTGTGCCTCTTATAGTGTATTATGTCTAACACGATGGGCTCCCGGGTCCCACCCGAGATAAATACCATCGTGAAAGAAACATGGGCAAAACAATTTGCATTTAGTATATTTTAATTTCCTGGCACTATATCAAACAATTAAATCTCTTTTCAATCAAGTCTTATTCTCTTTTATATTCAGGGTCCCCTCAGGACTTACGCGTTCATGGCTCTCCTCAACAACCTGCCGCATATAGCTCTTAATAAATTGTGGTTTTATTGTTATTTATTCTTATCCCTGTTTTGCCATCACTAAGTGTGTAATGCATTGTATCCCTTTGTCTCTATTGAGTTCAATCTGTCCTGTGAGTATCAGTTTTTCCAAGCCCTCTTTCCTCAAGCTCAACGATATTCAATTTTTAGTTCAGAGAGCAACTTTTATCTTTTTTTCTTCTTCTTTATGTACCGTTTCCATTTTGAACGTATGCGATCAGGGATCTCCACAACTTCCTATCTTTTGCAGTTCTCAATAAATGTTGTCTTTCTGTTATCTCTCCTAAATCCTGTTCCGTCATCCATTTAATCAGAGGCGCCAGGTACGTTATACGTTGTTTTCCTCTGTCTCTCTTACCTTCAGTTTGTCTTGAGAGTATCAGATTTCTCAAGCCGTCTTTTCTCATTATGTGCCCGATAAACATCAACTGTCTTTTCCTGATGTCATATATAACTTTCATTCATATCTCCCGAGATAAAAGTAGCCCACTGTTTTACCACATTCCAGTCCTTTCTCAGTGAGATTTGGGGGTACCTCTTCAGGTCGTAAAACTGGGTAATGTTTTATTTTTCCGAATTACTATTTTTATACATAGCTATTTCTGAATTTAAATTTAATTTTTCTTACATTTTCAAAATATACAATCAGAAATGTCACCATTGATTAATTTATAGAAAGTTTATTCCACTTAACTACCATGCAGTGTTCAGAACGCGGACATCGTTACTACATTCAGGATAGCAATGGATTTATTTGAATATCTAAGCTATGATAGTTGTTAACTATATAGATGTAATTATTTATATGTTATTAATAGAATGTTACAAGTTATAACAAATAATTTTTTTAGAAAATAGTTTTAAAACTTAATATTAAGACATATTGCCAATTTCACATATATATTTCATTCGAGCAATATATAAAATCGTATTGAATTTATATAATTTATTACGAAATGTTAGCACAGACAGCCAGAAATAACAAACATTTTATCTTTAATAATTCTCATGGTTTCAAATATTAATTATGCTTTAATATGTGCTGTGTATATAAATGCAGATTTAAAAAGTAAAGATTCTCTTTGTCATGACGCAAAATGATAACAAGTTTTATTCTATATAATCTCTCATTATTGGTGGCAAATGATGGCTTTTAATAACTTTCGGATTTTCATTACCCTCAGCAAAATCTACTCCTTGATGACTGTAATTTATTTTGTAACAGTTGTCATTCAATTCATTTCCTGAAACGCTCCAATCGCCTTCGATGCGCCTCGTCAGTGTTTCATTCCAAAAGTTACGAGAATATTAAAATGAGAGCGATGAAATATAAAAGCAACCTATGCAGGTTTAGTGGTTTGGCTACTTCTATAATTAATGTATAAACTTTCTACAAAAAATATTTAACACTAGCAGGCTTCGCTCGCTCGCTATCGCTTCGCAAATTAAGGTATATTTACTACTTGAAATTTTTGAAACACAAATTTTAAATGAACATTTCATGCATAAATTGGCTTGTTGTAGTCAAAGAAAATTTTACAAAGAGATACCAATTTGTTGAAGTCAAAGTAAAATGCAAATTTCAAGCATTTTCTGCACTATATTAGACGATATTTCTAAACATAACGATTTTATATAAGACTCAAAACAATCATCGAATAAAAGAACATTAATGAAGGACACTTAATAAATGAAATATTTTTTAAATCAATATGGGAATTAGTTAAACCTGAAGAGTGATATTGCCTAGAAATAGATAATACTAGCAGGAGAGCCCGGCGTTGCCCGGGGATATAACAGTAAGAGATAGATCAAGTATCCACCATCATAAAGACTGAAAAATAAAATTGACAAAGATTATTGTTTAAGGTTGACGGACACGCATGTCTTAATTAGTTTTTTTTTTGTTTTTTTTTTCACGAATTGGTCAAACCCAAACTCAAACAAAAACATTGTTTTCAATCGTTATGAGTCTACTGATTGAATAGAATTTTATTATAAACAATTGTCTTGTAAATGGAATTTTTAAAGCATTCTGAATGTAAAAATAATAATAAGAAACACTACATGCCAAAAAAAAGTTAAGTTTTGTTGAAATCGGTTGAAAAATGTAGGTAGCCTTTCTGTAATCTTTTAGTTTTACAATTTATGATTTTTACTTATTGAATACAGTAAAAAAAATTGGACACCATGTGGATTTAAAGTAGTTTCCCGTTCCGGTTATTATTTTTAGTTAGGACTTGTGTATGTTTAGATTTCATTATCTTTCCCTAAAGATAAAGAATTTATTCCGATGTTTGTATTCGTACAATCAGTAGAGATCGTTAGATTATTGTTTAAGTTTGACAGACACGCATGTCTTAATTAGTTTTTTTTATTTTTATTTTTTACGAATTGGTCAAACCTAAACTCAAACAAAAACATTGTTTTCAATCGTTATGGATCTACTGATTGAATAGAATTTTATTATAAATAATTTTCTTGTAAATGGAATTTTAAAGCATTCTGAATGTTAAAAATAAAGAAAAAAGTGTGCAAAAGAATAAGAAACACTATCTGCCAAAAAAAGTGAAGTTTTGTTTTATCGGCTGAAAAATATAGGAAATCCGCTCCCATATTTAAAGTAACCCACACACACAAACAAACCGATGTGAGTTGTCCCCCTTCCATTTTCACGATGTCTCTTAATCGTGTTTTCAAATTGATTTTGTGCAAAGAAAATTATATTTTTCCCATTTTTGGCGCTGTTAGAACCACCACAAGGTAATTTTATGTAGTCCTGTGAAGTTTTGTTGAAATCGGTTGAAAAATGTAGGAAATCCGATCCAATATATAAACGTTACAGACACACACACACACACACACACACAATCTGCGTTTTATAATAAGTAAGATATAATAGACATTGAGCTTTTAAAGAGTACATGGCTTTTTAATCTCGCATTTATTCATATAGATTCCATAATATATGTTTTACTTAATTATCTATTATTTCTCTAACCTTCAAATGTTGAATGTATAACTAATTCTAATTTCTATTTTCCCATTATTACACTATATTAATTTTATCTTATAAAGTGTCCTCTGTTCTGTCACCCATGAAAGAAAGAAATTGTTTATACTGAAAATACGTACATCGAATCGTCTTTAAATTAAGTGACAGCAGAAGGATTATCCTTGAACTTTTAAAAAGGTAAGATTAAACATTAATTCAGTGCTTAAATGCAGCGATCAATTTTGAGTTCTTCTGTAGTTTATTGAGGCCAGCCGCATCTACTTCTCCCTATCTATTGTGATGATGGCCAAACCTAACCTTTGTTTTAATATCCAAGTAGGAAAATAAAATCTGATGTGGTTTAGAAGCATCTAGCATGTGCGGGTAGTGCAATAGATATCGGTTCGAATTGTGAAAGAGGAGAACAGAGATCGAATGTAAGTCAGCATCGTTAAAGTCATTTACGCACAAATGTCTTTGGAAAAGTTATGAATCCATCTCCTCTCTCAAGATAAGAGTTGATTAGTAGGAGTTGTGACTGGAAAAATCATTGTTATTCGAACAAAAAAAAGAAAGAAATATTCCTACATACCAAAATATGGTTCGGCATTTTATAATCAAAAATCTTGAGATGCAAATTAGAACACGAACGACGGAAACATTAAAAACTAACACTTTGGAAAAGGCTAATGAATTATTTGCGTGCTATAGGGACAATAATCATGATTCTTTACCCGCTGCCCTACGCAGATAAATTTGGCAAAAGGCCGAGCTTAAAGGGAAAAATTCCCTATAGACCACGTAAAAACAGAGTCAGTTTACCGAGACGAGACTGCCCTTCGGCAGAGCCTCGTCTGTGGGATACACTCTGACGTAAGCTACACAACAATTATGACATACATTTCCTACACAACCTTAGGCCGCAACAAATCAGAACTGCTAGAGCATTATAAAAAACTTCAAAAAAAGTTATTTGATTTTCCTTGTCTATCGCATTTAATGAAACATAGATAAAAGAAAGTTTGCAGATCAATTATACATATATATATATATATATATATATATATATATATATATATATATATATATATAGATTAAAATTAAAAAAAACATATTGGAAATCGCTACACCCTAGTTATGCCTCTTAAGGAGATGATAAATAACCCTGTATTGAGAACTTATTAAAAATTAAATGCTACAGACGGTGGAATTATACTCCATTTTATTCTTAACCTGGATATATATATATATATATATATATATATATATATATATATATATATATATATATATATATATATATAAAAAAGTCAACAGGAAACATATTTTATTCTTTTGCACATACGATCTATCTTAACATAATTTATACACACACACACACACACACACACACATATATATATATATATATATATATATATATATATATTTGTGTGTGTGTGTGTGTGTGTGTAGCATTGTGTGTATGAGTGTTTGCGTTATTGATGACTGTTGTGTCAGATCTGGTTTTGGTAATGCTTCTGGTAATGAGGAATACATATGTCAGGTAAATCACTGTTATCTCCTGACGGAGGAACGGAGCGGCTGCTGGAAGGTCCTTCTAGGTCTACAGTTGAAATGCTGAAAATAGCATCAATCAGCTAAGTGACATATTTTATATTCTTACTAACTAATATATATATATATATATATATATATATATATATATATATATATATATATATATATGCGTGTGTGTGTGTAGGGAATGTTCACTGGAGTATTATTTCGTTGGAATTGATATGACGAGATATTTCTATTCAAACGGTTTGAAATGCCAAGATGCTACAAATTCGACAGTTATTGAAAAAAGATATTTGCTAAGGCTATGCGATTTTCTAAAAATGTAAAAGGAGCAACATTATAGTAAATAGCATTTAATATGAAAATATATATAATGTTACAGCTGCTCTTCTTCTTTAGTGATATTTCTATACATGGCTACCTATTTATATTTCTCTGTCTATCTTTCTGTCTGTTTTTCTCACCCTCCCTGCTTATTTCTTTATTTATCTATCTATCTATCTATCTATCTATCTATCTATATATATATATATATATATATATATAATGTCATTTCGTATTTTATTATTTGCTTATCTCAGTGTCTTTGTATCTACCTATCAGTGGGTTCATATTTCTCTGTATTCGTCTGAAAGAAAAGTGTAACGAAAGAAATGAAAAACGATTGCTTATTTAAAGAACGGGATGATATTCACTTTTGAATATAAAAGGGTGGGGAGACGATTGAACACAGAATAGCAAAGAATGCTTTAAACGTAAGTTGTACCGCATTTTTAGAAACAATTCTGCACATGCGCATTTGCTTGATATTGTGGGAAAATATATTGTAAACTGTATTTCCGGTTAGTTGTTCTTTTATATAGGATCGCCAGAGGCATAGAATTTTTATTTATTTATTTTTGCATGACGGAAAGAAATCTCACACCCTAAAAAACTAATAAGGGGAGAGGCGAGTAAAAGAAGATAAATAAAGATTTGTTTGTGTTTTTTAAATAAGAGTAAACATAATGGGACATTATATATATATATATATATATATATATATATATATATATATATATATATATATATATATATATATATATATATATATATATATATATATATATATATATATATATATAATAATAATGAGGAAAAATATAACTCTTTTATCGTTCTGTAATAATGGAAAGAAGCCCTCATCCACAGAATCAATCTTATCTAATGTATTTTCTTTGGGAAATCATGAAAAAAAATAATCGACCAATACACTCGATATGATTGAACACTGTGGAATCTGAATATGACAATATCGTCTGCGACAGGATCAGTGTATATATATAGTTCTAAAAATACACACTTTATGACCATATGACCTCTTATATATAATCTTGTGGCATGTTAGTAACAAGCACTCATAATATCTTAGTCCTGGAATAATCTGGATTTATAAATTTACTAGATACGGCAAAATAACGTATTTGAACTGCTAAGAAAAACTCGATCTATTTGGAAAAATATGCTAGAATAAATGCAGAACTCATAATGTGAGAAAACAGCCTGCATACGGATATAAAATTCATTGAGTAGCGATAACAGTTAGAAAGGGGCGTGTCTCCTTCTCAGATACATTCAACCTTTACAGCGACGCTAAATGGAGATACGACAAGGATTTATTATTTCCGGTCGTGATCTTAGCAATATAAGATACGTAGATGAGATTATATTGATAGCTGACCCGGAAAGGAAAATACAGGACCTCCAAGAGAGTGCGGTAAAAAGAAAGCGGGAAAAATGGACAAACCATCAACTGCAGGAAGACAGAAGATATGGCCATCAGCAAAAAAAAAAAAAAAAAAAAAAAAAAAGAACCAATGACGCGATTTACGAATTGGTTATATAAACAATATGCAGGTGCAGAAGTTCAACTAGCTGGGAAGCATTTTAAGTGACGATAGTAAAATGCGACACTGAGATCCAAACATTCAATTGACTAGCGAAAGACGTATTCCAAAAGATAAGCAAATTGTTGAAAAATGAACAAAAAATCACTACAAACAAAGAAACGAATTTTGGATTGTTATGTGGAATCCATCTTTTTAGATGGCAGTGAATGTTGTACAATTTCCCCACAGATATAGAACATGATCAAACAACAGAAATATAGTTCTACGCAAAGATACTGAGGTTTACATGGACTGAGCGAGTAAGCAAGTAGTGTGTTTTAAGAAAATGGTAACAAAAAGTCTACGTAAATAAAAATGAACTGAAAATAAATAAAAGACAGCTAAAATCCATCGAACATATCATAAGGGATGGTGTCAGGCTTGAACAACTTAGCATAGCGAGGGCAAAACATAGGGGAAGCAGTTAGTCACTTACCTGAGGCGCTTGTGTTAATGGATGGCAGACCTGGGGTCGAGGGCATTTAGAAAGTGAGAAAAACTGCGAGTTAGGAAAGTTGTGTAGAGTCATAATCGTCTATGTTCTTCACTCCTAAATGGCTGATTCACACAAAAATAAATATTAAGAAACGTAAGACATCCTTTTTAAGCCATCAGTGCAACAGATGATATATATCAATATCCATAAAAACAAATATAATCACTAGTCGTCTGTGGGCCATGCTCTTCATGATCTCCCATAATTTGTGGTCCTTATTTGCGTTCTCCCGTCACCAAGCGACCATCCCGTTGCTTAGAAATCTATTCACATTAACTCCTCAAACAGTTGACGAACTCTCTGCTCTTGGCTGTTTTGTCCTTGATATGCGCTGTGAAGGTTACGTTTCCCAAACACTGATTCCCATTATGTATAGAAGAAATTTCTTCTGAATATTTCTGTTTTAGAATATAAGTTATTCTTTTTTACAATTCTATTTAAGACATACTCGCCCCGTTTATGGCACTTTCTGTAAAACCAGATTTATATTGTTGTCAATGTTTTCTTCGTCTCTGATAAGATTTGCATGCATTAAATGCCATACATGTTGGATTGCTATAGCAATTCAGCAATTTTGTCTTTGTTTCTAACGAAATCTTCCTGTGTTTATGTTGTGGCCTTCTTAGGGCCAGAAATAAAGACACAAAGAGAGGAATTGAAGTGTTACAGCAAGAATGTTCGGTCTGACGGTCAGAGCTGACTGCTGGAAACTTCGCTCTCTAAAAGGCAGTACCTGCTCCTATTTATAGCTGGGAGATTCCGTGCGTGCGTGGGTAAATTACCATAAGCGTTTATTACATTTTTTAGCTTTTGGGATGTATGTTTTGCTAATTTAATACTTGTCCGAATTTCGACGTCGTCATCCGTGGTTTCCCAACCATTTAAATCCGTGGTAAATTGACATCCCAAACTATTTAAACTTCTGTTTTGCTTGTCATGTTGGTGTCTTATTATGTTACGATTACGCTTACCGATAAATAGATCCTGGTAGGATCTCGCTGTAAAGGTTAAACAAATATGGAGAGAAAACAAGGCCGTGTCTTACGCCCATTTCTATTTTGATGTACCTACTGAATAGAATTTTTATCCGCATCTTGGATTTTCTAATTTTCTTTTGCAGTTAAATTAGAACTATGAATTTTTTAAATCCGTGGTATCTATAAATGTTCTTTTGTATATATCTATGTGATGTCCAATCATAATAATCATTCATGACGAAGCACATTGCAAATGGTGTACGAGAATCATTACACACAGTCCTAAAACATGAAAAACTTCTTTTTGAGTCACCTGCATGCATCCGTTCAGCATCAATCCACCAACCAATTACTACAGACCTGAATTAATTGACATACACTGATCAATCGAGAACCAGGAAAAAACGGGTTACTGTTAAATGGTTATGATGAATGTGATATTAGAGTAAGTGAGAATGATAAGAATTAAACTAAAGGAAAAAATTATGGTTTTAGGGGACAGAACATTTGTTTAAAAGGGACCAAATTTGGAATATTGGCAAAACACGACCCTAGCTAAGTTAATGGAGATTACTGAAGGAAAAGACGAAAAACAGGGCGGAATAAATTCGAACCTGTTAAGGAGGAACCTGAGCAAACTGTAGATATAAAGAATCTCGGGATGGATTGCCAAAGGAATTTTTCCAGATAATTTATATATATACCATATTGACATAATGGAGTTCAAATAATATCCTAATGCCTAAGTGCTGTGGAGTCGGAACACAAATAATGTAATTAGTGATTATGGCCTACAAATCAGCCTTCTTTAACTTGAGTACATAACTGGTTTATATGCAAGCTTTTATATCATACGTATTCATTCCAATATTTTCTAACAGAATTAGAATAAAAAAGGAAAAAATAGCAATAAAAATAAAATGGATAAGATACTTTACACACATATATATATATATATATATATATATATATATATATATATATATATATATATATATATATATATATATATATATATATATATATATATATATATCTTCGCAAGTAAGAAATAACTGCAGAACAAAAATAAAACTACTTTGTAACAGGAAATATAATCTTTACAATATTTAAAGACATAAAATATAAATGTAATACTGTTTCCATAAAGTGAAAATTCAACTGGAATCGAACTCAGTATAGTTTTACCGACTCCGATCTCAGTGACTCCTTAACTGCTTCCGAGTCCGACTTCACGTCTCCGACTCCACAACCCTGATTTCGAAACGATTGGCCAAATTTAATATTATATATTCAGGAGATACTTTTATGTCTTAATCATAGCAAGATCAGTTCATTGTGTTAATTAATTGATTTGGACTCAGTGCTATAGCGTTGCCCGAATCTTAATTTGACATCAGCCAATTTTACTTTATATTGATTTTCTATGCACAAGACCGAATGTATGAGGCACCCAATAAGGATCGAACTAACTATTCAGCCAATCACGATATATATATATATATATATATATATATATATATATATATATATATGTGTGTGTGTGTGTGTGTGTGTGTGTGTATTACTCCAAAGTCAACCGTGCTCAGATGACGACTTAAGATCACCAGGTGCTGAAAGATTGAATGTGCGGGTTGTGCCATAGTCTGGCTGCACGGAATTGGAAATTTCTTCGTCCGATAAACTCACGTCCTGGGTAAGACAATAAACTACGTCCGGCAAGGGGCCCTTCTCGGGTAACCACCTCTTAGTAGCTGATTCCCAATACATCATGACCCTTTGGTGGACGTCTTCATGAACTGGGCGATCACTATAAGGGTGCTGGGGCGGGTTTCGATACCAGAAATGCTTTGGCAATCTGATAGTAATACATTTTTGAAAAAATCCAAAGCAATACAGCGATAAAACTAGATTTTTGACAAAGCAAAATATTACCAGCATTAAAAATTTTGCCGGCATTTAATAACCCATTGAGGTTGATATACCGTAAAACAAACCAAACCAAACAAAACAAATTCCATTTCCAGTCGCGTTGATTATAGTCACATAAGCCCAAATACCTTTGAGAAAAGTATGAATCCAGCACTTACTATAATCTCCTGAAAACTATTGACATCTATAAATCCGTTCTGGTTTAAAATAACCGGAATTGGATTATTTCCTTCTTTGTTTTAACATCGTGTCCAGAAATTTACACGAATGCATTACATTTGTATAATTTCTGTTCAGCTTTAAACCTAAACCTGAAAGTTTTAAACGTGGAATATCTCAAGATATTCCACGTTTAAAACTTTTCTTGTAAATCATTTGCTGTTTTTATAAAATGAATGAATAGATAGAGAGCTAATTAGAAAGATTTCTCAATCTAATATGTTTAACTTTTCATTCCTCAGAGAATGAGATACCAGAAGAAATAAATTCTGGTATTTTTATTTTTGTGTTCTTTGATTGATATTTTTTTTTAATCAGGTTTCACGTGGATTCGACTTGTTAACCAAATGTTAGCATAATTTATGGCGCTCCGAATTCAAGGAGAGATCACACGTCCTCTCGAAGTGAATTATCGGATTTCAAGATGAGTTAAAACGGTAATTGTTGCTTCCTGTAAGTACGTTTATGGTAATTATAGTTTTTTTTATATTTTTTGCAAATGTAATGTATGTTTACATGTTAATTTGACATTTCTTATATCTTGTCATCTCTACTAAGAAATTTAACTTGTTTATACTAATTTTTGTACTAAGGCAGGCTTAATTTACAACCGTTTTCATCGCTAACTTTTAACATGCTTTTAAAAAGTTAGTAATTCAGTCTTTCTTTCTTTCTCTCTTGTAGAATAACAATACAATAAACAGCACTTACCGGCGTAAGGGTCCCAGCTAGCATCCAGCTGGCAGACAAAAATAAAGCAGGTTGTAACTCAATACAAACCCTGCAATATTTATTATTGTAAAAAATACAATAAATATCGCACAAGGCCCAAACGGGGTTGGGATAAATCTTGGTCATCACTTGTCTTAATATGAAACTTAGCTAGCCACAACCAGACCATATCATACAAAACAATATTCCTTTCACCAAAACAACACATTTATCCATACCTTTCTTACTACATTCACCAAAATGCCTCTTTGACTCAATGAAAAACCTAAATAGATGTACATCTGGGGTGGGGGCATAAAAACAACAATTTTTAAAAAAAGATCCCCCAATATGACAAAATATTTACAAGAAACCAAACAAAAATAGTGTTAGTAATAAAACCCCTCACAACCTTTAAATGTGGCAGAAATATCAGTTAACCGGACGAAATCGATGCGGGACTATGAAAATGAAGGACACATTCATTCCTCCCAAGCATTCACACAGATAACCCACTCATTCATACACAACAACACACACACGAAACGAAAGGCACCCTGCATCCACCAGAGAACTGACATCACTGACCACCTAAACGAGGGAGGGGATGGGGAGTTAAACTAAAGGAAAAAAGTGGGGACAGAAATAAAAGGGACCAATAAGCAAACACACCCTAGCTAAGTTTACCGGAACAGGAAAGAAAAACTAAAAGAATAAATACAAAATCCTACTCTAACCTAATCTCGGGATGGGTTGCCTATGTTCAACCCAGGAAAACAATATCCTAATGCCTAATGGTATCAAAATGCCACTTTTACGGCACATACGCGCAAGATTCTTTTGCCAAATTCTGATGAGATGAGCCGCCCTGTTTTCCGTCCATCTTTGACTTTCTGATGCGAACAAGATCAGTTGGGAAGAACTTCTCGCCCTCATAGAATTCCTTCTGACGCGTCGTCCAAATCACGATAACCCCCAGCAAGCAACAGATCAGATATTGTTCAGCCTTCGTCATCTGCGGCACCATATTGCTACAAACAGAACTGGCTTCAAGGACAAAAACTTTCCCTGCAGCATGCGAACCATGAGACCTTCAACAAACCTGCACGGCACTACCGCTCTTGCACTGAAAGAAGGCGGACCAATGGTCTCGACTTCCCCGTACAGCGACGACAGTTTGAATATTTCTCCAAGCCAGCTGAACAAACGACCCCTTCACGAATCACCAGCCAAGTGAGGGATGCCCCATCGTTATTGAGACATTTCAACCCAGGCGCCAGGCCATATCGAGCGAGGCGTAAGACCGAGCTCGCCAATTAGATCATCTTGAACGCCACCCTAACTAACACTTGATACAACCAAGACAACGCCCGTTGAGAGGCCATCCGACGTCCGAAAGAGGAGTTTCAGAGCACAACGACCTTCGCGGTTCGCCTCGGGGTGTACGACCGGCCTCCTCCTCCCACGATGGGAAATGTTTACGGACGTCTTCTTTCCAGAAGGCGCCCACCTCATCCGATCCGCGACACATTCGGTCTAGAAAGGTGATGCGAAGCATATGTTGACGAATCTCAATGCTAGGTATACCCAAATCGCCCTCAGAGAGATGAAGGCAACAGATCTCGCGAGATACCATAGGAGCCTTGTCTCTCCACAAGAAAGAGAACAAGACCCGTACTAATAAAATTAGTCTGGCATACGGGAGTGGAAGTACAGAGAGTCGGTACAGGAGAATCGGATAGATGTGTGAAACACATACTTCCGCCCCTCCTTTCAGGGAAAGATTCCCCCGAGACCACAGATTAACCGCGATCTCGGCCTTCCCTTGTACCTGCGACCAATTCATTTTCAACTGGAGATCAGGACCGAACCAGACGCCGAGTATCTTGATCGGCCCATCCGCCCAGAGGAAAGGTCCGGGAAGAGAAACTCCCTTCCACGCACCTAACCTCAAGCCAACAGACTTATCGCGTTTGATCTTGTCCCCTGGGCTTTATAAACTATATAGTGAAAACTTGGACACCCTAAGAGCCCTACGTCGACTCTCCTAACTAGGACCCGGTCGAGGTAGCTCGCAAGTGTCCGAGGAGCCTAGTTGCCACTATTAGTCCAAGTCCATGCTACCTCCCGAGGGTGTTCATTCCGGAACTTATCGACAAGATCAAAGCCATCGATAAAGTCCCGAAATGGTTTCACGTCCGTGTTGTTAGTACCCTGTTTTTGCCTTATACGATCTATATCGGGGTCAAGGACGGCATTCCAATCCCCCGCTAAAACTACCCGACGAGATGTCTTCAAGTACGGCGCGATCTGCCGAAACAAAGCAGGCCGCTCGGCATGGATATTGGGCGTATAAACCCCAATGAGACGTAGAACCTTATCTTTTATGGTAACATCCAGCACGCAAAGTCTGCCAGCCGGATCCGCGAAGACAAGGGTACATGCAGCCTTCAAAGACCTGCTCACTAGCCAAGAGACACCCCTCGAACGACCATCAAAACATGCTGAATAAATGGCGAACCCCTTAGACAGAATGTCCTCACGGTCATGAGAAGAAAACCGGGTCTCTTGCACACAGCAAACATTCACCCCGAGGCGCTGAAGGTCATGAGAGAGCCTAGCCCTGCGAGACTCGGACCTCAGGCCCCGGACATTTAAACTAGCTAACCAGAGTGCCATGATAAAAACAGATTAGGGTTGTGATACATGGCCGGAGTCAGGATACCAATAGCCTCTCCCATAGACCCATGGCCCATCTCAGTCTTGATGGTGCCGTCTTGGGAGATACCAATATCCCAAGGAAACGTCAGTTTTAATGCTCTATAGAGGGAGGGGTGAACAAAAATCGGGACCCTCCCTGCACAGAATTGCTTCATTTTCTTTAATTTTTCACTATCAAGGACTGCAATAGGCGGGGACATTTTGAAAGCGGCTAAAGCTTCATCGAGCATTGCCCAAGCTCGCTTCGCCACCGCCCCAGTCCTTAATACAGTGAGAACCCTTTCTGCTGCAGGAAAGTTCTCCGGTTCTTCAATGTTTTTTTATCGGAGAACTGCTTCATAGACAATAGATATTTTAGATCTGTTAATCTATTACCACAGTCTCGCGCTTTTTCCTCCTGTAAATGGGATATTCTGCATACGTCCTGTCCAAGGTTGTACATGAGTTTAGATTGCTTTTTGTGAGAGTGATTCTTGATTGGGGCTCCGGGACCTTTTGTTTTGGGGAGGTGGCATTCGAATTTTCATGGGAGAAGAATTGGAGGTGTGACGGGTAGTATAATTCTGTCGAAAAGGGCTTGGGTCTCTACTGAGAGCGCTTAAGGTCTGGTAAAAAGAAGTGGATGGAGTGGCAGTTAAAGATTTTTCTCTACAAAGAGGGGTTGAGTGTTGGGAAGAAAGAGGCTGGTCAGGGGAATCGGAGGGAGTGCTTTTCTTTGTAGAGATGACCTTTGGATGACTAGATGAAGAGACCTGAGGGGACTTTGTGTTATGTTGGACAGTTGGAAGCACTTTCTTAGTGGGGGAGGATTTGCGTTGTTCATCTAATTTCTGATTTTAGAGCCTTGATCTTTTCAGTTTTTGCAAAGCCTGGATCGTACTTGCTTTGTAGCTCCTTCAATGTTGGTAAGGAGGCCAGGGCTTCACCCTTACTGTTGACAGAGGGAGTGGGGCTGTTAGTGCCTTCTGTCCTAGGGGCTTCAGGGGATTGAGGACCCGCTATCAGACGCTTCCATCTGGCCCTGCCAGCCACCTGCCATTCCCCTTTTTCCTCCTCCACAACTGCACTTGCAGCGACAGAAGGCTCTTCGGGGAATGGGGCTTTGATGTTGGCCCAACTGGGGGTTTCACCGCTCCAGTCAAGGCAGCTGTCATGCCCATTACAGGCGAGGCGGATTTTAAAGTCAGAGGGGGAGTTTGTGTCAGTAGGGACCCGACTTCCAAAGGCCTTTTTCTCTGGATAGGAAGAGGAGAGGTGACCAACCACTCCGAACTTCCAACAAATTGGTTTTCGGCTGGTCACAATGACCGGCAGTTTCAGGTCCCCTACGACAAGACAGTTGGGGATAGAGCGGATGGCTTTTTGACGAGCATAATATCGAAGCTCCATGCCCCAGTCAGGCTATCGCAAGAAGCACCCAGAATCTCACCGTACTGGGCAAAGAAAGCCTCCAGATGATATCCGAGAACCTCAGGAGGGACCTCAAATACTGCTACTCTGATCTTTCGCCGGCCCTCGTATTCTGTTCGAAGAATCAAATCTTTGGTTATTAGCTCTCTGCATGAGGCTCTTAAGCAGTCTTCGGCGGTGGGTAGCAGCGCATCCCACATGAAAAAGCCCTTGCCCTTAACGATTCGAAGAGGCTTAAACCTGAAGGACTCCAGTGCTTTCAACACTGTGTCTTTGGTCGAACAACAAATTTTGCGCGAACGCTTGTCGACGACGAAAACTGACACTATTCACTTTTCGATCTTCTTTAGTTCCACTGGATCCACTAAGAGTCCACTTTCTACCACAAGGTGAGGGTAACTCTTGGCACGCTCCAGGAACTCCGCGATATCATTAATACGTTTAGGTGGGGTCATCCAACAACAGGGTGAGTTCCCGCCCTCGGTTTTGTCTTGTGGGCCATTCTTGGCCGCCATCTTTTTTTCCGAATTTTGGCCATTATCGGCCACCGTAGTTTTTTGTTCTTTGCTGTGTTGGCCATTATTGGCCTCCATACATTCTGTATTTTCTTTATTTTCTTTTAACCCAGCACCATAATCCTCATTAGACGAAGCAGAATCAATGGCTGGGTATTCCTCCAAACTATCTTTATCGGGGGGGGGTCTTTTATCGGGGATTCAACAAATGCTTACTTATAGATTTTCTATAGTCAGCCAAAGTTATTTTTTTAATTGCCAGGAAAGAAGGTGCTTTTTTCCTTCTTTTCCATTTTTTTTAAATATCAAAGATGAAGGGGAGGGGTAAAAAGGGTGGGAAGTAAAAATAAATTATAGGCGAAAAAAAAAACTAAAAGAAAAATTAACGTTCAAAAAAATATCACAAAAAATACAAACCGAGACAAACAAGCAAATAAAAGCACAGAATTAAAAAGATTAACGGTAAAAACAAAAAAATAACAAAAGGGTTACAAACAAAAGAAAACGAAATAAATTGATTTAAAAATTAAAGAAAATGAAAAGGAGAAAAACTAGAAAAAAGAACAAAGAAAGGCAAGGGGTAAAATTTAAAAAAGAAAAAAAAAAAAAAAATCAAAGTCTCTATTTTTTTTTCAAATCAGTTGTAGTAAGAACAAAACAAGAAAGACGGTAATAAAAAAAAGTCCAAAGAGTCGGGCGGTAAACACCTGTCGAAAAAGGTCAGTGCAGCAAAAATTAATGACGTAAATATCAGGGAAAGCCGGCTTTAATACAAACCCTGCAAACTAACTGATAAATCAAGCTGGTATTTATACAGAAATACCTCAACTCATGTACCAGCAGCCAATCACAGCCCAAGCAATGGACTATCCCACTTTAGCACAATGAGATGCTCCATGGCACCATAAATAGCTCTCTTAAGGTTGAGTTATTATTCACTCAGCTTGCTCCTGACCGTGTTAGACGTTCATTTTGTCTATTGGAGAATTTTTTTGAACTTTGACTGCCTTTACTTAGCTATGTTTTGAATTATTTTTAGTTACTTTTTTTGACTATTTGTTAAATTTTTGATTTTTCTAACGTTTCCTTTGTTAAATTTTTGATTTTTCTAACGTTCTTTTTTGGACTATTTGTTAAATTTTTGATCTTTTTCTTTTTAGTTACTTACACTGCCTATTTTTATCTTTATTTTTGCTATTATTCTTTTATTATTTAACGTTTTGATTTTCGTTTACGTTTTCTTTTTCCTTTTTTAAATATATTTTCTTCCCGTGCCCACCTCCCGGAGTTTCTCTGTTTATTTTTCGTCTTTTACGTTTCGCGCCCGACCTTTTTTTTTCTCTCCTTTATTTATAACGTGTTAATTATTTCTTTGTTTTTCTTTTAAAACCCGTAAAGTTCGTTTCGTGTGTATATTTGTTTTTACATTTTGTGTTTATTTTGTAATTCCTGTCCATTTTTTCCCCCTGTTTAACTTTTTGTTTTTAGGTTGACCGTTTTTTTATCGGCAGCCATGTTGTAAATTGTCACTTTTTTAGTTTCGTATTTTATTTTGTGTACCGTTTTTCTTATTTTTCCGTTTATAACTTTTCGTTTTATTGTGTAATTTGTTGATTTCTTTTCTGTCGTCCTTTTAATTATTTTTTTGTGAAGTTTGTTCTCTTGTTCACCTCTGTCTTACGCCCATTTGTTTTACGTTTTATCTGTTTATATTTGTTTTGCTTTTAGGCAAAACTTGTTTCTTTTTTCGTCCTTATAATTTTTTATACGTCCTTCTGTTTTGTTTTTGTCTGTCGACCTTTGATTGTTATTTAAATTTGTTGTCTCACTGTTAAGCGAAACTTTATTTACATTTTACCCCCCAAAGTTTTTTTAACGGTTTCCTACAAACCCTCCCCTTCCATTTGGTTGTACCGCCCCTCCCCTTCCATTTGCTTGTACCGCCTCTCCCCTTCCATTTGCTCGTACCCCCCTCCCCTTTTTTCTCGTACCACCCCGCCCCTTCCCTTTCCTCCTTTGAAAATGGAAAAAAAAAACCAAAACAGTGCCTTGCTTTTTGATTAAAAAAAAGAAGCCAATAATCCCTGACTTTAAAAGAACTGCAAAAAAGCATTTGTTCTCCATCAAAAAACTCCCACCAGATAAAAATGATACTAATGAGTATCCATTTCTAGTTCCATCTAATGAGGAAATGGTGGATACTCTAAAAAAAGCAGCAGTATCTTCAGAGGTAAAAAAAAGAGACAAAATATTGAAACCAAGGAAACTGATAATGACCAATGCAACGTCGACAAAAATAAGAATGCAGAAGCTGGGGAATTGCCTTCTTGTTGGTCGTCCCCACCGAGTTGTGTGATCAATGTTACGGAGTTCTTGGAGAGAGCCAATAGTTACGCTCACCTCGTCGTGGAAGGTGGACTCTTGGAAGACGCCCAAGAATTACGAAAGATTGAGAAAAGAATTGTGTCGGTCTTTGTCGTGGACAAGCGTTCGCGCAAAATTTGTCGCTCGACAAAAGACACAGTGTTAAAATCAATAGAGTCCTTGGGGTTTAAGCCCCTCAGAATTGTGAAAGGAGCGAGATACTTAATGTGGGACGTATTGCTACCCACACCGGAAGACTGTGTCATTGCTTCAAGTCGTGACTTGATAACGAAAGATCTGATACTGCGCTCAGAATATGAAGGGCGAAGAAGGACCAGTTTGGCAATATAGGAGGTCCCTCCAATGGTTATCGGGGAACACCTGGCTGCGTTCCTTTCGCAGTATGCCGTGATTCTGGGTGCTCCCTGAGAAAGCCTGAAAGGGGGGTGGAGTTTCGAAATTACGTTAAACGAACCAGGCCTTTCGCTCTATCCCCAACTGTCTGGTAGTAGGGCGCTTGAAGCTGCCGTTCATTGTGACCGGCCGCAAACCGGTGTATTCCTGCCCAGAGAAGAAGGCCTCTGGAGTTCAAGGCCAGTCGACCAAGGTACACCTCTGACCGCGTTGTTACCTTCCGCCTCGCCTGTAATGGGCATGAGCTTCCGGGGCCGGTTCGGATAAACCACCGGTTGGTACAAAGACCACTTTCCCTGAAAAGCCTTCGCCCGCTGCCAGTGCAGTTGTGATGAAGGGGAGGGGAATGGCCCCTGCTGGTAAGGCCAGAGGGAAGGGCCAGACAGCGGGACGTCAGTCCAATGAAGCCCCAAGGGCAAAAGACACATACAGCCCCACTCCTACTGACAACGCTAATGGCGATGCCTCGGCTTCTGATGCAACATTGAGAGAGAAACGACAAAAATATGACACAGGATTTGCTAAATCGGAAAAGATAAAGCAGCTAAAAGAAAAATTGGACAATAAGAGGCTATCTCAGTCCGAAAAAGCCACTCCCTCAACGTCATCTACTTTGTCCCCACCTGCGACAACTAAACTTCCTTCTCCACAGAAACATTCCACCCCTTTCTCATCTCCCGTTAAAGCTGTTCCCCTCAGTAGAGATCCCAGCCCGTACAAACAAAAATCCTCGTCTATCCCTCGACATATTCCCAGCCCTTCCCCTATTAAAAACCCTGAAATGCCTCCTCCCGCAACTAAAAGGCAGAGAAGTCCCACCCAGTATACCAAAGAAAGTAAGAAAAAAACGGCTAAATATATTTTCTACACAGGAGAGGATACCTGTAGAATTTCCCCGGCCCAGGTTGAAAAGGCTAGAGACTATGGGAATAGAATAAAAGACTTAAAGAACCTTCTCTCGATAAGACAGTACGCGGATAAGGACGTAGAACACCCTCATAATTTCCCCAATGCCCAGAGAGTTCTTACTGTAATAAGAACAGGAACTGGATCTCGTCAAGCATGGGCCATGTTGGAGGAGGCGATTAGTTCCTATAAAATGTCCCCCCCCCGATTGCTATCACAGAAAGTGAAGATCTAAATCATCTGAAAAAATTTTGTGTAGGGAGGGTCCCAGTTTTAGTTCATCCCTCCCTTTACAGAGCATTAAAACTGACATTTCCCGGGGATATAGGCGGTCTCTCCCAAGATGGTACCATCAAGAATGAGATTGGCCATGGGTCTATGGGGAGACGGTCGGTATCCTTACCCCGACCATTTTCAAATCAGTGGCCCTCTGGTCTGATAATGGCTCTGAATGAATGTCCGGGGCCTGAGGTCGGAGTCTCGAAGGGCGAGGCTTGATCGCGATCTTCAGCGCCTCGGGGTGGATGTGTGTTGTGTGCAGGAGACCCGTTTTTTATCTCGCGATCATGAGGACATTCTGTCTAAGAGGTTCGTCTTCTATTCAGCATGTTTTGATGGACGCTCGAGGGGTGTTTCCTGGCTGGTGAGCAAGTCTCTGGATGCGGTGTGTGCTCTTGTATTCGCGGATCCGGCGGGCAGGCTTTGTGTGCTGGATGTTACCATAAAGGACAAGGTTCTTCGTCTCATTGGGGTTTATGCGCCTAATGAGCATGCGCATCGGCCTGGTTTGTTTCAGCGGATCGAGCCGTTTTTGACGACTTCTCGTTCGGTAGTTTTAGCGGGCGATTAGAATGCTGTCCTTGATCCCGATATAGATCGTATAGGGAAAAAATCAGGTACTAACAATCCGGATGTGAAATCGTTTCGGGGCTTTATCGACGGGTTTGATCTCGTCGATAAGTACCGAAACGATCACCCCCGGGAGGTAGTATGGACTTGGACTAGGAACGGCAGCTCGAATACGGTAGTTAGCGCAAGCTACATCGACCGAGTTCTATTTAAGAGAGTCGAAGTAGGGCTCTTAGAATGTCCAAGTTTCCATTTTATAGTTTATCGGATCATAGGTTTGTCCGGTTTAGATAAACTTAGGGATAAGATGGCTGGCTACTGGAAATTGAACTCATCATTATTTGGTGAGCAAGATTTCCGGGACCAGATTTTACAAATGTTACAGCGAGAATTGACTGGGGCTGTGGTTGGGAATAAGTGGTGGGACTCTTTGAAATCAAAATTTAGGGCTTTTGATGCTGATTTTAGTCGTCGACTCAATCTAGCAAGGCTAGCAGCGCAAAAGTCTCTAGAGGACAAAGTAGATCGGGTGATAAAATCCAGTGATAGTGGGGACATAGCCTTAGCTAAGGCGGAGCTGGCCTCTTTGCTTATCAAGAAGGATCAAGCTCTAGTAGTTAGGGCTAGGATAAAAAGAATGTCTTGTGAGGCTACGAATATGGCCGCGTCATTGCGTTCAGAGGAAGCTCGTAGGGCAACTAGTCGGCATATCGCGAGCATCACATTGCCGGATAAGCGGACTGTGACTACAGACGCGGGCATTTGCGAGGCTTTTCGTGACTACTTTCAGGAGCTTTTTACCAGGGAGCCCGGTCTGAGTCCTGCTCAATTCGATGCCTATTTAGGTGACTTTACCCGCCTTGAGGTGGCTGAAGCGGCTAGGTGTGAGGGTCCCATAACAGAGTCTGAGATCTGGGATGCGCTGAAGCAGGTTGGCCTGGACAAGACTCCGAGATTAGATGGTCTTCCCTATGAAATGTACTTGAGGCAGTCGCCCGTCTTTGTCCCCTTGCTGGCACTGATTTTCAACAACTGGATGAGGCAGTGGTCTATTCCTCAACGCTTCACCAGGGGTGTGATCAAGTTGCTTCGCAAGAAGAAAGACGGTGGGGATGGGATAGATAATTATCGGCCTTTGACGATGTTAAATACAGAGTTGAAGATTTTAGCCAACGTCTTAGCTGACCGTTTGCAAGTTGTCCTCTCTAGTCTGATTGGTCCCGAGCAGACTTGTGCTGTGAAGGGCAGGACTATTTAGGACAACCTTCATTTGGTTCGCTTGATCATCGAGAAAGTCGACAGTGATGCCGCGCTGACCAATTTAGATCAGTCCAAGGCTTTCGATAGGGTTGACCATCGCTTTCTGGAGGCTGTCCTTTCGGCCGCCGTTTTCGGGCGGGACTTTCGCACTTGGATCTGACTGCTGTATGCGTCCCCCGGTGCGCTGGTAGAAGTGAATGGGGTAAGATCGAAACCTTTCATTTTGTCTCGCTCCATTCGTCAAGGCTGCCCGCTGTCTCCATTGCTGTACGTTCTTGCGTTGGAACCTTTCCTGCGTAAGTTGAAGACGAATCCTGTCTTACGCAGAATTTCGCTACCTGGTGCTACCACCTCGGCCAGGTACTCCGCCTATGCTGATGACGTTTCGGTGCTGGTGTCGAGTAGGGCCGAAATTAACGAAGTCAGCAAAGAAATGTAGGTTTATGAGATGGTGACAGGGGCCAAGATCAACCGCAATAAGTCTGTTGGCTTGCGGTTGGGTTCGTGGAAGGGAGTTTCTCTTCCCGGACCTTTCCTCTGGACGGACGGGCCGGTCAAGATACTCGGCGTCTTGTTCGGTCCCGACCTCCGGTTGGAAATGAGTTGGTCGGAGGTGCAAGAGAAGGCCGGGCTCGCAGTACGTCTGTGGACTCTGAGGAATCTTTCCTTGAAGGGAGGGCGGAAGTATGTGCATCGCACATCTACCCCATTCTCCTTTACTGACTCTCCGTGCTTCCACTCCCGTCTGACATTTTATTGGTGTTTGTAAGGCTCTTGTTCTCCTTCTTGTGGGGAGGCAAGGCCGCCATGTTTAGTCGCGAGATCTGTTACCTCCATCCTTCTGATGGCGGTCTGGGGGTGCTTGCGTTGAGACTCGTCGACATACGCTTCGCATTACTTATCTAGACCGGATGTGTATGCAACTGGATGAGAACGGCGAATTCTGGAAGGAAGACGCCCATAAACATTTTCCATCCTTGAGAAATGTGCGCTCGTGTGAAAAGGAGGCCGATCGTACTCTTCGAGGCGAGGGCTCTTTCTATCGTGAATGTCGGATTGCCCTCAAGCGACTCTTATGGGCGAAGGATGGCCTCTCCGACGTCCAGCCGTTGTCTCGTAAGGCATTATATCAGGTGTTAGTTGGGGGAACGTTCAAGAGGATCTGATAGGCGAGCTCGGTCTGACGAGCGGGGAGGGCTTCATATGGCATTGGGCGCCCGGGTTGAAATGTCTCACTAACCCTGAGGCATCACTCACCTAGCTGGTGATTCGAGGGCCAAAAAAGACTTCGCGCAGCGGGTTTGGCTAAGTCGCCAAACTGCGTTCGCTGCAGTGGGAGGTGGAGACCATAGGTCACGCCTTCATTCATTGTAGTGTCGTAGCTCCGTTGTGCAAGTTTGTTGAAGATATCATGGTTCGCATGCTGCGCGGAAAGTTATTTGTCCTCGAGGCCAGTTCTGTCTCTAGCAATATAGTACCGCCGTTGACTAAGGCTGAGCACTATGTGTTCCTTTGCTTACTGGGGGTTATGCGAGTCGTGATATGGACGACGCGACAGAAGGAATTCCATGGGGACGAGAAGTTTACCTCTTCCCAACTGATCTTGTTCTTTAAGCATCAGCTTAAAGTCAAGATCAGGACGGAAAGGAGGCGACTCCATCCATTGGAATTTGTCGAAAGGTGGGTGAGTCTTGCGCGTCTCTGCAGAGTGAAAGTTCCTGACTTGGAGTGGCATTTTGATGCCAGTTAGGCATTAAGAATTTTGGGATCGCTGGGGTGAACATTGGCTACCCCTCCCGAGTATATAGTTAGTTTAGGTCCGGTTTGTTTTAGTTACCTTTTCTTTTTTTTTCCATGTTAACTTAGCTAGGGTGTGTATGCTCATTGGCCCCTTTTATTTCTGGTCCTATTTTTTCTTTTGTTTAATTCCCCATCCCTCCCATCGTTAGGTGGTTAGTGATATCTCTGGTGGGTGCGGGGCGCCTTTCGTTTCGAGTCTGTCTTTCGTATTTGTTGTTTGTTTGATTCAGTGTGTGTTTGTAGTGAGTTCATGGATGGTATGAATGTTTTATTTAATTTTTTTAAGTCCCGCATTGATTTCGTCCAGTTAACTGATGTCTCTGCCACAGTTAGGGCTGTGGGGGGGGGTTACAACTAACAACATTTTTGTTTAGTTTCTTGTATATAGATTTGTATTCATTGTAAATATTCATTGGGGTTTTTAGATGTTATTTTATTCCCCTCCCCCCACAGACACATGTATTGTATATAGAGGGACTAGTTAGAACTTCATAGAGACTCTGAGGCTTTTTGGTGGATGTAGTAAGAATGGTATGTAATGGATGTGTTGTTTTGGTGAAAGGAACATTGTTTGTATGTTTGGGTCAGTGATTGGGGCTAGCTAAATTTAAAGTTAAGACAGAAGATGACCATCCTTTCCCCCTTTCCCCATCTCGGCCTTGTGCCACATTTGTACTTTGTGCAATAAATATTTTCACTCAGCTTGCTCCACAACTGAGTGTTTATCTTGACCACGTGATTGTTCTACATCTCTCTCTCTCTCTTTCTATCCCGGCCATCCGGCCGCGACACTGAACTCCCCTACTACCAAGTGATTTCGTCTTTGTTTGGAACCCACCCCTTCTGTAACTCATCCAACCCATCGCACTTGGTTTCCGAAATCGAAACGTATTTATAGAGTTTGCCAAACGTCCAATAAATGATCACTGATTTCGAACTTAGCAAGATTAATATGAAATTCCAATTGTAAGTAATAAGTCCTTTTCTATCAGGTTGTATGTAAATGGACATTTTCCTCGGACATATCAGCTTAATTTATTTTAATAGTGGATAATAGGACTGATATTAAGTTAAAAATTAATCATTTTTTTTCTCTTTTCTCGCCAATCATCGACATCTTAATAGTCCATAGTTAAAGACTTTTAACCATATGCTATTCCTTAGACTTTCATGCTAAAAATGATCTTCAGAAGGTATGACATTCTTTAATTAATATCTGTTCACACTGCTTTCTCTGTACACTGGTCATAATCTGTTATGGTGTCTGATACGAGTCCAATATTGAATATTATTGTTGGGGTATATCATCTAAAGATTATTTTTCTTGGTGTTATCATGTAAAGAATATTTTTCTATGTGTTATCATATAAAGAATATTTTTCTTGGTGTTATCATGTAAAGAATATTTTTCTTTGTATTATCATGTAAAGAATATTTTTCTTGGTGTTATGTAAAGAATATTTTTCTTGGTGTGATGTAAAGAATATTTTTCTTGGTGTTATGTCAAAAATATTTTTCTTGATGTTATTATAAAAAGGATATTTTTCTTAGTGCTATCATGTAAAGAATATTTATCTTTTTGTTATCAAGTAGAGAATATTTTTCTTTGTATTATCATGTAAAGAATATTTTTCTTTGTGTTATCATGTAATGAATATTTTTCTTTGTGTTATCAAGTAGAGAATATTTTAGTTGATGTTATCATTTAATGAATATTTTTCTTGGTGTTATGTAAACTAGGTTTTTCTTTGTGTTATCATGTAAAGAAATTTTCTTGGTGTTATCATGTAAAGAAGAATTTTCTTGGTGTTATCATGTAAAATAATATTTTACTTTAAAAATAATGATATGCATTATATATTGACTATGACTCCCAAAATTCTGTTTGTACCTCCAGGTTCTAGTTGTACAATGTAAAGAATATTACTCTTGGTGTTTTCATGTAAAGAATTTTTTTTGGTGTTTTTGTTGATCATTAACCCGGCAAATTTGTGGAGAAGCATCCTCAAATCTTTTTAAAAACTTTTAATTTTTTTTCTATATCAATAATTCTTTATTAGCCATATTCAATTCATTAATAACATTCGATATAACTTTCCGAATTACAATGAAATTAGATAAATCTAACGTTCTTGATAGTACTTACATTTTAGCAATCTTTGTAATAAATATGACCATATTGATTTTCGGCAAATATTCTTCATCGAAACACATCTTTGTGTGGGTTTAATTCTGTTTTAGCCAATCTAGCGTGATATTTGACTCTGCTGCATTCAAATGAGATTACAATTTTTTGGCCATTAGAATTTCTATGCCTTTTCTTGTTTTGAATAAAATTTTATCGAAAGACATGCTAATAATCATCCCACCATTGACATAATAACCACAAAAAAAGCAATTTTCTTCAAAACTGACTTGTTAATCAGATTTTCACCTAGCAGATCCTCAAAAATACTTAAATTGGCAAATATGCCTGGAAACGCATTCAAAGGATTAATATCTTTAAAAATAATGATATGCATTGCATATTGACGAAGGCTCCCAAAAGGTTGTTTGTATCTGCAGTTTCTAGTTGTACAATAATTATAGAATTAAGCAAATGTATTAAAAGCTTCTATAGCCTAAACGACTCTGTTTCACGGTGATTGATGCCGAGTCTTCATGGTAAAGGGAAAACCAGATTTGAACTTGAGAATACATTTCTTTCATCCATTGTCGGAAGAGTGTTCCTCTATTTCAACATTTTTATATTATTTAGAGGGGGGGACAAATGGTGCAAGAGAGTATGGGACAACAGTCAGTTTTTCCTCGAATATGTCAGTAACCATACAAATGTTGTTGTTGTTGTTGTTGCTATTATTATTATTATTTCCTTTGATTTCTGGCGTTTACACATTTTTTGTATCTCTTTGAGGCATGGACTTCCAGGAATCCCTTCAATTAGTTTACTGGAATCTTTTCCAACCAGTTCTAGGGCTCCAACTACAACAGGGACTATTGGTGCCCCCATATGCCACATTTTTGAGATTTCTATTTCAAGGTCCTTGTAATTTGACAGCTTTTTAAATATTTTCAAAGATACATTGCAGTCTGCAGGGACTGCCATATAAAAGAGGAGGCACTTTTTTTGTTTGTGGTCTCTAATAACAATATCTGGCCGGTTGGCTTTGATTGTTCTGTCAGTGTGTATTGTGTAGTCCCATAGAATTGTAACAGGTCCTATCTCCGTAACCGGGTCTGGGTGGTGTTCATACCATTTTCTTTCAGATTCCTTCCCGTAGAAGTTGCAGATTTTCCAGTGCAGATATTGGCCCACTCTGTCATGCCGGGTTTTATATTCAGTGGGTGCCAATATCGTGCAACCTGATACAAGATGATCAATCGTTTCTGGATAATTATCACAAAATCTGCATTTTGCGCTGACACAATATTTTAGTATATGTGTTTGATAATAACTAGTTAGCAAGCATTAGTCCTTTGCAGCAAGGATAAAACCTTCAATTTCAGGCTTCAACCCTGCACTACGTAGCCGCTGATGGGTACGGTTCTTGTCTAAGTCAACTTGTTTGGTACGGGCATAGTATTGGCCATGAAGCGGCTTATCTTGCCATTGTTTCTGTATCTGGTCGTTTGCATTCGTCTTTGCTGACTTTTTTTAAAGTATTTTGCAGTTTCAGCCGGTGTATTGTGCAGTACTTGCATCTCTACGCCCATTTGAAACTCCTTATTTTTATTATTATTATTATTATTATTATTACTGTTGTTGTTACTTATGTTGTCCTTGTGATTGCTTATTATTGTTACTATTTCTATTATTACTATGTTGTTAATGTTGTTTTTATTGTTTGTGTTGTTCCTGCCTATTATCATAATTATTTATAGTGTTGTTTTTCTGTTAGTATTTTTCCTCATTGTAATTATTTCTGATGTTTCTAATTATTAATATAATCATTATTATTATTGTTTATGCTGTTTTTCTTGTTTTTTACTGAATATTATTATTATTTTTGTTTTTGGTGTTCTTGCTTATATTTATTATTTGTTTTATTTTTGCTTGTTCTTGATTATTATTATTATTATTAGATTTATTATTATTATTATTATTATTATTTACTTCGTTGTTGTTGTTGTTGTTCTTCTTCTTCTTCTTCTATTACTATTATTGTTCCTCAAGGTCACATGGCACAGTGGATAAGGGCGTTTGTTAGATCTAGTGACATGACCCAAAAAGTGGGAGTTCAATACCTGGTTAAGGCAGTGGAGAACTTGGAGAGGGGAATTAGCAGGAGATAACTGATAACTGACATCCATTAAACATGGCACGTGGAACTAGAACAGTCTACTCCAGTGAGCGAAATAAAGGGTTCAGTTAGACATTCCAACCACCTGATGAAAGATGGAGCGAACTACGACTGAAACATTGTAAAAGAAATATGGCGACAAAGATGAGGACAATATTCCGAATAATGTAAATAGTGTCTATAATACCTCATCTCAGAAATATAGACATTATTATTATTATTATTATTCAGGAAAGTGCAAGTTTCAATATTGATTTTCCAAGCGTAGCTTAGATCTGGCACAAGGTCGAAAGTAGGGATCACCCAGTGAGGATCGAACTCCCAACTCAGTCGTAATCGTTTTAGCGAGACAAGCTTGCTAAGCATTACACCACTTCGAGGTGCCCAAAGTGCAAGTTTCAATATACAGCACGATTATCAGTATTCCAGTTGACCCCATAAAATCGATGATATGTAAAATTTCATCATTTTCTTGAGTACAATATTCGTCTACTTTGTGTTCATATCTACAGAGTGCGAGTAAATTAGCCGTATGTTCCTGTAACAAGTTCTACACTAAACGTGATATATTGAAGTTTGCATTATCCGATTATAAAGTTGTACAAATATATGAGAAAATTAACGGGCCTCACACTTGTTAAATCAAACCCCAGCTTCATTGGAAATCTCTTAATCTAAGCCCCTTTCGCAATATCATATACCTACGACCAACTTGCTAAACACTTAATTGACAGGCTGTTTTTTTTTTCTGTTTTTCTCACATAAACCTTATCTCAAGATGATTGTTTTCGTTTCATTTGTGTTTTTGTTCAGTCTATAAGTTCAACCATGCGAATTATCCAGTGCCATGATTCTTGGAAATCCCTAGAGAATATGAGTACGCAAACTTAACAGTTTGACACCACATTCCTGAACAATTTAGACCCTTCTACCTGATTTCTTGAGTCAAAAGTCTTAAATAATTAGAATGTAATGTTTTAAGGTACATATAAAAACAGTTAAAAGCGTTTACTCACCGTTGAACCTGTGGCTGAGTATTAAGTCATTTAAAACGGTAAAGCGGTGGTCATTACTCAAAGGATTAATTCAGCGATATTCGCACGCGGTAGATATGTGCAATGTTTCACTAATCCCTATATTTCACCTTCTGCACAGTATGAATTATATTGAGTACGTGTCAAGAATTGGTTCTTCTGAAATCTCAGTGCAGTTCTGTAATGCAATGATCCAGAAGAACATTCTACATGGTTGTCATACTTCAGAATAACCTAGAAAATCAGAAAAAAAAAAAATTTCTCTCTGAATTTCTGGGATGAGGAATTATCATTATTTACACTATTTACATTCGCCTTATTGCCCACATTTTTGTCGTTGTTAACACAACGTTTCGGCCGTTGTTCCGACCACATTTCGTCAGGTGTATATCGACATGGGTAGCCTGTAGAGAATTCTGAACTGATCCCTTCATGAAATCTAAGGGTGCATAGTGTTCTCGTTTGATTGCTCATGTCTAGGAATATCTCGTCTAATTAGTCTTTTTTTTTTTTCATATGGCTCAGTTATAGTTCGTCCGATTCAGTGGGTTGGTGAACTTGATGACTGTAATTGTGAGTTCAATCCCTAGGACGAGCAGTGTGTACTTGCACTCACTTGAAACGGCCGAACAATAACTGAGCAGTACTAAAAATAAGAACTAGGTGAGAAAATCTTTTTAGAGGCGGACCACTGGAATAAGTGCAATATATATCGTAGACTGAATAAAGGGTTCAATTCGGACGACGTTCTGTGTTACAAAGATCGATACACACATGATGAAAGCCGAAAGTCACAGCGACCGAAACGTTATGTTAATTAAAACAATGATAAGGGAAATAGGCAGAATTTGATTGGTGTAAATAATAATCGAACATATTTGTCTTTTTTAATTATCAATCAGAGTAAAACAGAATATCATCAATGGTTAAATAATTAATAGCCCCGTTTTAAAAGGAGTACCGGATTTTGAGGTGGGTATTAATGGCTGAATAACTTAATGCACGTTAACTTGCCATTATGTTTCGTATAGAACCGCATCATGAATATCTTCACCCCATTTTTTGCACACAAGACGCCATTTCTCGACTCCAATAATAACGGAGCAGTGCCAAAAAAAAGAACTAGACAAGAATTCCCTATTCGTAGGCAGTGTATCGAGAAAAACCTGTACCCGTGGATTAAATAAATAAATCTTTCTGTGCCGCGCCAGGAAATCTTTCTCCTCTGAATCGATACTTCAAATATACAAAACAACCATCCGCCCTTGCATGGAGTATTGCTGCCATATATGGGCTGGAGCACCTTCTGCTTACCTTGGAGTTCTTGACAAGATCCAGAGACGGATATGTAATCTAATTGGCCCTGGTCTGGCGTCTCGCCTGCAGTCACTCTTTCACAGACGCGACATCGCCTCTCTCTGTCTTTTCTACAAATACTTCCATGGTAATTGCTCCGATGAGCTGCTTTCACTGGTTCCCAGACTTCATGAATTCAAGCGTCCTACGAGGCTGGCATCGAGCTCCCACCCTTACACTATAGAAATTTTTAAATGTAGCCGTCTCTTCTACTCCAATAGCTTCATACCTCGCACCTCTCGCCAGTGGAACACCCTTCCCAATTACTGTTTCCCTGAAAGCTATAATCTCCAACTATTCAAATGTAATGTCAATCGACATCTTCAGTTACCTTGATCTCCCCACTATCCTTCTCCTCATCCTTTCTTCTATTACTCCTATCCGCTCTCGCTCCAAATCTTCCACAACCCCCAGCATCCTAGTGGCTTTACGCCTTGCTTGGGGCGTAATGCTTAAAAAAAAAAGGTATTCGACCATATTGGGAGGAAGTAGAATCAAATGACTCTTTGGACAGGCTTTATTAATAATCTGTTAAGATCACCAGAATTAAACAAGGTCAAGCAAGGTCAATATTGTGAGCTTGGCTGTGGGAGTGGTGTAATGGATAATGACTCGAAACTGTTCATCGGAGTACCGAGTTCAAATCCCGTTGTGTTCGTTATAGTCCTTTACGCAAAAATACCTTTGGAGAAGATATAAAACTACCTCTTTCCCACCCAGCTATAAGTTAACGTCTAGGTCTTGTATCATAAACTATTATTAGCAAAAAAATTGCAATCTAAATGTTATAACGGAAGGAAGGTTATTGAAGGAGGAATAACGAAAATGTGGGTTGGAAATGAAATAGTAATCTTTACAAAGTCAGCAAAATAAAATACTCGCCAGCGGCGTGAAATAGGTGAACCACTGCAGCATATTACACCTACTTACAATAGTGTCCAACATATTTATGAGGATTGAAACATACCCATTAGTGTTCATAGGTACGGTATATAACACTATATAACACTATCTATCTATCTATCTATCTATCTATATATCTATCTATCTAATCTTCTAACCTAGAAAAGGTTACTGAATGAGGAATAACCAAAACGGAGGTTAGAAATGAAATGTTAATCTTTATAACATCAAAAAAATACAATACTCGCCAGCGGCGTGAAGTAGGTAAACCACTGCTACATATGGACTACTTGGTCAGCATATTACACCCACTTGTTCAACATTGAGCATTGGAACATATCCGTTAGTTTACATAGGTACGTTATATAACACTAAAAATATTTTCTGGCTTTAAATATCCTGAGAATGTTTGATAAGCTCTAGAAAACAAATGAACCAACCAACCAAATTATAATACCAAATGTAGGGTTTCATGGGAATAATTATACAATTATAATAAAAAATAACTGCATATGCCTCGTGAAATATTGCATATTTGAAAATATTTCAAAATTGTATGAAAAAACAGAAATATTTTATCAGTAATAGGAAGAGTCCAAGATATGTACTCCGGTATGGACATATCTAATTCAAACTGGAACGAAAATTTAAATATATGGGAAATATTTTAACAAATGATAGAACACGTGACAGAATCATTCGAATGCGCCTTGCAATAACGATGTCTTCTAAAAGCTAAGCTAAGCTTTACGAAACAAGATTTCGGTAGAAATAAAGAGGATTTTACATATAATATCTGTCCAGTTATATGGAAACGAATGCTGTATAGTCTCTTCATTGATGAAGACAAGATTGGCGGCAACAGAGATGCTGGGAATAGCATTGACTGAAGATAGAATTTTAAGGAAATTTGAAATTAAAAAGGTGCTTGTACTTACGATTAGAAAGAAACAGTTTAGAAAAGACGTCTAGCAGAATTTGATACACATAGGACTTACTTAAGGACAACGAACAGAGGAGAACAGCGAATTAACTACCTCAGTTTTTTTTTGTATGGATTACAGAATCAAGAGTGCGAGAGATAGTTAAACGAGAAAACTTAATCAAGCTGTAAAAGAAATGTTGTAGAGAGATCTAACATTCATATCCTGAAGGGTAACGGAAAAAAATATGAAGTATCAGGAAATTGAAAGACGAATCTATCACCTCCTGTCTGTAGCACACAGGCCTTATATCAATTTTATTAATGATAACGAAAATTGTCTTTATGATTCATAAATCTTTCTTGATTTCTGACGTCTTGTTTGCCAAAATTCTGGAGAGTTTTAGCTTTCATAATACATTCTCGAGGAAAATATGATTATTTAGTTAAAACGTTATGTAAAGCTCTGTCTCTACTTTATGTTTTTTTAATCATTTCAATCCAAGCAAGGCTAGAAAGACACAAGGGGTTACTGAGTGTTGGAGAAGATGATAATATTAAAGATAGAGAAAACTACAGGAACAAAAATTAAGAAGACAGAATATAGCGATAGATATTTCATTTAAATTTTTGAAGACCAATGTTGACTGGAAATCAAGAAGCCGAAAGTGATTTCCACACGCGAGAAGTGCGATAAATACGGTTATATCTAACCATTTCAACTGTAAAACTATGTGGCTAGCCGCCAATCTAGTACTGCGTTTACATTTTTAAAGTTTATTTGCCATATAGGAAAAAAGTAATATTTATATTGTTTTAATACAAAAATGTGGAACAAAGTCAAAAGGGAGAGTGTAACTCTGGTTTTCAATCTGTTTTATCTTAAACTTAGGTAACCACAATTACTAACTGATATATCCTGGAAAGGGATATATTTGTTCGAAGTAGCAAAGTGGTTGTTCACTACTGTAACCGAGTAGGACAATCTAGCAGGTAACCTTAATGGACTGGTCCTCGTCGTAGTGGTAGGCAATAGGCGAAGATTATATGCGTAGTCAACAGGCGTCGTCCTTTACCTCCACATCAGTCTGTAATTATGGCTGACACCAGACAATCATATTACTGTGAGGGGGAACTCGGGTGTATTCATATTCATTACATCACTAATGCAAACATACCACAGTATTCCTCACACCAAAACAACACATTCTTACCATACTTACTACAGCCACCATCATACCTCAAAGTTTCTATTTAGTCCTAACTAGTTCCAATGTGTACAATTTTTCTGTGAGGTGGTGAATAAATTAACAACTTTTAAAAATGATATCCTAACACCATACAGGAAAGCTCATCAGAACAATTACAATGAAAATATTTATAAAAAACGCAAAAAGCCTCGATGTCAATCAAGGACCAATAATATTTCAGATTCTTGTTTGTGTATCCGCACCATTCTCAGGACATTAGGAATATGTGACTTACTCTGTCTATTCATATACGTGAATAAATAAACACGGAATAAAATATAATTAGTCACATGTTAAAACTAGTATTAAACAAGAAAACGCGGGATTTATTACCTTTTTAATTTGAGATGGTGTATAAAAACAAAGAAAAGATTCTTTGCCAAAAATATATACATACAAGAATTCATGATGATAGAAAGATGCCATCGAGGAAAGTAATATTTATTTAGAAAAATACAAAATGTGGCACATGGCCAATGCGGAGATAGGGAAAGGCTGGTCTTCAATCTGTCTAATCTTAAACATACCTAGCCACGATTACTGATCCAAACATACCACATGACAGCTGATAACAAATGGTCTATTTTTAAGAGTATCCGATTTTTATGGAGGGAAATGTTTCACCTTTCGTAAACATGAAAATCTGATTTGTTCAAATGATATCTTTTATCAATAACAATGTCTCTGCAAGCAAAATCTGGAACTTGATTTTTATTATTATTATTATCATTATTATTATTATTATTATAACAATACGAAAATAAAAAAAAGAATTCCCACAAGTAGGACAAGCTTGAGTTTCATGTAAATTCTGAGATTGGATATTAACATAAAGAGGTATACTCGATGCAGATAACTGTGTTTTTTTTTGTTTTGTTTTTTGTTTTTTTTTTTTTTTTCGGATTGGTAGTACATACAAAAAGCATAAGGACATTTTTTTCATGAAAAGAAACAAAAATAGCGACTGTCGTGATATGCATAAATAAATGATCGTGCATAAAAATAATCTATTCACCGTAGGATGGAAAATATACTTTACGTTTAAATAAAGAAATGTGAACTTTTGACAACTGTTTTCAAATCGATAACTCATCAGTTAACATTTCGCATTCCCTATACTTAACTGTATAAAGAATGAAGGCAAGATTTGCTGTTTACCTAGTTCTTATCTTTATAATCATTCACACCAAGCAAGGCAATAAAGCCACTAAGATGAAAAGGGTTACTGAGTGTGAGATAATATGAAGCAAAGCACTATATAGAGAGAACAGTAAAGGAATAGGTAATAAGAAGACAGATGATAACGGTTGACATTGTATATAAATTTTAAAACATCCAATTTAATCGAAAATCAAGAAGCCGGAGGACTGTTTCACTACGGAGAAGTAGATGAGAAGACACTGTTATCATAGAACTTACGGTTACATCTAAGCATTTCAACTGTAAAATAATCAGATCTTCCCGTCAGTACTGCGCTTAAATTCATAAAGTTTAGATACCATAGAAGAAATTAATATTTATTTTGAAAAAAAAAAAAAATGTGACACAAGGCCAAAAATGAGGTTAGTGGAGGGTTGATCTTCAATCTGTTTTATCTTAAACTTAGATAGTAGCGATTACTGACCCAAATATATTACAGTATTCTTTACAACACAATTTTATTTACCATTCTTACTACAGCCACGATAAACCTCAACGTCTCTATGAAGTCCCAACTCGTGCCTGTACAATTTATCTATGGCAATTTTTAAAAAGCAAGCTCCATCAGAAAAAAAATTACTATGAAAATATTTATAGAAAAGGCACAAAGAAGGTTGGGAGGAGACTGAAGCCGAGATACCAGGTCAGGACGATTAACATTGCAGATTTTTGTTTAAATTTTATCAAGAATCTCTAAATATATAGCAAGAGAAACAGACCATACGTAGCAGTAATACTAAAATCATGGACGAATGGTAGATTTATAAATATATGAGATGGATTCTGGCGAGAAAAAATGACAAGCATGACGCAGTGAACCAACATTTCTAGCTGCTGACCTAGAAGCTTTCCACACCATGTCAGAGAGAAAACGTTAGCCCGGGAAGGCGCAACTACTTACGTATAAATTACAAATCCCTCACCGTCATGGGGAAGTTTGTGATGCGCCATGTTTAGTTATATTTTTTACTTATGTTTATTTCTTTTGCTCCGTAATTGAATGAAATTTAGCGAATGACATATTGTCTATGTTTTATGGGTAAAACTTCCAATATTTGGAAGGCTTACACCCACCCCATGTTGATGTGCGAATTTAAGCAATGGCGAACCCGGCCAGTACCTAGATGGGTAACGGTTTGGGAATAACAAATGCTCTAAGCTTGTATGTATAGATGGTGTAATAAAGGATGCCTTGGGATTGTTAAATGGGAAAAAACGAGTTAAAATTTCCGTTGCGATTGTTATACGCAAATAACCTTAGCAAAGTTATAAATCTCCTTCTTCCCCCACCAGATATATGTTAATTCGTGTGACTTGTGTCACTAAACTATTATTATCTCAATAAAAAATTAAAATAAAAATGCATACAATATGGAAATAAGTGATATGGAGTGCTAGAGAAAAGCTATAATAACAAAAACTGCAATATGAGATATGATAAAAAAATAGTGATTGAGAAATTAAATTCATACAATGATGTCCTCAAAGACACAAGGCCCAATGTTGTGAGTTCAATTCCTGGGTCGTTACTAGAATTATTTGAAATATAACATCCAATGTAGATATTGTTTGAATGCTTCGTAATTAGATAAAAATATTAAGTCGTTAACAAGCATTTGCCTTCGTCATCAGATTTTTTATTTATTAAATCTCAATTCCACACCGTTCTGAGTATGACGATAAACTACAACGGAGAGCAAGGCCTCTAATCAGGAGGTTTTTTTGTGGATCGTAGAACCACCTTTAAATTGTTAGTGGTTCACCGTTATCCGGGGTGGTAGCACCTGTTAGGGTCCCAGCTATGGGGGTATAGCAAATAGCCCCAAACTACGGTCAAAACGTATAGAAATGAGTTGTGTTACCGGCAATGCATTTTTGTAAAAAAGAAAATTATTACCAGCAAATAATTTTTGAAGAAAAACTTATTATCAGCAATACATTATTACCAGCAGTACAATTTGGAAAAAAAAATATTACAAGCAATGTAATATTGTCGGAATTAAATAACCCATTGAGGTTGATATGCCGTAAAACAAAACAAAACGAACGCCTTTATCCGCTGTGCCACGTGTACTCGAGGATACATGGCACAGTGGATAAGGAGGTTAGTTAGATCCAGTGACAGGACCCAAAGAGTGTGAGTTCAATAACTGGTTAAGAAGGGAATTAACAGGTGATAACTGACATCGTTTAGACATGGCACGTGGAACTAGAACAGTCTACCCCAGTGAGCGAAATAAAGGGTTCAGTTCGACATTCGAACCACCTGAAGAAGGCTGGGACGTACAACGGCCGAAACGTTGTGATAAATATGGCGACAAAGATGACAATAGTCCGAATAATGTAAATAGTGTACATAATACCTCATCTCAGAAATATAGACAGATACTGAAAAGGCCGAAACGTTGTAATAAATATGGCGACAAAAATGAGGACAATAGTCCGAATAATGTAAATAGTGTACATAATACCTCATCTCAGGAATATAGACAGACAATGAAAAGGCCGAAACGTTGTAATAAATATGGAGACAAAGGTGAGGGCAATAGTCCGAACAATGTAAATAATGTACATAATACCCCATCTCAGAAATATAGACAAAACAGAACCAACCAATCAAATCCAAACATTTTTATTGTCGTTATTTAGTAACATAGTTTTTTTTTAATTATTTCTTCAGTGTTATCAATGTTAATCTAACTAATTGTTATTGAGCTTCTATTAAATGTTTTTTTTAATATCTGTAATTTATGAAAATGCTTGTTTAAAGTCTTTAAAATCCTATGTTTGTGTAGAAAATAAACCCCGTTTTCCAGTACAGTTACATACACACCATAATAAATATTCCCACATTATATTTTTCACTCAATAACAGACAATATTTTCAAACGTGCCAAAAAATATGACTTTTTTTTTTTTTTTTTTTTTTTTTACTGTGGATCAGCTGCCCAAATCGTTCTACTGAACTAAAGGATATTTTACGTTTATTTACAATTTTCACTTAATATACATATGCTTGTGAATAGAAATGATTTATAAAACAGGAATATCTATGTTTTCTTAATTTTTTTATTCTATTAATATTTGCCATTGGGACGTTCGGATTTTTTATATAAATATAAAATTCCTTACATTTATATCACCGTACTGTAAGGCGGATTAAACCACATTGATTTCTGCTAATATTTTGGTATAGTTTTTCTGTAGATTCTAATTTTCTTTTGAATAATTTATTCTTCATACTGTTGTATATTCTTATTTTAGTTCATTAGATATTTGAAATTCTTCTTATTTTTGGTACACGTCTAATTCAAAAAGGAGCTTGACTCGATAACGTTTTTATATATATATATATATATATATATATATAAACACACACATACATACATACATACATACACACACACGCACACACACACATATATATATATATATATATATATTCTTTGAGGGGTAACAAGTACAGATATTTCAATAAGACAGTTTTGGAAAGATTTAATAATCATTTTGTTTTATTGATATTTCTTGTTTGCTTTCTATAATAATGCCTTTATTTTCATGCATCTGAACAAAGAATCGAAAGAAAATTATCGATCATTGCCAAGTCGATCATTAATAAGAAAGAAATGCAACATAAATATATTAAAACATAAATATATTATAATATCTCTAGAAAATTAGCCATTTTGTTTAAACACTTCGGGATCTTATCAAGTGATGATTTTGAATGTAGAATAAAGGGTATTCAACACCAACACTTGATAAGACACCATAAGTGTTGAAACAAAATGGCTAATTTTCTAGCGACAACACATATTACACATTTATGTTATAATTTTCTAATAAATAATTATATTTACATTATTCTGTATTGAGCACTCTTTTCAGAATAGTATTTTTTGGTTATTGCAATTTATTCCGTATACACCAATCCTATACTTGGCTATACACACACACGCGCACACACACACACACACACATATATATATATATATATATATATATATATATATATATATATATATGAAGAAATATCATTTTAAAGTGTGCTATATTTATGGCATAAAGTGCTCAATATCAGAGATAGAGCGTATGTAAATATAAATAAAAAAGTGAACATTGAACTGAAAACTCAGAGGCGATAGGCTTGTTTCATGCTGAACGCAATCATCATGACGATTGCGTCCAGCATGTATCAGCCTGTCGCCTCTGAATATTGACTTCAATGTCAACTTTTATATTTATATTTACATATATATATATATATATATTATAAGGTTTGTATTTATTGTCCACTAGGCTTGGGCACTTTTATGGAGGTGTAATGTTTAGCAACCTTTTTAACGCGGATCAATTACAACGGAGAGGTGAATTGTATCCTCACTGTGTGATCCATACCTGCAACCTTGTGCCATATCTAAACCGCGGTTAGATTATTTTACTTCGACGATGTCTAACGATAAGCAAGCATTTATGCCAAGATAAATTACGACTGAGTAGTGGGTTCGATTCTCAATGACATTCGGTGTAGTGTGTCATGTACGGTACGGTTACTAAATCATTGCTCTTCCATAAGTTTAATATTAATTTATTTTTACGTCTATTTCAAATCCTATATCAATACATTTCTTAAGTATTGCTTTCCTTTTTTAGCTGACTTCATAGATTTTACCATTTTTAATCCTTCATATGTATATGGGCCAATGTTTCATGTTTCGCATATTTAAGATATTTTGAATATATACATGGCGATTAATTTATATGTTCGATCCATCATTACATCCGATTTGGATATCCAACATATTTTTCGTTTTTTTTTTTCGTCCATTGTTCATCTTTGTGGAATAATATCGATTTTTTTTACAATATTGCATATTTCTTTGTTCTTACTACATCAATCTTTCGCCATATTTAATGCATTATTTGCTGCTTCTCTGCGAAAGATGTATTGTTTATAGGGAATTGTATAAATTATGTCACTTTTTATATTTTATGTTTTTTAAAATAATTATATCATATTGTGTGTTTTTATGTTGGTTTGTTTGCATTGCTACTCTTAACTTTTCCTTTATTTTATCCAGGAATATTTTGTTTTTATTTCTTACCTCACTGCTAACCGGAAGTATTATTCGATTTCTGTGTTGGCGTTTAAAATTAGCTTTATAAATCAATCTACCTATCTCTTTCTTCTCTCTCTCTCTCTCTCTCTCCACACACACACATATATATATATATATATATATATATATATATATATATATATATATATTTATATATATATATATATATATATATATATATTTGTTTTTGTATATTATTTGAATTGTTTGCGACGATGGATTTCTCGCCAATTAAATCATTAACCTTTGCATTTGTTTTGTGTGAATAATTCAGGAATTTGTAAATTGATTGCACGTTTATCGAAATTAAAATAACTGATCCAAGTGCGACTTTTGGATAATAAGTGCGACATTACTGTAATTATTGAACAATATAGTTCATGCCACTTTGACAGAAAATTTACCAGTAAAAAATTCGTTCATCACCATATTTGTACATGAACGTACAACTGTAAAAAATTTAAAATCAAACTCAGCGTTGCTATTGCACGCTCCAAAAACAATAACTCATTTCCAATAGCATTTTCGGATACAACAATACATATATTTTCGTTGTCCTCTTATTACTAAGAGAAAAAACAAGTACAACATCTATTCCATACCTGAAGATGTCTGTAGGAACAGACGAAAGCTTGTAGTAAAAATAAGAACTAATGCGGCAGAAATTTATGGAAACAAGAATCTTTTCATTCATAACGGATTCGGAGGTTTTTGTATATTATTTGAATTGTTTGCGACGATGGATTTTTCGCCAATTAAATCATTAACCTTTGCATTTGTTTTTGTGTGAATAATTCATGAATTTGTAAATTGATTGCACGTGATCGAAATATATATATATATATATATATATGCACGCTCTGGTTGAAATACTTTTTTCTTTCATTTTAGGAGTCATGTCCTTTCAGGACCTTGGCGATCATGCCTCTCCACCACTTCCTCTATCCCTTGCAGCTCTCAACAAGTTGTTCCTTCGCTCTGCTTCCTCCCCAAGAGTACGTTCGATCATCCATTTCCTTAAGGCCGCTAGGTATGTCACGCGTTGTTTTCCCTTCTCTCTTTCCCTCTATTCGACCCGTGAGTATCAGATTCTCCAGGCCTTCCTTCTACATTATGTGTCCGAGAAACTTCAGCTACCTCTTCCTAATGTTAAATATAAGCCTCCTTCTCGTTTGAATCCACTCTAAGACCTCATCTTTTCGCACACGCTTGTCCATGACATCCTTGGCATCCTTCTGCAAAAGCACATCTTTGTCGCCTCGAGTCTCTTCTTCAATTTTGAGGAAATTGTGCAACATTCGCTGCCGTAAAGAGGAACAGATGTCACGTGACAGCACAGTATTCTTTTCTTTGTTACCAAATATATCCTCCTGTCTTGCAATACTCTACCCAGCTTTTGGATTGCGGACTTGGCCATCTCGATACGTCTACACATCTCAATGTCGCACTTACGTCCTCTGTCAAAACGATTCCCAGATATTTAAACGTCCACGTCTGCTTGATTTTAGTGTTTCCGGCCTGCAAATCGCATTTCGGACTCATCCTTTTACTGATGACCATGCATTCTGTCTTGTAGTTTATGCTTAGTTCCTTCTCACTCTCGCTACTTTCAATAAGAGATTTTGTAATTTATTTCCCATGTCTGCTATCAGTATAGTATCATCTGCGTATCATATGGTGTTAAGTTTCTAGCCGCCAGTGCTAAATCCCGGTAGAGTTTCCAATTCTCTAAGAACTGCCTCGCTGTATAGGTTGAATAGGTCAGGTGAGAAGATGCAACTTTGGCTTACGCCCCTTTCTATTTTTTTTATATTCACTGAAATCTTTCCCTATGCGCATGCGTACTGTTTGCTGCCAGTATCAGTTCTTGATTATTCTGATATCTTTCCCGAATATATCAACGTTTCTGAGCAGTTGAAGCAGTTCCTAAATATAGCATGTTGGAATACTCATGTTTGAAAATACATATTTCGCCAAATAATGAAATCCACATACTTCGCAAGATAAAAGATTATTATGTTTCATTTTTAATCAATGCATTTAATTCAGTTGTGGATATTTCCGGTGGAAAGTCGGTATTTTCCGATAAATTTTAGTTCATATTTTTTTTATTAAATACTACGCTCGACAGTTTGAATTTATTTTATCAAGCGGAAGAAATAGGGTCATCAATTGCCCCTGTTATTTATTACACACACACACATATATATATATATATATATATATTAAGCATTTCACTCCAAGCAAAGCCGGAGTGCCACTAGCACGCAAGGGGTTACAGAGAGTTGATGTAAGAGTAAAAATGGGTGTTTGAGAAAAGGATAAAGAGAAGGATGTGGATAAAGGCATCAGAAGATGTCGATTGACATTACACTTGAATATTATATCTATCAGGGAATCAATTGATAGAAAGGGCGTCCCACTGACCAGAAGAGCGACAGAAGAAGGTCTTGAAAGAGGGGCTGGTTACATTTAACAGTAGCGTCAGTGAAACGGTGGGGCAGAGATACCAACCTAGTAGCACGCTTCAATTCATGTACTTGGGGTACCAGTGAATATAGCTCATCAGAGCAGTTGCCATGAAAATATTTGGAGAAACGAGTAGGAAGCCACATCGCGTCTGTGAGAAAATGACTATAGACGAGATGCCAGATCAAGACCTATCACATTGCATATCCGTCTTTGGATTTGGTCGAGGATCTTGAAATGAACAGCGTAGGCACCAGTGCATATTATGACAACCGTATTCTATGCAAGCGGGAGTGGCAGATGTGTAGATTTGAGGGATGGACTCAGGCGAGAAAACCTTTCTAGCGTGACACAGAGATCCAACTTTCATTTCGGTAGCTGGCATTATTGATCCATTGTAGTTGTTTCACCTCAGGTCAGTGGAAAATGTGAGACCCAGAAGGCGCAGAAAGACGCTCTCGTGAAGTTTAGCATCAGTGATGCTGATAGGCGGCAGAGAGATTTTTTTCTATCGTGGGTAAATGAGTGTAGGTTCCTTCTGGATGCATTAAAGATTAATCTCAATTTCCTGCCTCCATGTACCACAGACTGGAGGTCCTTTCGAGACCAACGGCCAGGTTAATTTTGTCAGCAATGACGGATTTACTATTGGGACAGGAACAAAAGGTAGTGTCGTCTGCGTAGATGCCTACTTGAGAACTGATGATATATATATATATATATATATATATATATATATATATATATATATATATATATATATATAGATACACACACACACGGGTTGTCCATAAAGTTCGTGTGCAATTTAAAAATTTATAACTTTATTTATATTTGCGCTAGAAATAATTTGTACAAAGGATTAGAAAGAAGTAAATCTATGTTTTTTTAAGGTTTTATTGAAATTTTATTTAAGTTTCTACATTCCCTCCATCATTAGCAATACAAAGGGTAATGCAATTTTTCCAGTTCACGGAAAACATTTGCCAACTGATTTACAGTAATGCCTAAAATAACAGTAGTTATTTTAGGTATACTTAAAACTAGGTGCATTAAACTTTGTAACATTTTTCACAGATTAATTCTATCGCAAAAACAAATAAAGTTATAATTTTTAAAGTGCACGCGAACATTATGGACACCCTGAATGTATGTATATATATATATATATATATATATATATATATATATATATATATATATATATATATATATATATATGTGTGTATATATGTGTATGCATAATTAAGTGTTGAAATTATTCCTGAGTCAAAAGTTCGTCATTCATATAAAAATGAGTAATGCGACGACCTTATCTTTATTCAATTAATATCCATTTTACAGCTTATTAAAATATGACATTTGGTAAAATGGTTATTTCTTTGATATGAAAATCATGTTTTTCCGTTGATCGTAAGACTCGTAATAGTTTTGCAATAAAAAATAGGGTGAATATTTTTTTGAAAGAGAAATGTTCAGGATTCGAACCCTCATCGCTTTGTTCCTTTTCTAATATTTCCCAAGTCATATAATGGCAACTATTCAGACCGCCGGTTGTAATCACTTTTAACATCGTGGATCGGAAATAAACATTTATCATTCGGCCAACCTCGAACTAAAATTTCTTTCGCATCGGGGAACCTGCCTTACATTGATAAATGCTTTTTATCGATTGGGTCACGTGATGATAATGCCCCGCTGACTATCAAATTAAACATAGACTTACATTTCTTCGATAAATTTAATAATAAATGAATTTGAGTCATCGAATTAGAAACTCCCATAATTTACTCAGGTTAAACATTTATCTAGTATAGGCGTCTGACTCTAATGACTATCGGCGCGAGAAGTAGAACCTACGTGCCGGGTTCAAATTCAGGCGTTGTCTCTTATAATTTTCTTTCGCAGTAGTGCCCATTGGGAAAGTCAGAAACCCGACTCTTTTCTTCCGTATAGGTTAAAATTTTGGCTAGAATGAACTCTCTCCACTTGCATTGTATATATGGACTACTCTGATTTCAAAATCGTTTCGCAAGAAGTCATTGCAATTCATAGATAATAATGAGAATGGAGGCTGTGGAGAGCCGTCAATTTTTGAGTCCTAAACGAACCTGGCAATAATAAAATAAGAAATATGAGAATTTATCATTTATCGGTGATTAAAATGTTTTACTTCAAACAAAAAATATAATGTTCGAATATTTGTCTGGACTTCAGTTTGACGAAAATGAGAAGAAATTCTTCATTATTATTATTATTATTATTATTATTATTATTATTATTATTATTATTTGTATTAGCATTTCTCCTATATGGTCATTTCTTTCTGGGTCTTAATCAGAGACGTAAGTTCAGATATGGCATCATGTAATTTTCCACTGATTTTTTTCTTAAAACATAAATAAAAAATAAACAGCCTAAGATCACACGAAATTTGCGTAGAAAAAGCTCTTCCTTAAGAGTGAACTTTACTTGCAAGCAAACTCTTTTGTATTTCTTTTAACAGGGATCCCTTAAACGAGTCTATCAGAACCTTTACCCAAAAAATGAGAACTGGAATTATTGATGTCCTCGTATCCTACATATTTTTAAATTTCCCCTTCAAGACTATTGTATATTGAGAGCTTTTTAGGATCTTTAAAAACACATTACATTCTACAAGTAGTGCCTTGTCAATAACGAAGCAAAGTCTTTTTTTGTGGTCGTTATTGACGATGTCTAGGCGATTAACTTTGGTTGTTCTTTTTGCGTGTAGTATTAAACCACATAAAATTGTTACCGGCTCTATTTCTGTAATGGCGTCTGGGTGGTGTTCATACCAAATTCTTGCAGTTTCATTCCGTAAAAGTTGCAGATTTTCTAGTCTAGATATTAGCACACTCTGCTATACTGAATTCGATACTAACACTATGCAACGTGATTGTTACTATTAATATTATTTTTTTGAGGGGTTTGTTCAGTAAAATCACTTACCAGTTCCTTACCCAAGGCATGTTAGTTAAGATATGCACCCTTTTTGTAAAATTCTAATGCTACTTAAAATGCAGAGTGATTATAGCGTATTTTTTACATTGATAATACACCTTTGAATACATGAGCATTTCCACATAGAGGAATTTTTTAATCACTTACAAACAGCGTCGGACAAAGACCATGTTAACGTTCTAGCTTCGATGTTTTATCGAACGCATGTTTCCAATTATCCTATGTATAAGAATCGTTAAAATGTTTCTCATTGATTCAGTTTATATATCCGTATTTTATCTTATCATCTGACAGATACATTTGTATTTATTAATTTTTTTTAATGATTCACGTTTTGCCTCAAATATAAAACAGATCAGTGTCTACACTTTAAAATAAGGTATGCACCGTGACAATGTTTAAATTTTTCTCTCAATTTTAAACCAGACAAAATCTTCAATATTTACTCGTCACATTTGAAACCGTAAGTTCTTTGATAACAGTTTCTTCGATTGCACTTCTCGCTTGTGGAATTCCCTTCCGGTTTCTGGTCTCCCAATCAACTTTGATCTTCAAAGATTTGACTGTAATGTCAATCGTTATCTTAAATCGTCTTAATTCTTGTTCTTTTATTATTCTTATATAATATTTTTCTCATATTCTTTAATGCTCAATTAACCCTTATGTCGTAGACGCTTTTCTGCCTTGACTGGGGTGAAATGATTGAGAAAATGAGTGTGAATCGAAACAAAGCTTACATTTATATTATAGAACGGATCATTTATATTATAAAACAGATCAACGTTTAAATCTTTCAGTATCTGTCTACCCCAGCGAGCGAAATAAAGGGTTCAGTTCGATATTCCAACAACCTGAAGAAGGCCGGGGCGTACAACGGTCGAAACGTTGTGATAAATATAGCAACAAAGCTGAGGACAATAGTCCAAATAATGTAAATAGTGTTTAAATCTTTGTTTCAACTATAAATGCAGACTTCTTTTAGGTTTTCCTCGGGTATAAACCAAACCAGTTTTCTCATTTACAGTACAGAACGGACTAACGAATCTATAAAATCTATGTCTCAAATATAAATTTAGACTTGTTTTTTCTTTAGCTTAAGTATAAATGTAACCTATTCGTATCGTTTGACTCATTATTTTTTCATTAAATGCTTTAAACGTTTTTAATATGTCGTTAAATTAACAAACCTAATTGTCGTTATCATTTCTGAACATGTTCTTTAATATTTGAAGTCAGTTACAAGGCTGCACATATCATGTGTGAATTGTTGTCATTGCAATAAAAACAGACTTTCATTTCATTCTTGATGTGACTATAATCAATATCTGGTTAATAAGATTACAAAATAACAGTTTAAGTATCTTCTGATATCTCTTCTTCATCTTGACATTTGTCTTTTGTGTAGTATTTTCTTCATTTCGAAGTTAATCTTTTATGTGAATCTGTCTGTGATAACGACAGCTGCAGGTTTAAAAAGCATGATTCAATTATTTCAATAAAGACTCAATGAATTAGTATACGTTTTGATAAGAGATTTACCGAAAGATGAATTTTTTTTTTATGCTAGACTTCGTACTTTGTATTTCAGAAAACTCGGGGGTTTGTAAAAACTTTACGCTCTCTAATGACATTTGAAGAACGTTTGGCATTTATGTTTATGTTCCATTTGCTTAAGAAAAAAATTGGTACGCTCGTGGTTTTCTATGGCAGATCATTTTATGGAACGTATTTATATATATATATATATATATATATATATATATATATATATATATATATATATGTATCTATGTATATATGTATATATATATATATCTATGTATATATATATATATATATCTATATATATATATATATATGTATCTATATATATATATATATATATATGTATATATATATATATATATATATATATATATATATATATATATATATATATATATATATATATATATATATATATATATATATATATATATATTTAACGTTGTCCTCTGTTGAATTAAATGTTGTTAATTCTGTCACATATTGAAGTTCAAACATTGACTTCTTTCAATGAGAAGTTTATGCTAGATCATTTTATTGGACGTATAGTTACACATCATTAATCAGTTCAGCCTAAGAAGGGCGATAATGCCACTAAGACGCATGGGGGTACTTTTGGCAGGAACAGGAAACGCAATTAGAAACATCAAACAAAAAGATAAACCTCAAAACACCGTGGATGAGATCTATCTATCTATCTAGCTAGCTATATATATATATATATATATATATATATATATATATATATATATATATGTATGCATGTGTGTGTGTAATGAACTCAACTGGAATTTGAAGTCGACTCTCTGATCCCAAAATTCAATGGCTATATATTACTCCACTGTGCCTCCTCTATATATATATATATATATATATATATATATATATATATATATATATATTGTCACCGTATTCCTCTTACAAGTTTTTAAATATTTCTATGAATGAGGAACTTTAAACTCAGGAATAAATTCAACTTTTAATTATACACGCATGCACACACATACAGACATGCATGCGGACATATATATATATATATATATATATATATATATATATATATATATATATATATATATATATATATATATATGTATGTATGTATCCATTACATTCACTTACGTGCTAATACTCTTGTGAAATTTATGAATATATAGCAGTAAATATTGGATTCTATAGACTTGGATGGCAACTGGTTTACGAGAATGCCAAATCTGAATTCAAAACCTACGTAATATCGTTTGGGTACCTTGTTGCTCACAGTGCACCAGGTCTCTATATTCGACTCTACAACATTTGCTGTTGGTTCTTCACAAAACCTTCACCATTATAATAAAGTCGGGGTGTCTGACTCTCGGCTCCTAGGAGCAGAGTTCCCTGACTCTCATACGTTGTAAAAGCGTCCCCGTTAGGCGCGACAACGGAGAGTCCACGATATATATATATATATATATATATATATATATATATATATATATATATATATATATATACAGTTCGTTAGGAACAAAGAACAGGGTACTGAACTGTCAAATGTGAGAGATAACGTGTCGTCTAACTCTCGCTAAAAGAAATAAATTCCCTTGTTAAATTTTGGTCAATGCTGCTATAATTCTTGCCTTCAGTTCATATTTGTTGTTACATGGAGTTGTGTTCGTCTCCAGTTTTAACTGCGACGCAGACATAAACCACGGGGTTGCAGTTAGGTGGCCAGATGTAAATGGCAATGTGGTCGCAGAAAAAAATGTAACAGCCATAACTGGGTTCTCCTTCATATGTAGCATCGTGCAAAGTCCTGTTGCCACATATATTATCTTCCAGCAGCCACCACCTTAAACCAGGACAGAACTACCTCCTCAGGGCACTTGATGTAGGTGTCCATGTTGAGTCGTGGGCCTTAACCAACAATTTCGGTTGTTTTTTTCTCATCAGAACGATCAGTGTGAATTTTCCGAGCTGCTTTACCTTCGTAACCACAATTAAACTCACCCAACTCTTTCCAAAGCCTCTGAAGTCCTCGGATGGGCAACCAAACACTCCGGAGCGAATGTCGAGGTACAGTATACGTTTCACTAATTTCTGTAAGAGGGAATTTCGTCATGGTGCTCTTTTTCTTACAGACGGTGCCCAACTGACCCTGCTGCAATCGACATAATCCAAAAGAAACAACGCACATGCGCGAAATAAAAATATATAATAGTGAAAATTTACCCATCGAACCTTGTGTATGTCACTGAAATCAGGACAATCTCTGAACAGTTAAAGAAAAACTTGTGGCTCAGAAAGATGGTTCTACAGATGGATACTATGAAAACTATGGATTGAACATGTGAGCATTTGACATGGCGAAATTTTAGAAAAAATAGAAAAAATAACATTTGTATTTCGTATTACATGGTGAGAGTCTAAATTACTCGGACAATTTGTCAATCGCAAGAAGGACAGTGTAAAGCAGTGAATAACCTAAATAGTTATCAGATAAGAGATTAGGAAATTTAGTGAAACAACTAAATTAAATAAAAGCTGCAAAGAACAAGAAGCTGTGTTGAGCCATAATCGCTACCTCGTGAAGGGACACAAGAAGCAGAAGAAGAAGAAGAAGAAGAAGAAGAAGAAGAAGAAGAAGAAGACACTCTGGACTTATGAATATGTTTTCTGCTAAGGGTATAAATAACAGTGTCCGAATTGAATTTGAAAACGAATACGTAGGAATAAAAAAAAAAAAACTAATATATATAAAAATATGTACACACACACAGACACACACACACACACACATATATATATATATATATATATATATATATATATATATATATATATATATATATATGAGAGAGAGAGAGATAGTACAGGTAATCGATCCATTGGTATATAATCCGGGTGAATCCTAGGAATTTTAATTATTATAACTGATCAAGACAGCTCGATGTATTTATTATAACAGAGCTTATGTATTTTTACAACAGAACAAAAAATTGCCGGAACATGGGTATAGTCTATTTCAAGCCGTTCTGTACGCAGCTATCATTAGATCCATATATATATACATATATATATATATATATATATATATATATATATATATATATAATAACTACATATTAGCAACCTTATACAGCTGTGACGTCACCCTGGGTCTCTGTCTTGTCCTATCCTCTCATGTGCTAGTCGAGGCGCCAAATGTGACGCCACCTTGGGTCTCTGTCCCGGCCTGGTCGCGGCGCCAATTGTGACGCCACCGGTCAGTTCTGTGACGCATATAACCCTGGGTTGACTGCAGCACCATCTGTGACGATCTAACCCTTGGCTGGTTCGGATGGAAATCTGGTTTACCTCGGAACCATGTGTTACACTAACCCCTCTGGTTGTCTTGATCGCGGTCGATGTCTAGTTAGATTCGATATCAGCTTTGTCGTTCCCAGCTCGCTTCCAAAGTCTGGTTGATCTCTATTCTAACCTACTCACGTTGTAAGTTGATCTTAGGTAAACGAAATCAATCAGGCGTTTGGCCGTAGTGCAATCTGAATCCGGGGCATAGTTAATACCGCACAAGTGTATGTAAAAGAAAATAATGAAATAAACTCTAGAGGTTCAAATGTGTTGAAAAAAAAACCAAGTATCTTTATATCTGTTTGTTGAATACAGGACTGCGTCTTTCTCTCAACCCGCTTTTATGGACCCGTGACACTTTCGCGTTTCTTAGGCCAGTCTTGATATCTTAAGTTGTTTTTCAATAAATCGCTTTCTGGTATCTTCAGGCGATATTCGTTAAAACTCGTTTTGGTGGTGTAAGTCGTTCTTAAAAAAAATTGCTTTTGGTTAGAAGTCTAAGTCGGAATGCGTGGAAATCTTTCAGTCAACTCCTGCGTGGCTGGTCTCCGAGCTCACAGCTCTCTGTTGATATGCGCGCGTCTCCAATCTCCAACTGTGTACTGTCCAAAACTCTGGCGACGTTCGTTTATATGGACGCCGACCAAAACCGAGTGGTTTGGGTTCCTCGATAATTCCAAATCCGCAATAAGGATTTTCTTTGTCTTCGGACAGAAAAACTTATGGCTTCCCATTTTTGGAAGTCAATTACTTTCTGTTTTAGAGGGGTTCGCTCCCTCTCTGGGGTTGGTAGTCGTAAGGGAATTGTCCTCCTAAACTCTTCCTTTCTCATATTGGTATCTCACACCAATCCCCTCAGAGGGCGTCAACAAGTTTCCCTTCTTTCTCATATGTTTACCTTCACCCAACACTCACGCCACCACTCAGCCAATGAATGCTCGGCAGTGTGGGTGTGGCTATCCTGGCCTCAGTTTACAATTATCGCCCAAATTTTTCTGTCTTTTCTATCGGCCAGAATTCTTATGGACCGCACCTCGCGACTATTAAATTGTTATCTTAAGCTGGGGTCACCTGAAATTAATTAGTGGAATTTTTGTCTTTCTCGTCTCAACACCATCGCATTCTGTCGCGAACAGGCTTGTACAGGTAGTAATAATGATTTTCTTCGTCGGTCTTTTTTCTTTTTTTTTTAGATAACCGAAATGAAATTTTTATTATCGCCATACGTGTAGCAGATTGTTATTCTTTATCCGTATTCTGTTCCTCTTGCCACTTTTATCCGGACATACAACAGATGGGTCTATTTCTGGACATAAGAATCAGAACCAAATGATATCTCCGAAAGATAATTAGTGGCTATTGTTTTTTTTTTCGGGGTGGTCTCACCTAAATCTTTCTCGGTGACATGCTTGACCCAGTTTTGATTATCTCCCAGCATTGTAAACCGCTGACCGAATTCAAATTTTTATTATCCATTATCGATATTCTGTTTCCCTTGTCGTATTATGACATTAATTAATTCTGACAGGATCCGATACGTGTTTTTCTTATGAATTTTATATCTTCTGCGAAAAAAAATACCTTTCTTCGTAAATGAAAATAATATCTTTACCCTTTAAAAAAATGACATCGCTCAGTATATCTTTCGTTATATCTCTTTCTCGCCTTAAGTATTTCTCGTTTTTTTTTAAATTTCCATGCTTAATTACTTAGCCAATTACCATAGCTAAATAGTGTCACACGGTATTATTGGCGTGCACACACAGGTAAGCAAATAAATAGTTACCAAATTTTGCCAAGATGTATAGGCATAATAATGCTCGATGTGGTTAGACAGAGCTAAGAAATATATATTAATAAATATAACGTACGTATATGTATATTTATTAATATACATTTCATAGCTATGTCTACCCACATCGAGCACTGTTATGTCTACACCTCTAGGCAAAAATTGGTAATTAGCAAACCAAACATATATATATATATAAACTGTTCGGTCCTTGTTTCCGATTATGACCATCTGCTAGCGGGATAAGCTTTTCCCCTGCATGTGCATGATCAGTCACATTTATTTTTATTCACCGCTCACATATAACACCTGTGGTATATGCTGCAACTGCGCTGATCAAAGTTACTTTTAATGGGAGAAAATGCGTGATCAAATCTCTTGATCAAATCTTTGACCACGTTATCTTATGACCGATGAGCAGTTCTTCTCCCGAATTTAATTTTCCATTTTTTAGTCAAGCATTCATTGGTACAGTCTTTTGAAATCGTCAAGACAAGCCGATATTATTTGGAACTCGTGTCAATGGCCGCATAGCTAACGTCCTATCAATTCAGTCACATTCCTACATAAACTTATTGTTTGGCATACGCAAACGACATCGAAAGTTGACAAGTATATTTGAATTAAGTTGTGTCTGTAGAGATAATCTTTTTTCTCAAATACACGCGTACAATGTACTATGAATGATATTGACTTTCATTTCAGACGAAATTTATGTGATAGTTTGCAAGACATATCAGGTCAGACTATGTACACTTAAGTAAGCTTTGACCATTTCAATGCAGTGTGGTTTTCAGTTCCACATATGATTTTCTACGGACTGAAATTTCCTCAAGCGGGCAAAGGAGAGATGTCTCATCTGAAATGAATCCTTAGGAGGAAAAAGATGGATATTTTTCGCTCTTTTCTTATATATGGCTTTTTATCTTCGCCATCTAACGTTCTGTATTAGAAACTCTGTAGAACACATGTGGCGTAATCTCATATGAATGCTTCATCTGATACCAAGTCTCCTTTCATTTTTAAGTGTATTGTTTAAACTTATATTTATATCTTTGCTATTTTAAGAGCTACGTTTATGTCTGAAAATTTGCCGACGATCCGTAAGTCACATCTGAACATCTTATATATCGTTGAGCAGAAACCTGATACCAATATTTTTATTAGCATTTGTTATTATTATTATTATTATTAATAATAATAATAATAATAATAATAATAATAATGGACATTGTTATTAAAGACCACAAACAAAAAGAAAGTGCCTCCATATTGATATGGCAGTCCCTGCTGACTGCAATGTGTCTTTGAAGATATTCAAAAAGCTGTCAAAATACAAGGACCTACAAATAGAAATCTCAGAAATGTGGCAAATGGGAACATCAACAATCCCTGTTGTAGTTGGATCCCTGGGATTGGTTGGAAAATATTCCAGTACACTAATCGAAGGGATTCCTGGAAGTCCATGCCTCAAAGAGATACAAACAATTGTTCGGAAAATTAAAGCCCAGATTTTACGAAGGGCTTTGTCTATGTAATTTTTTTTTCAGTGGAAAGGGTCATGATGTCATCTCTAGCCTTAGGTCCCTGGGCGGGACCCGGAAAATAATGTGTAAACGCCAGAAATCAAAGGAAACAATAATAATAATAATAATAACAGCAACGAAAGAAATAATGTTATTAACTTTTTGTGTTTGAATCATGTTTTATCCTTGATAAAGTCCTGGGTATGACAATAAATTGCATCCAGCGGGAAGGCCTCGAGATCCGGAGGTTTTGAGGACTGTGGAACCACGTCTTAATTGTCGGTGTTCCTAGGTCCAACCTGACGCGAGATGGTAGCACCTACTAAGACCTAAGCTATGGGGAAATAGCTTAGACTAATCTTACCAAAGCAACGTCGACCGCTGTCAGGCCGTTAAGAAACCCGGCTAACCTAGATATTCTAAGGAGAGTAGTGGAACCCTGGTGGAGGAAACTCCATCGAAGCCTCTTATTGTGCATTAGTGGGCATGCACTAAAGCGGCCCTAAACAGAAGTGGACTTCGGCATCCCGCTGCAACTCTCGAGCAAGCCCTCGATCGTCTCAGATCTTCTTCTTGCCAGTGAAATCGTTTTTCCAAGAGCTAAGTGCGTGTGGCTGGGACTGCGCTAACTTAGTACCGCTTTGAATAATCCTGAGCGCGGGTTTTGTCTTTCCCCTCCATTTTTTCATCCTTAATAAAAATACTATGTTTAATATTTCGAAAACGTCTCTTTTCAAATTTTAACGTTGTATCAGTAAACACAAATATCACATATTTTACTTTTTTTTTTAAACAATGAATGGTGATATGACAGCTGTCACAAAACAGAGAGTAATTTCTTGAATAGAATTAAAAGAAAATTCATCTAACAAAAAATCAAGAACACAACGGATGTTTTCATTAACCTATGAGAAGAAAAATTTCAAGCATACATGTAAATTTTGGTTCCGCGGGAAAACATTGTCTTTTTTGGCGTTTATTATTTTTAATAAAATTGCAGATTCAATTCTACTCTAAAACTAATTTAAAGTTAATTTAAATTCTGTCTAAGCGAGACGGATAGAGAGAAAGAGAGAGAAGAAGAAGAAGAAGAAGAAGAAGAAGAAGAAGAAGAAGAAGAAGAAGAAGAAGAAGAAGAAGAACAATATTGGTTCTGATTTTACAAGGGAAAAATGATCGATTTCCCGTATTCAGAAACAACATGTCCCAAAATAGAATACATTGTTTTAATTAATAAATGATTTAAAGGCTTCCTTTCGTGCCGAGAGAAAATCTGTTTTCTTCTATACACACTTTGAAAAGCAATCGAAAATGCAATGGAATATACAATAGCATTAGGACAGCGGAAAGTGTAAGTCTATTCGCTTTTTTCTCCCTGACAAAAACACACGCAGAGAGATAATAGCTTTAGTTCCAAGAACTGCGTATAACACTCTTATGAAAAACATCCATATCTCGTGATCGCAAGCAGAAAGATAAATTATTATAGACCATTTCGCCTGAAAAGGAAAATTATGTCGTTAAATCTTAAAAGTCTAGATAAAATATAAATGAGATTTTAACGCAATCGTTGAATTTTCTCGAATAAAACAGTAGTCGATATAAAAGTATTTTCTTCGAATGGAGTCATAGGTAGACTTATGAATAAAAATGATAATATAAAAACTGTCGAACAGAAGAATAAAGTAGATATCAGAAATCCCGGACAATAAAGAAAGCATAATTTACCGTGTTTTCGAGAAAAAAAGGTTAAGCTTTAGAAAAAGGACACAAAACGAAAAAAAAAAAAACACATAGCCACAGTAGCATAATCTAATAACAGCAGATAAAAATTGCTGTAATAAATTCTTTGTGGTAAAATAAACCATTTGCTTCAATAATAGACCTTTGGAAATCCAGTACTCATTTCTATTACTCTTCTATTTAAATCCAGAATATCCCCCTTCATAGAATTTTTTTTATCATGGCTCAACATTGCGTGTGTAAAATAAAGAAGCGTAACACATGGCACAGTGGATAAAGGCGTTAGTTAGATCCAGTGACAGGAACCAAATAGTGTGAGTTCAATACCCGGCTAAGGCAGTGGAGAACTTTCAGAGGGAAATTAACAAGAGATAACTGATAACTGACACCCATTAAACATGGCACGTGGAACTAGAACAGTCTACCCCAGTGAGCGGAACAAAGGGTTCAGTTCGACATTCCAACCACCTGAAGAAGGCCGGAGCGTACAACGGCCGAAATGTAGAAATAAATATGGCGACAAAGATGACGACAATAGTCCGAATAATGTAAATAATGTACATAATACCTCATATCAGAGATATAGACAGATAAAGTGTCATGTGAAGATAATAAGAAAAATCTCTTAACAGCCACACAAGTTGCTGGATTTGTAACGTGTTTCGGAAATAGGTTATATTTGACAAAGTCGGTTGAGTTCATGAAACAACATGAAAAAATGGAAAGAAGTTACATGTAGTGGGATATTTTTATTTCCGTGAATTGACGAAACTTCAGCTAGCGAGAACCCGACAAGGACGGTTTAGTTCACAAATCCAGCATGAAAAAAATGAAAATAAGTTAAATGTAGTAGGATGTTTTCATTGACCCGTGAATTGACGAAACAATAACGAGAGAGAGAGAGAGAGCGACATTTCTTGGTAAAATAGTGGTTCTTTTTGGAAAATTCTTTAGTGATTTGTTTTTTGTTTCGGAGCAAACATATGGCCTGAAAATACTCGAACAGAGAATTTATCTGATTCATTTTTTTCTCTCTGCGTCAATAAGTAGTCGGCAAAATTTCTCAACAGATCCACAGTAAAAAAAAAAACAAAAAAAAAAACATCAATCCAGACCACCTAAGTTCTGCTATATATTGAAACAAGAAAATCATTTTCCTGGTTTAAAGGAATGTTGTCCTGATATATCCTGTATGAAACAGAAACAATGGAAACTTATTTTATTTCTCTGAAGACAGCCAAGGATATTTATGCTGTGAGACAGCATATCTATAGGCTCACTACGGATCAGTCGCCAGTACACCAACTCTAGCCTTATATAATGCCGTGATAATGTCACAATTGCTCAGTGATCGATTGTTTTCTCTGCACAGGAGAAATTAGGTCGTCTAACACGTAATGGCAACAAAACTCAAATACAAACAATATATATCCATCGATCCTCAAAAACATTTGTGCAAATACAGACTCACATTCCTAACCCCGAACCACGACACTGCTTACATAGACGAATATAAATGACCAATACTTTACAAGTATAGTGGCTCAGCTTTAAACAACTACTACTTAAACAGGCACTAATATATATATATATATATATATATATATATATATATATATATATGAACAAATAAATGCATGCAGACTCGAATATAGAGAGGAAATATTTTTCAGTGACTTAAAGTAAATACTTATATACAAGAATATAAAAGACCAATATTTAACTCTTCCCGAAAGATGTAAATACATACAGACTCGGATATAACGTATCGATATTTACCTGCGTTCGAATCAAATTGAATTTGAAGAAAAAATTAAAAAATCTGTAGAAATTAAGATTTGCTAAAGTGAACACGATAAACAGATACAACTTATAACGAACACATTATTAAATAAAGTTTCAATTATTGAGACCAAAATTTATTACAAATTATAAGATATGATATGTATGAAGCTAAGATATAATCAAAAATAAAATTTAATTAATGCAACCTTTTGAACTCTGCGTTCCTGAATAATTTTAACCCTTCTGATTGAGCTCCAGAATCAAAATTCGCAAATAATTGGTATATAATGTTTCACGGTAGATAAAAAAAATAGTTACAAGTATTTACCCACCGTTCAACCGGTTGCTGGGCATTAAGTCATTTTTCCCTACCACTGTTGAACCGGTGGCTGGGCATTAGGTTATTTTCACCTACAACCGGTAAAGCGGTGATCAGGGCTCAAAGGTTTTAAATAAAATCAAATTATTAAACTACTATTTTTTTAAGTTATTAACATACTAGACCTTTTATATCGTTTGAAGAACACATCCAAATAGATCTAAGAATTATTCTATTGAAACCTTTGTAAGTCATGACAAAATAAATAGAGCTTATCAAGTAGCCGGTCCGTTGAATAATTTGCGTCCGAAATATAAAGAGCAAGAATTATTCCTGTTTATTCTATCTCTGAAAAATATTTGGTAAAATTCACTCCAACAATTTTTGGATGATAACTGTATTTTTTTTTTGTTTATTATTTAGTGGACGATTTCAAACCCGCAAACAGATACAAGTCTTGGAGAACGCCCTCATTGATCTCATTGGCTTCTGAAGCCTTTTCATTAACAACAAACTTCATAGACCAAAATCTAAGGAAGAACTTGGCAATTACGAAACTTTTCCCAGACATTACATAGCTGGAAAATGTGTGCAGCAAGAAGTGTATCAATGAAACAGGAAACCCGATAGATATATATATATATTTTTATCAATGTACAAAAAACACTGGCACTTGTAAGTATTGGATGCATATACAAATAATATAGAGTAAGATGGATAAATTGTCGCTATTTAATATTTGTAATTACGCGCATGCGCCTTGGTTGTTTTTAATTTTGTCGGGTGCACATTATAATAGGGTCAGTTGAGCACCGTCTGTGAGAAAAAGAGCACCTAGACACAATACAATTACCCAGAAATTTGGAAACGGCATACTGTTCTGCTTGGCATTCGCGCCGGAAGCTCAAATACAAACATTTCAGGTTGTTTGTGCGTCAATCTGAAGGCAGTGCAGAGGAATCGGAAATAATTCAACATTATTGTGGTCGGAGAGATCACTAGTGATGGCGAAGTTATATCTTCATTAATCTTCCCAATGTCCCTCAGAATCAACACGGAGCCATACATCAAGTGCCTTGAGTAGGTAGTGCTGCATTGGGTCAGCAGGTTGGCTGCTACAACAACCTATGTCTGACAACATGACTCTGCAAAATGATACGCAAGAAGTACTTCGTTACAGCTGTCAGACAATTTCTACGACCACATCCCCCCCTAGGACCCCTAACTCCCCAGTCTAAAACCCCTTGATTATTATGTGTGGGACGCAACTGAGCGAAAGACCCAAAAAATCCTTGTGACACTAAAAATGAACTGACGGTAAGGATTACACCGGCATAAACAAGGAGACCGTCCAGGAGAGATATAAAAGACTATGAAGTCGTCTGGCAGCTGTGTTTAAGCCAATGGCAATTTTATTGAATATATTTACTATGTAGTATTTCAAAATAAGTTTTTGTAACTTTGGTCAATATATTTGTTAAAATTAGATGTCAGTGTTATTTTCAGTTTTGCGTAATTTAGGCGACAAATTATCAATCGCAATCTGTATATTACTTATCTTTACAAATGTCAGCTTTGACGGGAAACGAGTATCAGCCTGAATAAATTTTAATATCCCTTATACTGACTCGTGGAATAAAAATAATCGTCAGTTCTGTATCATTATTTCCATGATAAATGTTTAGATAAGATACATTTCTTCTTTCCAACACTTCACGTTTTATAACTAGGTTAAGTCATGTTACTTTGATTGATTGATGCTTTTTCCCGGCTCGTCTTAAATATAAGGGAATGTTTCTCTTAAAGTGGTTCCCCCAGAGAGCTGACACTTTCTAGAATAAAATAATACTAGATAAATGCTTGCCTAATCAATACACTGTTTAAACACTTCATGTCAATCATCCTTATCATAAGAATATTCAGTTTCTAGCACCTCCTCTTTTGCAATTGGGTGACTAACATGAATAATAATAAGTGAATCTTGGTATTACAAATTATTCGAACAATATAGATGTTTATCCAGATTAACTATATATTTTTGCTTCAACCTAAGATACATTACTTGAAGAAAAGATTTGTTTTCAAACAATGGAGAAAAAGAAATATTTCTTTTTCCCTGTTTATTTATCCGATTTCTTATGAAGACTCGATGTCATTTATGAGTTTCTGTTGAAGAGGAGATGTTAATTATCCGATTTACGATGAAGACGAGATGGTTTTTATCCGATTTCTCATGAAGCCGAGATGTTATTTATGAGATATTTGATGCAGACGAGATGTTATGTATCCTATTTACCATGAAAACATGATATTATTTATCCGATTTCTCATGAAGACGAGATGGTATTTATGAGCTGTCTGATGGAGACGAGATGTTTTTTATCCGGTGATTGGTGAAGTCTTTATCTTATTTATCCGATTTCTGTGAAAGACGAGATGATATCCGATTCCTCATGAAAAGAGATGTTATTTATGAGATGTCTGATGAAGATGAGATGTTATTTATCCGATTTCGGACGAGGACGAGATGATATTTATCCGATTTTTCATGAAGATTAAATGTTTTTTATCCGATTTACGATGAAGACGAGAGAGTATTAATCCGATTTCACATGAGATGTTATCCGATTCCTCATGAAGACGAGATGTTATTTATCTGATTTGTGAGGAAGACGAGATGTTAATTGTCCGAATTACGATGAAGACGACATGTTATTTATCCGAATTAGGATGAAGACGAGATGAAATCTATCCAATTTCCGACGAAGACGACATGTTATTTATTCGGTTTCCGACGAAAACGATACGTTATTTATCCGGTTTCCGATGAAGACGAGATGTTATTTATCCGATTTCCAATGAAAACGAGATGTTATTTATCCCATTTACGATAAAGACGAGATGTTATTTATTCGATTTCCGATGAATACGACATGTTATTTATCCCATTTACGATAAAGACGAGATGTAATTTTCCGAATTACAATAAAGACGAGATGTTATTTATCCGGTTTCCGATAAAGACGAGACGTAATTTTCAGATTTACAATGAATACGACATGTTATTTATCCAATTTCTGACGAAGACGACATGTTATTTATCCGATTTCTCATGACGACGAGATGTTATTTATTCCATTTACGATGAACACGAGATGTTATTTATCCGGTTTCCGATAAAGACGAGAGGTTATTTATCCAGTTTCCAATGAGGACGACATATTATTTATCTGATTTCCGGTGAAGACGACATGTTATTTATCCGATTTCCGATGAAGACAACATGTTATTTATGCGAATTAAGATGAAGACCACATGTTATTTATCCGAATTAAGATGAAGACCACATGTTATTTATCCGAATTACGATGAAGACGAGATGCTATTTATCCGATGATATCGAGATGTTATTTGTCCGAATTACGATGAAGAAACCATGTTATTTATCCGTATTACTATGAATACGACATGTTATTTATCCGATTTCCGATGAAGACGCGATGTTATTTATCCGAATTCCGATGAAGACCACATGTTATTTATCCGTATTACTATAAAGACGACATGCTATTTATCCGATTTGCGATAAACACGAGATGTTATTCATCCGATTTCTCATGACGACGAGATGTTATTTATCCCATTTACGATGAACACGAGATGTTATTTATCCGGTTTCCAATAAAGACGAGATGTTGTTTATCCGGTTTCCGATGAAGAGGACATATTATTTATCCGATTTCTCATGAAGACGAGATGTTATTTATCCGAATTACGATGAAGACGACATGTTATTTATCCGAATTACGATGAAGACGACATGTTATTTATCCGAATCAAGATGAAGACGAAATGTTATTTATCCGAATTACGATGAAGACGAGATGTTATTTATCCGATTTGCGATTAAGACGAGAATTTATGTTGTTCATACAGAACGTGTGGCTCACGACGTATTTCTACCACGATAAGTTGCTTTTAATAATTTCCACTTCTCCAATTATTATTTTTGAGAAAAATTCCAGTCAGTTTCTCTTTTGTCATCACGCTTTAATCATGGAATCTTCCAAGAAGAAAATTTCGTTTCTAAGAAATTAATCACTTTTAATTGCGTAACTACTTTCACACCGAATCTAAATTTTCATTCTAATTCTAATTCATTCAATTCTAAAAAGAATGAAATAGGATCATAGATCAAAAGAGATTATAAATTGAAGCGCAGTACTAGATTGGTAATTAGGTCGCATCAATTTACAGTTGAAAAGGCTAAATTCAACCGTAGATTTTATGCTAACAGTTTTATTTGTCGCTTTTTTGGTCTCTCTTCTGGTTCCTTGCTTTTCCGGAAATTTGACTTTAAATGCAATGTCACTCGTCATGTACTGTCTTCTAGATTACACTTCTATTGTTCTCCCTCATTAATGTTTCGCTTTTTTCTTTTTCTTTCACAATCAATAACCCCCTCCCTCCCTTGTGTCTCAGTAGCTTTAGTTCCTTGCTTGGGGTGAAATGATTAAAAAATATTTTAGTCTTGTACCATTATTTTTCTTTTTCTTTTTAATCCCTTTACCCGTATAGGTCAGGAAAAGCATTTGAAGGTCTTGACGGATAAAAAACATATATCTAAGGCAATTTCACAAGAGGTTCCTGGCTTTATAGGACAACGGACGGCGATCCGTGGAGAAGAAATGAACGAGATTAGAAAGATTTTGAAAAGTATATATTTACTTACAGTAAAGATTATGAAATTGAAAAAAAATCTGCTTTAAATTCTCTTTTAATATCTTAATGCATTGTTAAAACAATTTTTTTTTTTTTTCAACCTCTCCGCTGATTCAATCCTTACTTTTTATTGAAAATCCAAGAGTACAATGGAAACATAGCAATACGTTTTGGTAAGCATGAATAAGAGGGCCTGCATTAAGACGTTGTGAAACATTTTTTATTGTCTCCATTCTTCGGAAATGTTGATTTTTTTTTTTTTAAGCGATGATTAGAATTGTAGTGGAACCTAAAAGAACCGGAAAATGGATTTATGCCTTGCACACAATACAAGATGGCCATTTGTTTCTTTCTCAGAATCTGCATTTTGGGTGGTGCTGGTTGTTGTTGTTGTTGTTGTTGTTATTATTATTATTATTATTATTATTATTATTATCATCATCATCGTATATTTTTGTCAAATAATTTCCTACCTCCCAGATGATAAGCAATGTTCTTCTAATTTTCTTATAAACTATATGTTCCTTCTGAACGTGAGCAAACACCATTATCTACAATTAGGAATACCAGGTGCTTATGCTTGAATGTGCGGGTGGTGTAATGGATAATGGCTCGGAATTAAAAACAGGAGAGTCGAGTTCCAATTCCAGTCGGATTCGTTATATTCCGTTATGAGTAAATACCCTTGGGAAAAGAAATGAATCCACCTTTTTTACCTGCAGCTGTGAGTTAATTATCAGGAATTGTATCAATGAATCAGTATTATCTCAAAAAGAATTCTATCTAAAAATATCTTCTGGCTTTAAATATTCCTCCCAATATTGATAAACCATGAAAAAATCATAACTGTACCTGAAAAAAAAATAAAAAAATAAAAACATGGTAGACATTTTTTAAGCATGCTTTTATTTGCCTTCTGCAAAGACTCGGAAATTCTTATCATATTTTGAAAAAAATCGTTTTTGAAATGACTTCCAGGGATGACTTTCGTTCTAGATGTTTCCATAATAAAAAAAACGTGAGTGTGGATCAATTACCCATCGACTTTTGTCGCTGTTTTTATCATCCGTATAGAATTGTAGTAGTTTGAAAGAATTGAGAAAACGTGCACATTACTGAAAGTCAAATTCTATTTGGAGCGAGACTGCTTGTTTACTTCAATTCTTAAACACAGTTCATCAAAGAAAATAACTCTTTTCTATGTCCGTTGGCAAATCACCGTACTTACAAAGATCTTTTCCTTCACGTCACTCGCTTGCTAAATGCCTTCCCTTGAGAGCACGTTGCTACGCATAAATAGTCGCTAAAAAAAGTGGGGGTGAACAGTTTTAGATTTCGAAGAGATTTAGACTGGTATATTTTTACAGACTAAATAGATGCGAAAGCGAATATATACGAAGTGACTGACATTGATTATAAAGAACTGATTGACAAATTGGCTATGATCGAAATTACTTTAAAACTAAATTACTATCGTCTCCTTGAAAGATTTATATTTGGCGCACAATAGATCGATAGACAGAACGATAGTTTTCAAGACGAGTCGTGCTGAATATTATATTATTGTCAGGAAAATTAATGAAAACGTGAACATTTTTTATGTGACACGTGTCGTCCCATAGGATTGCATTTTGTCATAGTTTTTCCCTGAAATTGTTCTTGATATATATAAAATAAAGTATATACTTTTCGTAGTCCTATGCAGTCTTGAAGGAGGAAAACAACACGAAAACTTTTTTCCACTTCGCTTTTCCTAATATAGAAATTGATTGAACAGATTAAGAAAAATGCTGATTGTCATCGGTATATGTCATATCCACTAAGTCTATAGTAGTTATTTTATTTCTTCATAATCATACATCTTTTTTGTCATTTCTCTTCAGGACATCGGTTACCATGACTCTCCATTTCCTCCTCTTCATTATTATTTTCGAATTGGCGAGTCTTATTGGGAATAATATTGAAATGGTTTCCCATTGCCATATCTATGTTTTTAATTCTTTTTTCCTATTATCCACAAAATGCAAGCCAGCAATATATTTAATCCCTACTGTAGGCGCCCTAGGTAAGAATAAACTACATCAGTATCCTGGGTAAGACAATAAACTACGTCCATGAAGACGAGATGTTATTTATCCGATTTGCGATGAAGACGAGAATTTAAAGACGAGAATTTATTTTGTTCATACAGAACGTGTGGCTCCTGACATATTTCTACCACGATAAGTTGCTTCTAATAATTTCCACTTCTCCAATTATTCGGCATTAAATAACCCATTGAGGTTGATATACCGTAAAATAAAACAGACCAAACTAAATCTAATGTAGGTTTACGGATATGTTCATACCTTTCTCAAAGGCATACGTGCCGACGTTGCAGAAATGTATTATTTCGCACTGAAAACAGATATTAAAACTATTTACATTATTAACATACGCAATATTATCATAATCATTTTTCTTATTATATATTGGCCGTTGGTCTCTCAGGTCTTTATGTAGTGTTTGTCAATCCGAATAACCTACTGGGAATTAAGAACCACACAATTTATTTAATCTACGAGGTTGACGGTTCTCGTTCCACTACCAATGTCTTAGGATATCACGTTCAGTTCTTATTTTTAGTATTGCTCAGTTATTGCTCGCCACGTACAATGATCCACATTAACCAGTAGAGGGAATGAACACACAATTAATCAATCCCCAAACTCACAAACCGACGATATAGGATATTGTTACTGTAGGGTATCCGGATCGGGATACAACAGATAAAAGTCGAAATGCCTGAGAGTTGCGTCTCTGGATATTTGCGTCCCTGGATAATTGCGTACTTATGATATATTTTTTAAAGTTACCATTTTTTCATAAAGAGTTGTTTAATAAAGAAATTTGCACACCAATAAATTTAATTACTCTAAAGAAGCAGAAAAGTAGTTAATACAAATAAAAAAAAAAAGACAGCTAAATATTTTAAAGCAGGAAAAAATTATGCTAACAATTTCAGTTCACTCCAGCAGTGCGTACCACAGACATCTAATGGATTTTGGATTTTATAGAGTAACTTTTTTATTTGAAACCCATGGCTAAGTTCTGAAAATAAAACACTGGTTATAAATATGTGTGGATGGGGAAAAATACAGCTGCCACTATTATAAGAAGAACGCCGATGAAACAAAAAAAAAAAAAAAAAAAAAAAAAAAACTGGAGATGTTTAGAGCGATCTTGAAACACTGTTAATCTGCCATTGCATTTTAAACAAAAGTAAAGTTTTTTATTTTTTTTATTTATTCTTTTTTAAAAATGTATGATTACTACCTTTGCTTTTTCAAAATTTATGTTAATTGTCTTTAAACGCATTAAAAATAATCAGAGGTGCGAAAATATCCATGGACGCATTTGTTTAGGGATGCAAATGTCCAGGAATGCAAATGTCCACTACGCAACTGTCCTAAAACAATAGAAAACGTACTGCACAACGGCAGAAACTTTGTGATAATAAAGATGTGGAGAATAGTGAAGATGAAGTAAAGGATAGCGTTTCGGATTGAGAGCCGTGTTCGAATTCCAGTCAGGGTGATTAAATTCACTTACGTGCTAATATCTAATGGAAAAGTATAAATCATTTTCCTCTCCCCCACCCATGGGTAAAATAATAGGACAGACTGGATTCTATAGCCTTGGTAGCAACCCAAGTAAAATCTCTGAATCAAGACCAGACTGTAGAGGGTTGGCTTCCGTTAGGCTATCTTGCCCTAGATACACCCCTTCTACTGCGGCTTACGTCCACGTTGTACCCCTACAACCCTACGGGTCACAGGATAAAAAATAATGTAAATAATGATATTATAACGACTTATCTATAACACAACTATAGGCCGTTGAAAAAATGGTTTTCAAAATATCATTATGTCGTTTCTTCAAGATAAATACACGTCTACGAAACCAGTCTATTCCTTAAAAAAATCTTTACGCCATTATTGATTATTTCTGTAATAATGAATTTAAATAAAGACTACACATTTCAGACATTATTCTCATAAGGTCGTTGTTTCTCTTGTAAATCTTTTTGGCGCAATCATGTCTGCATCCGCGAAAATGTGTCTCTTATGATTTAAAGTGGGGCGCAATTTCTTCTGCAAAGAGAGGCATAATTACAAAAACATCGCTACATGATACCAACCAAGCAACAAAACTGACGCCGAAATTCTTCATTTTCACAAGCAAAATAGAAACGTCGCAGGTGCAGGTAAGTTAACAGGTCGACAATTCAAGCTGACACCAATCTTTTATCAAGAGATTAGTTGGTGAACAATTTAGATATACAACAGCGGACACCGATAGTAAGGCCAGATAGGTGAGTGTTATGATTTATTTCTAGTAAGACAATCAAAGATATTTTGACTAAAACAGGCTTACATTGCCGACAATCCTCTAGATAATTGCTACTTAATTCAATTAACAAAGACCCCGATTTATAATGTGTGTATGTTAATACTAAAAAAATCTGGATATCTTACAGTGTTTAGACGAAAAATATAATATATATTGCCTAACGAGATATAAAGAAGTATATAATGCCAGGATTTAATCATGAGATTTAGTTTCCTTGGTGAGAGGCATTTTTTTCCTGTGTAATCCTTAATACTGAACGCGACTGACATATATATGTTTCTCGCAATTAAACGCTCGGGAATCAAAAGGAAAAATCTCTCGTTTGAACCAGTATGTCATTGGAGACTTAAGAAAGATACTGAAGCAAATGTTTTTTAATAAAGTCTATTCGACAAGACATATATTGGAAAAAAAAAATACATACTACTGGCGTATGTTGTAATATGTTTTGTTCACGACAGCTGAGAAATAGGAATGGCGTAATTAGAGAGAGTATCGAAGAAAAAGAAAACACGGTATGGAAAACAGGAGGCTTATTAAATACTCATACAGAAAACGGAAAAACAAAACTTGAATAATTTAACTACTCCTCAAATCCTATTCTAATGTAGCTACTTGCCAAATCTATAAGTAAGACCTGTTCATTTTAGTTGTAGGGAACAGAAGGATGTACACTGAGTATTACTCTACAACAATGTAGGACACAATTCCAGTAATAGTTTGTGCAAATTGAAGTCAACTTGTTTCAATGAAGTACGAGAAAATAAAGGCGATCACCTAGAATTTAAATAAAGCAAAAATCTATTTGAACAACTAGGAAAACACTACCTACATGAGACAGATATTAGAACGATCAGCAATATTAACAAGCAGCAAAATATCAAAGGAGCGTTCGGTAGGCTAGGTCGAATTTACTGCTTATTCATGGAAGATTGAAGTTTATAAGCAGTAAATTCGACCTTGCCTACCGAACGCTCCTTTGTGGCCGAGAGGTTAGGCACGTCAGCGTAAATGACGGTTCCGTATAGGATGCAGGTTCGAATCCTGTCAAAGAACGAATATTTTCTATGAAAATTTCTCGGACATTCAGTTCAATGTTATTTAATACTGTTTATTATAAATAGAGTATTTACTTAAATACTTGTATCTATAAAAAAGAACGTTAAACATAAAAATGTCTTTAATAAATAAATAAATTGTCGGACTTTGTCCATTTCTTAATATATGACGTCATTTGTTTACATTTGATACGCCAGAGCAGTTATGAATGTACGAGATTCATGGAAGATTGAAGTTTATAAGCAGTAAATTCGACCTTGTCTACCGAACGCTTCTTTGTGGCCGATCGGTAAGGCACGTCAGCGTAAATGACGGATCCGTATAGGATGCAGGTTCGAATCCTATTTTCCAGAGACCTAATGGCTTCATGATATTTTCCACTGATCATTTTTGTAAAATAATATAAAATAAAATAAAAATGTAACGTGTGAGCTATACTGGTGAGTACAATTTTATGTAATTATTTAAGGCATATGCTACTAGGAATCATTTCAATGAGTCTATCGGAAACGGTTCCCTTCAATTCGAGAGCTCCAACTACAAATGCAAGTATTGATGCCTACATGTGCCACATGTTTGAGATTTCCATTTTAAGGTCCGTGTATTTTGATAGTTTATTGAAAATCTTCAAAGATACATTACAATCTACAGGGACTGTCATGTCAGTAAGAATGCAAATTCTGTTTTTGTAGTTTTGATTACTATATGTGGGCGATTAGTTTTCATTGTTTTATTCACATGTACTGAAAAGTCCTAGAATATTGTTACAGGTCCTATCTCTGTAACAGGGGCTGGGTAATGTTTATACCAGTTTCTTACAGTTACCTTCCCTTAAAAGTTGCAGAATTTCCAATGCAGATATTGAGCCACTCTATCATGCCGAGTTTCATATTCAGTAGGTGCTAACACTGTGCATAAGAAGGCCAATTGTTTTTGGATATTTATTATTATTATTATTATTATTATTATTATATAATGGACATAACATGTACAACTCATATTGAAGTAAAACTTAACGATGACTTTACCTCCATCGTCATTACTTTGCCAACTAAACTTGATAGCAGATTAAGGCAATGCCTGATAAACACGAACAATTATTTATAATCCGTTTGTCAAGATCCATGTGACATATCAAGAGTAGTTTTCGAACTATTCAAATAAAAGCAGTCGATGTCATTATTTAAAACAATCGTATTCTATTAGTTCTATTAGTCAGCAGGTCGTTACATCCGGTCAGGTGCTTTTCAAGGACCGATACGTCTCAAATCACTTCAAGTCAAGGTACTAATGTCATCTTTTCGATGCACACACTCCTAATCTGCACTTCGTACCACACTCTGTCACATTCATATGATAATCTCAGTCATTAAACCTCTATCTTGAGCGGCTCTCCAACCTTGTATCGGCTAAAGTTTATTAAGATAAAATATTTTTCAATATACGTTTGCACTATTGATGGATACAGAATATACTCGCATATACGCGGACATCGTGTATAATTTTTTTTTTCATAAATTTTAACACCTCGAGAAAAAAATAGGTGTCTATAGTGTAAATGGTTATCAGTAATGTATGATTTTAATAAGCTCAAAAATATTACCTGTGTGTAAAGCGACTACCTATTTTTTTAAGTAAAAAACTGTTTATAAACACTAGGACTGTAGCACGTCAACGTAATATAATGCTTAGTTAACTTGATTCGCTATATCAATTACGACTGTATAGTAACTTTGAGCCTCAGTGGGTGCTTCATGCTTTTGACCTTGTGCCATACTTAAGAAACCCTTAGTAAATAAACATTCGCACTATAGCCGAGTATATACGGTAATTAAAAAAAAAGAAGAAAAACACGTACTTCAATGTATCAGAATTCAGCTTTCAAAATATATGTATAGACAAATTAAACATGTGAATGTGTGGTGCAGTTTAATACATACCTGCTCTGCCAAAGGAATAAAGGAAAAGCTGAGTTCGACTTGCAATCAGGTTTGTTACATTCTCTCATAGTGCAAATGCCCTTGAGAAAAGTGCAAGCGATCTGTATTCACACCTCAACTATGGGTTGAATAACAGGAAGGACTGGGGTCTATAACCTTGCTTGGGAATATATTCTGCCTACTCAGTTGTAAGTCTAAAGAGACATAAACGATAATTCGTGTATCACGTAAAGCACTTAAATGACTGACTGAATTTAAAAATAAATTAAAAAATGAAAGAACTGCAAACATAAATGCTTATATTAATTTCACTTGTTTTTCAATTCTTCGTTCTGTTTCTTCCTTTTCCTATTTAAAATTCGTAACCACATTTCGCTGAAAAATCCATAGTCTTCTGAATAGTTTTGAAACACAGGAAGTAGAAACATTTTAAAGCACTATATCTCACCTTATTTTCTATGTTCAGTTCAGCAACACGGAAATATCACTAGAATGGAGAAGATCTTAGAAATCCTGCAGTCAAAAGAAGTGTTTTGCACATAACAATTACAAAAGAATTTATATAAATATAACAAAGTGACGAAGGCGGAAACACTGATAACATATATTTTTTTAAACGGATTCTTTATATTTTTGCCTGTGGGCAAGTGTTATTGTAATTATTCTCTGTATTTTTATCAAGATATCCCAACCGTTATCGGCGCTGAAAATGAACGGCGAAAACAGAGTTCGAATTCGCTCGAAGCTGCATGCATTCACTTTGTTCTATTACCCGTCAGCAATGTGTGAATCAACGTCTCTCTGGATTGCAAAATGGTGTACGATCAGCCAGCTTGAATTAGTAATGTTGACATGTGGTTGTTTTCCACCCATATTTGATAATAATCTTCGCGTCTCCATTAAGAATTTCAGTAATTAATATTCCATATCTATCAAAAGACAAGCACCATATCTCAATAGAGGTTTTAAATTTTTTTTAATGTTTATCCCGAACAATAATATCGACTGTCTGAAAGTTCTAATCTATTCTAATCTCTCGGAATTATCACGTATATAACTTACTAATACCATAACCCGGCGTTGCACGTTCTTAATTCAAAAATCTTACGACTCATACAGCAATCGCTATCACTTAAAATATTTTTGCTCTTCCTTGCCTTTAAAGGAGTGCCCTTTGCCGTGCTGATGTTGCTACAAGCCTTACTTCTCAAACTGCGAATTTTTTCGAAGCTCTATACTAAACATTAAATCTGTTACGAAAAAAAGAACTAAACAAAATGAACACAAAACGATCAACTTTAAAAAAGAACTCGTAACTGGAAAAACCGAATAAAAAAAGAATGTTAACAATAAATACTTTTTCACACCTTAACCCAGTTCTGCGGAATCAGAATCAACGTTGAGTTTAAGCAAGCGAATGAGCCAATTGGAGTAAAGTGCCATGCAGATTTATTTTTTCCCATGAAAATGCAGGTGTCGATTTTTTTTGTAGAAGCATCATTAAAAAAATCGATTATTTCTACTATCGATGGGAGTTGGGATATTCGTGGCAGCCAAAGACTGTCCTTGAAAATTCCCACATGAAAACTTGGAAGCACGAAAAAAATGTGCATGTAATTTTGGTGCAAACTGTCTTGGTCTTCCGAAAAATGTGGCCGTGAATTTTGGTGCAACCGTCGGAAAACACATAAAACAAACACACACACACACACACACACACACACACACACACACACACACACACACCGTTTATAGATAGAGATTATCAATTTATTACTTCCTGTAAATAGGAATTTAAATGCAGTTGAAATTGTTATAGGTTTTCTTTGTTTTTCATACCTGATGCAAAAGCATTTAACAACTTCGCTCTCCAAATATGTTATCTGAGAGATCATTCTGGAAGTCAAACGCGGGATTGTTTTCTGTTTTTTTTTTGGGGGGGGGTATTTTTGGGGAGTAAATTGTCTCTCCTATCGCCCGATCTATACTCCTACCTCTTCTCTTGCACAGGGTTAGAGGCTCATCTACTGTTCTTGCTTAAGAAGCTGTACCCTGTTCCTTGTTTTTTCTCTGGCGGCGCTGTCATTAAGTTTTTTTGTGATATGCGTGGATGGTGGCTAAATCTCTTCCATACTGAGGGTACCGGGTTTGGCAGTTTTCTGGTTGCTGTTCACGTGTGTTAGTTAGGAGCCTGAACTCTTGCCTAGTGACTTGTGAGAAGTGCTATGATCAACAGTTGCATAATTGGGGCTCCTGCAGTTCCATGTCATGCATAGAAAGGTGTCTCTGCAAGCACCCCTGATGAGCAACCTCCGATGTCAGAGTCAGCACCCTTTCCCTACTGCACGTTACATTACACGACCGACCGCTACTGCTACTCTAGGCCTTTTCTCACCAACATAACACATCATCACTATAAGCAAGCACAGATATAATCCTAAACCAGCTCAACAAAAACATCCAAAACTCCTTAACCTTTCTTTCACTAACATTTGCAGCATTTGCAACTGTTGGAATTTTTGGGTATCCTAGTGTACTAGTGAGCCATCCAAAATGAGCTGACTTATATTATAGTTCACCAACAGAAGGCTTAACCAATCAGAAGGCTCAAAATATTCAATGTGACGTGTATAAAGGAAGCCATGTTTTTTTTTCTGAATACTCTCTGCCAGCCTTTGATATCGAAGACTGAAGAATTACGGAACAGCTGCTGGTGGTATTGGCGATATAGTCAGATTCAGTAAAATATCTGACTCGTGAGTATTAATCTTTAACGTTGTTTCATTGAACAGATTACGTACTGCGCTGTATTCTATATTCATAGACTATGGTGAACATGGCGAACAGTATCGAATTCCGAGCTCTCTGAGAAACTAATCTTAACTCTTCAATCTCCTTCTCTGATTTCAAAATTCCTGGCTACCATGCTCTCCTTAGAAAGGATTCTAATGTCTATATGCATGAACTTCGAATTTATGTCCACAAACGTCTGGCTAGGAAACTACCTCTTGAATCTCCAGATCATTCTTACATGTGTCTCAGCCTATCGCTACTTATCACTGTCAGCTATGTGTTCTTTTTCTACCGTTCCCCTTCCTCTCAAGACTGCTGCGTGCTAGAGAGTATTTCCGATAATATACACAAGGCCATCTACCTGAACCCCTTTGCAAATATATTTGTGTTCAGTGAATTTATTGCTCAGTATACCAGGTGGTTTAAACCCGCTGTCACTGACCTCGTTGGCATCTAAACCCTTAACTTCACAAACACTCAATCTCTCACGCAAGTGGTTGACGTGCCCACGTGTTCCTCCAGTAACCCTGACGGACACGCCTCTCATCTCGATCTCTTTTTTACCTCTATCCCTGAGTCTTGTCATACTACGCAGCTCCGTCCTGTTGGCAACTCTGATCATGCAGTAGTGTCTGTAAACAACTTCTTCCGGTCCCCCAGCATGCAAGAAGCTCCCAGCAGACTATTTTTCTGTTATCAACGAGCAGATAGAGACTCGTTCCGCGACGTCCCTTGGAAGGGAGTTTTTAATCTTCTTTTTCGAAAATGCACGTCCGAGGTCGCCTCCTGGGTGAAAGCCGACACCGATTCTTTCATTCCAGAAAGGGAATACCAATCATAATCTTGGTTCTCAGCTACACCCTCGGCCGCTATATCCCATAGGAATCACTTCTTCCAGCTGTACCAGAGCGGCAAGCATGATTACAATAGTTGTCTCTTTGTCTCTGCTCGTAACGAGAACAATCGTGTCCGTAATGAAGCGAATTTACTCTTTGCTGATCGAATGGATCAACGTATAGCATCTTGAAAGTTTTGTTCTCTAGATTAGTAGCGGCTGTGCAAGAGTGTGCTGTACAACGGGAAGTCCTGAATCCCTGCACTATTCAATCATTTCGAAGTCCTGATATCTACAGCAGATAAGATTGAATGCTTTGCTCGGAAATTCTTTTCCAAGTCCATACTTGATTTATTTGAGTTACCCACACCTGATTCCCACCACCTAGAACTGAGGCTATACTGAGTGATATTCGCATAACACATCAGCGGTCACGGATATCATTTCTAAATTAGACTACCTTAAGGCAAGTTGAGGTGACAATATCGCAGCTGTCGTCTCAAAGTAATGTACTCCAGAGCTGACTCCAGTTCTCGCCAAACTCTACAGCTATCGTCGCGCACTTCTTGCTCTCCAGCTTGTTGGGAGTCCTCCTCTATGCTCACTGTTTTTAAGGAACTCTGGAAAACATTCTGACACCTCTAAGTATCACCCTATTAGTCTCCTACCGCTTTGCAACAAAGTATTCGGGTCTGAAGTGGTTAATGCTGAAGTGCTTAAGCATCTTACCTCTCAGGATGTTCTCTTTAGCAAACAATATAGCTTTCGTTTCGCTTGGTCTACCGTTGACGTGCTTACGGTCATAACTGAACATGTATATCAAGCTCTTGATAATAACTGCGAAGCTCGAGCTGTGGCTCTAGAAATCTCGAAGACATTTGGCCGGATTGGCATGCTGGTCTTCTACGTAAGATTCGGGGATACGATATTACAGGACGATTGTTTGATTTAATTTAATCATTCCTATTAAACCATGACATGAAGTTCGTTCTGAACAGACTCGCATCCTGATCCTTTCACACGGACGTGGGTACCCACCAATCCTGGATCCTAGGCTGTTTCTTATCGTCATCAATGATCTGTTTGATGTCATCAGTTCCCAAGTAGGCATCTATGCAGACGGCGCTACCATTTACTCCTGACTCAATGGCAAATTCTCAGCGCTGTCACGTTAATGAGGTCGCTACTCTTGAAAAGGAACTCCCATCAATGTCTGGAAATAGCTTGTAAATTTTAATGCCTCCAAAATTAAATTACTCTCATTTAAACAGCAGAGACATTCATCCCTGCCCGACATTAGCATGGTTGATGCTCGACTCCTGGAGAACGTCTCTCTGCGACTTCTTGGAGTTGAACAAAATTTAATCAGTCGCTGCATCTACTGCAAGAAATATGGTTTATTGTATTTTGCCAGAATTTTTTTCTCGTCGGAAAGCATTTTTTTATTATTATTATTTTTATTTTCTTTGATTTCTGGCGTTTACACATTTCTTTCCGGGTCACGCCCAGGGACCTAACGTTAGAAATGGCGTCATGACACTTTCCACTAACAAAAAAAAAAAAAAATAAATTACATAGATAAAGCCCTTCGTAAGGTATGGGCTCTGCTTGTCAGAACAATTTTTTGTATCTCCTTGAGGCATGGACTTCCAGGAATCCCTTCAATTAGTTTACTGCAATCTTTTCCAACCAGTCCTAGGGCTCCAACTACAACGGGGATTGTTGATGTTCCCATATGCCACATTTTCGAGATTTCTATTTCAAGGTCCTTGTATTTTGACAGCTTTTTGAATATCTTCAAAGATACATTGCAGTCAGCAGGGACTGCCATATCAATAAGGAGGCATCGTTTTTGTTTGTGGTCTTTAATAACAATATTCAAGGTTGGCTTTGATTGTTCTGTCAGTGTGTATTGTGTATTCTGTCAGTTATTATTATTATTATTATTATTATTATTATTATTATTATTACTTGTATATGTTTTATTTCCTGTTTTATATTCTATGGTGCTTAGGCCCCATAGGAGAACTGTTATTTAATTAATAGCACTTTTCTTAGTGTATAGGATGTTCCTAATATGACGATATTCTGGGCAACTGGTATGTTAATGTTACCTGGAACACTTAGTAATATTGTCCATTCATTTTCACACGAGACTCAGAGCTCCGTTTACTATTAGTACAGTCTTCATGTCTTCATTACCCACATCTTGTTAATCACGATCTCTAGGTCCTTGTATTTGGACAATTTCTCGATAATTTTCATGCAAGTGTTTCTCTGATATGGTACTACTCGGCTAATAAGCATACACTTTCCTAATTTCTTGTTTTGTATGATATTATTATTATTATTATTATTATTATTACATGCACATTTTTGATCACGACAACAATACCGTACTTCTCCCTGGATGTTGTGCTAGAGCAAGTCTCTTCAAATCACAAGTACCCTGGCAACTCTCTGGTGTGGAGAGTTTCAAGTGCTCCATACATTTCTATTACATCGAATTCTTCCACGTGTGGCAACTATTAACGGGTCTACTGCGATATTTATAATATAGATATTTTTTTTTTTGTTTTCGGCGTTTTTTTCTTCTTTCTTTTATTATAATATTATTATTATTTCCTTTGGTTTTTGTTGTATATCCTTCCGGGCCTCAACCAGAGACCTAAAGTCAAAATTGGCTTCATGATATTTTACAATCATATTTTTTTATAGATATAGCTATTCGTAATGTGGAGAGCAGTCTATGTAAGTACAAATGTTTGTATTTGCCTAAGGCATAGGCTACGAGAAATCCCTACAATGCCTTTATCGGAACTTTTTCCAATTAATCCAAGTTTTCCAACTGGAATTATTATTATTATTATTTTAAAATTAGGAGCCCAATCCAACTCTTAACTATTATCCTTTGGAATGATAGTCATATTCCAGCTTATTCCCGTTTTAGCTTTTCCAAGCAGCGCTGCCACTTGCACACTCCCGCTGATCTCAGTATCATAAAATTGTTTTGCGTGGTAGATATACACTTGTCGTGCGCCGACCACGTGAGATACAACTTCAGTAGACGCTTGATATATTTCCCCAGTTTCCCTTGCCGGGTTTTTATACATAGCCATTTGGGCGGAAGTGAATTTTTCTCAAACCAAACTTTCAATACACTGCCTTAAATAATTGTTAAATTTGACGTGTATTTTGTGTTCACTCACACCAAAAAAAGAAAGGTGACAAAACGTTTATATATATATATATATATATATATATATATATATATATATATATATATATATATATATATATATATATATATATATATATATATATATATATAATTGATTCAAAGACTTGATATTCATGGTTATAATTTATTACATTAGAAACATAATCCCGATCAAATTTATCAGACCTACAGATTCAATTTTGAATGTAAGTCTAATGAACTTGGTCGTAATTACGATTCCAATGTAATAAATTATAACCATTGAAATTATAGTTTGATCCCTTTATAGTATATTCTTATTCTGTCCTTGACATTGAGTTTTACCTAGATTCTATCCTCTTTGAAATATATATATATATATATATATATATATATATATATATATATATATATATATTGCTCTATTTATTGAACAATTTAGTTCATGTCACATTGACTGAAAAAACTGCTACAACAAAAGAATTCTCCAATTAACATATTAGTAAAAAATACGCACTCTCTTTAAGATTTTCAAAAAATTCAACCTTAGCGTTGCGACCGCACGCTCCAAAATTTCTTACAGTTAACAATAACAGATATCTAAAAAATATATTTCGACTCACATCTAATCTTTCGTGTCCCGTTATTACCTGGATGTATTAAAAAAAAACAAATCACTTTCCATGCCTGATGATGTCTGTATAAACAGATGAAAGTACTAAAAAAAAAAAAAAACCCTTTATACAAGTTGAATTTATTAAAAACAGGGATCCCAACATTCATCTAACATTCGTGGGTTAATGTAATTTAAATAAATTTGTTTGAGAGGATGTATTCTCGCCCTTAATATCATTAACTTCACTAATCTGTTTTTTGTATGAATGATTCATGTAATATATATATATATATATATATATATATATATATATATATATAGAGAGAGAGAGAGAGAGAGAGAGAGAGAGAGAATATTATCTATCTATCTATCTATCTATCTATATATATATATATATATATATATATTCTTTTGAGGGGTAACAAGTACAGATATTTCAATAAGACAGTTTTGGAAAGACTTAATAATCATTTTGTTTTATTGATATTTCTTGTTTGCTTTCTATAATAATGCCTTTATTTTCATGCATCTGAACAAAGAATCGAAAGAAAATTATTGATCTTTTGCCAAGTCGATCATTAATATGAAAAAAACGCAGTAGCAAAAAACGTTTAGCATCTATTTCAGCTATAAACTCCAATATTACAACACCACCTTTTCTCTTTAGTGTACACACACACACACACACACACACACACATATATATATATATATATATATATATATATATATATTTCTACAACAGATCCTAGCAAAAAAAAAAATAATGTTAACCATATACTACACTATATCTAGTATATCGAACAAAATTATTCGCCATGATTCTTCTCCCCCGGTTAGCGATTTGCAAAAAAACCAACACAGTTTACAAATTCAAGTGTCCTTTTGGGAGATTGTATCTCCAACGAATTAAATAATATTTATGTTGGTCTCACCAGAAACTCGCTTTCACAACGCATGACATTATATTTGAATGAAAACTCTAACATTTTTAGGCATTTGAAACAACATACCTGGCCGCATACACAATTCCGTAAAATCCTTGTTGGAAACACAATTATGCTTAAACATGAAAACAATAAACAAAAACTAAAAATTCTTGAAGCTATATACATAAAACAGTTAAAACCTAAGCTAAACAAAATAAACTATGAAATATTTCATATGAAATATGCTTAAATGTCTATGATTGGTAACAGAAGCCATTGGTTTATACCAACGGCTTCCCGTACTTAATACTTCTCGAATTCACTCCGGCTTGGTCATCTGTGACGTCATGAGCTGCAGTGCGGTTTTCGCTTCCAGCGTCTTATATGTACGTGTTGATTGTTGCTTGGAAATCATCCATGTAAACAGAAACAGAGTATCATCCCATTCTTGCCCGTGTATTACTTTATATATTGTACTGTAATTGTCATCTTTGATGACTTATGTAAGAGGAAAGCTTAGATAGGATTAAAAAATATGGATCAATATTGTGATTTTTTATCTTCGTTTAATGATAATGTTATTAAACTTATCAGACATTATGAAAAGAATTTACATAAAATAAATAGACAACGCTTGTCTATATTATTTAATGAAACATGTATGAATATATATATATATATATATATATATATATATATATATATATATATATATATATATATATATGGCCACCCTCATTCGAGGGCACCCGTCTTCTAGGGCGGGTAGCCAATCCCTATTGCAGACGCTTGCTCACACGCATTTGTATTTATTCAACACCCATAGAACCCAACTGTGGTTTATACTGCAACTCTGCTGAGCAGATCTTAGTTTCAGTTTCTGGGAATGAGCGTGTTATCTACCGTGATCAACAATTTAAACAAACCCAGCACGCTCAAGCCCTCGGCCACGTTGACCTGTGACTTCTTGCTATCAGAGCTATCGACAGCCCCAAGGGTTACATCTACACAATTTCTCTCACAAGCCTTGGGTCTACTCATGGTATGGTTTTCAGACGCTTTCCAAAGGTGACGCATGCTGAGATCGACCCCCCCTCTCTCTCTATATATATATATATATATATATATATATATATATATATATATACATAAAATATATACAGAAAAGCTATAACAATAAAATTTGATAAAACGACCCACTTCAAGACATGCGCTGGCATTGATTGATGAAATATCGTGATTGGCTCAGTGTCCTGGATTGTATATAATTCTGTTCCTTGCTGAGAGCGGAAACCATTCATGTGTATATAGAAGTTTTATATATTACAACTGAAATTGTGCAGGAAGTCGCTAAATGAACATTGGCATATGCGGATGGATTTCCTCTCATATTTATTTCTCTTTTGGCTCAAGTGAAAACATTAGCACCAGAAAACTGACTCTCAATATGACACATTGCTACAAAGGGAATCACAGCTTATGCAATCTCTACACTTTCAGAAACCGATACACTAATTCAACTACTCACTCTGTATATCTATTCCTTTCATATAATGTGTCCCTTTAGTTACGTAGATTATCATGGCTCTCTACATCTTCCTATCCTATTATTATGTAGGAATGAAGTGTCGTTGCCGATACTTGAGTTTGAACAAATATCGCTAGGCGACCCCATCATTAAATTAATTAGACCACTTGGTGGATGTAGCTGACGACTAAACGATCGTTATTTCTATTCTATCCACTATAAGATCGCTATTCCTATTCTATCCTCTATTACTATTTGGATCTGCATCTACTCTATCCTTTATTACTATACGGACAAGTGTTCTCTAGTCTATCCACTATAATATTCCTCTATTCAGATCATTATACGGACTACTATTCGAGCGAGTATTATCGAGTAAGTACTGTTAGTTTGAGACTTATTCGAAGGCGTATGACACCAGTATTGTAAAACAGCGTTGTATCTGCGATTACAAACATTAAAACGAGCATTACGAAAGTGACAACAGGTATTTCCTTGACATTACAAAAGTGTGAAATGAGTGTTCGTTGATATCACAACACCTATGATCTGGCTCTCTCTTTTGTAGCCATAATTAATGTTTTCTCCTTGCTATTCATCCAACTCCCTATTCTGCCATCCATCTGAGATTACCAGTTTGGCCTTCCACCTGTATGGCTGATGCTAACCTGAAGCATATTTATACATTGTGACTTCTCATGTTAGCATTTTCCTCTGACACGAACTAGTCAAATTACAATGAATCAATTGCTAAGTCTGCTGATCGGAGAGAAAATTCACAATGCTGTCTTAGAATATATCTTACACATTTGCAGTGTGGGGAGGGAAATATTCGTACACATAATATTTTTTAATTTATTGCATTTCCAAATAATGAATAAACATACTTTCATATATTAAGTGTACACCGATGTATAATAACTAAATTACCATAGAAAACAGAAAAGAAATCTGATCTAATAAAATAAATCACATTTATACATTTTAAAGGTAAAAAAACCTATTCGCAAAGGCAAATTTCAGATTTAGAAAAAATTAAATTGCTTTAATACTGGAATATTTTAGAATGCGCCAATAATGTTATCAATGGTTATTTTTAGCTTAAAAATATAACAGAACATTTTATAATTGATATACATGCAAGTAGGTTATCATCATAGCAAGAGGTAAAGAATGGACAAATTCACAAAACGAAGTGAATTTTAAGCTCTTGAAAGAAAGTAAAAGTTACAGAGAAATCTGAGGCAACATGAATATTCTATTTACTACCATTAGTTCATTCATGACAAGGCCTAAAAAAACTCAAAAATTTTGAAAACGAAAGAAGAACAGGTACTCAACGGAAGATTTCTGCAAGCTCTTCAAGGAAATTAATCCAATTAATTTAACAAAATCCAGTGGTTCCTCGTTAAGAGTTGCAGGATCTTTTGCTTTCATCAGGAATCTGTAGCACTAAACGAAAAATAAGTTGTGAAATTCATAGGAATAAAAGAATACTATTCCAACATTGAAATTTAGTGGTGGCAGTATCATATTTTAGGTATTTTTCTTTCTGCAATATATCAGTAATAGATGATAGAAGGAATGCCGCAAAATATCAAAATATTTTGGAAGCAAATTTAATGATTTCGGTTGAAAAGCTTGAACTTCCTCCTGATTTAATCTTCTGACAAGATAATTATCCTAAGCACACTACAAAATCTTCGAAGAAATGGCTTCTTGAAAATAAAGTAAATACCCTGAATTGGCTAAATTAATCCCCAGATTTAAACTCAATCGAGAATCTTTGGCGTAATTTGAAAATTCAAATCCAATCAAGACCCCCAAGAAACATCTCAGATCTGAAAACCATATGCAAAGAAGAAAGGGACAAAATTCCAACTAAAATTTTCAAATCATTACTTGAGAATGACAAGAAGATTTTCCTTTCTGTAGAAGTGAATAATGTCTATTCTACAAAGTATTAAATGAAGATTATGTATTCTTGTACGAATAATGTTTTCACCCATTAAAATGGATAAATAGGATCTATTTCTATTAAATCAATTTCTTTTTTTATCTGCGCATATTTATTCATTATGCATCTATATACAGCTAATTATATGAAAAATATGTTTATTCATTAGTTGGAAATACAATGAATTAAAAATTTGTATGTGTTCGAATATTTGTTTGCCACACCACCCACACACACTGTATAATCTACCTTTTGTCCTTGCTTTTAATATTATTGTCACAACTAGTCTGATGCTCCTGCTATATATTTAGACATTATTAATAAATCGAAAACAATGTTATTTTTCTTTGATCAGACATCTAGGGTTCAGTCACTTTGTCACTGTTGTAACTTAGCTTCTCTGTGAGTTTTTCTGTAAATATATTCATGCTATTTGTTCTGATGAACTTTCCTTTGTCTTACGTAGATTTTATGAATTTAAGCGCAGCTTATTGGCAACTAGGGCTCATCATTTTACTGTTGACATTTTAAGACATATCCGTATGTTATACTCCAATTGTTTCTCCTCTAGGATTCCATCTTGGCTTCCTGCTGTCCAGTCAAAAACGATGTTTAAATGGAACGTCAATCCTCACTTTATATTTCATTGAATTCTCGTTTTTAATATTCTCTCTGCATCTGTCCTCACTATTTTCTTGATTCCGTTTACTCTTATGAATTGAAACGCAATACTCAATTGGCGCCAAGGTTTCATCATTTTATAATAGAAATGGCTAGATGTAACTGAAACTTCTACGTAAGTAAATAATTTCTTCTAACGCACTTCTCGCTTGTGAAACCCTTTTCCAGATTCTTTCTTCCCAGTTAACATTAATCTTCAAACATTTAAATGTAATGCCATTCGTTATCTTCTCTCTTCTTAATAATAATTTTTTTTTAAATAGTTATCCTTCATAGTGTTTTTTTTTCATATACGAAACGACGGTAATCGATAAATCGAGTCAATGCGTCCGACCCTTTCATTAGTCGTCTTTTATTTGCTTCGCCAGGGATATATACAGATTGGAATGTTGATTTTTTCCTTCTCACAGATCGATTGCCACCCATTTTTGTCTGGGAACCAGTGAAAGCAGCTCATCTGAGCAATTACCAAGGAGGTATTTGTAAAAAAAGACAGACAGAGGCGACGGCGCGTCTGTGAGAGAGTGACTGTAGACGAGATGCCAGATCAGGGCCAATTATATTACATATCCGTCTCTGGATCTTGTCAAGAACTCTGAGGTAAACAGAAGGTGCACCAGACCATATATGGCAGCAATACTCCATGCAAGGGCGAATGGTTGATTTGTATATTTGAAGTATCGATTCCGGGGAGAACAATTTTCTGGCGCGGCACAGAGAGCCAACTTTCCTCGCGGAGGAAGAAGCAATTGACTCAATGTATTTGTTCCATCTCAGGTCAGCAGTCAACGTGAGACCGAGCAGACGCAGAGAGTTGCTCTCAAGAAGTTGACTATCAGACATTCTAATGGGGGAGGGACAGGAAAGGATATCTATGGTGATTAATAGAGCGTAGTTTAGTTTTTGAGGCGTGAAAGTTGACCAGCCAATTCTTGCCCCAATTAACAACCGATTGGAGGTCCATTTCAAGACGCACGGCCAGGTTAGTTTTGTCACCGACACTAGATTTGTTTTTGAGGCAGGAGTAAATTGTAGTGTCGTCCGCGTAGATGCTAACTTGAGAATCTATGGCATCAGGAAGGTTGTTGATGAAAATAAGGAATAGGGTGGGGCCAAGGATGGAGCCTTGAGGAACACCTGCGTTCGTGGGATAGGAACGGGAGGAGAATCCGTTGAGAACGACCTTCAATTCACGGCTTGACAAGAATGATTGTATGAGATCAAACAATCGACCTGTAATACCATAACCTGGAGCTTGTGAAGAAGGCCGGCATGTCAAACCCTATCAGATGCTTTGGAGATTTCTAGGGCCGCGGCACGAGCTTCCCCGATATTTTGAAGGGATTGGTAGACGGTTTCAGTGATGGCTGTAAGCACATCATCTGTAGATCGGGGGTAGCGGAAACCATATTGCTTGTCTGAGAGCAGCTCGTCTGAGGTAAGGTGGTTAACCACTTCGGCGTTGATTAGGGATTCGAAGACTTTGCCAAAGAGGGGTAGGAGACTAATAGGACGATAATTAAAGGGGTGAGAGGGGTCTCTAGATTTCTTAAAGACAGGAACAATTGATGAGGACTTCCAGCAGTCAGTAAAACAAGATTCCTTGAGGCATATATTTAGAGAGGGCGGGCGCTAGCTCAGGCGCGCATTTCTTCAGGACAATGGCTGGTATGCCATCTTCACCACTAGCCTTGTGGGGGTCTAAATTGGAGATAATGCCCAATTCCAATGACGGGGTTATGTGTAAGCCGCTCAATAGGGCCTCAGTTCTTAGAGGGAAGTCTGGTATGGGTACACCGGAATTAAATGAGAATTTCCGAGCAAAGCATTCAGCCTTGTCGGTAGAGGAGGTCAGGACCTCGAACTCTTGAACAAAGGAGGTATGGAGGGTTTTCTATTGTTCAAGATGCTCTTGCAGAGACGCCAATATTCTTTGGAGCCAAATTTGCGAGATGCAATACGCTCCTTCATCCGAGCAGCAAATATTGACTTAGCTTCGTTGAGGACACGCTTACACACGTTACGGGCGGAGGCAAAGAGACGTCTACTGCAGTCCAACATGTCGCTACGAAATCGGTGAAAGAAGTAGTTCCTATGGCCAATGGCGGCTGAGCAAGCAGCGGAGAACCAAGAGGAGGAGTGTGACTTGACCTTAAATTTCATTGAGGGGATGAAAGCGTCGATTCCAGCTTTAACCCAGGATGAGACCTCAGAAGCACATTTATGGGCAGAGAGTGTAAAGACAACATCCCAGGGGACATCGCGGAGGAAGTCATGGAACGAGTCCCAATCCGCTCGTTGATAGTAGAACGATGTTCTAGTGATGGGAGGTTCTTTGCGGGGTGTGGAGTTGAAGGAAATGTTGACAGATGCTACAGCTTGATCGAAGTTACCAAGGGGGCAGAGCTGCGTGGCGCTACAAGATTCAGGGATGGAGGTAAAACAGATCGAGAAGGGAGGCCTTACCTGCCAGGTTGAGGGCTAAACGCGTGGGAAAGTTAACTATCTGCGTGAGGGATTGAGAAATAAAGTGTTTGAATGCCTGTCCGGTCAGTAGTAGTATTCTCGAGCCACTTGGTATGATGGGCGTTAAAATCACCAAACACGAATATGTGAGCAAACGGGTGGAGAGAGAGGGCCTTGTCTATGCTGTCAGATATGCTATCGAGTATCCCACAGTCTTGAGAGGATTGAGAGCGATAGAGGAAGAAGAGATAGCTTACGACATTGAGGAGAGATAGTCGGAGACACATGTACGAATGGTCTGGCGATTCGAGAGACAACTCTCTGGCCAGGGGAAGATGGTCCTTGACGTAGACACCAAGGCCGGGCACGTGGGTTAGAGAGTCTTTCCTGAGGAGAGGATGGTAGCCGGAGATCCAGAGATCAGAGACGAGACAAGGTTTGTCTCCCACAGAGCCAGTATATCCGGGCAGTTTGTAGTGAGGAAAGATTCCATACTGCAGAAATTTGTTCTAATGCCACGGATGTTGGAGAACGAATTGTTGAGGGGTTTAGGTGATTTTTGAGGGGCTGGTTTAGGTTTACTTTTTTGGTTCATTTGAGACTTCATGTGGAGTAATTGTTGGAAGATGAGAAGGCCTGAAGTAATAGAAACAGATGGTTATCGACCGCGACATGAGCAGAGAGATTGCCCACAGGAGGTGACTGCAGGGACACCTTTCCATGCGCGTCATGGCACTACCAACACCCCGGTATTATACAACTATTGATCAGAGCGGCCGCTCAAGACGCTACGCAAGAGTTAGGGCTCCTAACTACCAGTCGGAAACAGCAACCAGTAAACTATCAACCGTGTACCCTCAAAATGAAGAAGCAATGCCACAGACTGCACACGTCACGGGAGAAACACCTCAGCAGTAGTACAGAGGCCAGAGAGAGAGAGAGAGAGAGAGATAGACAGAGAGAGACATAGTTCTGGGAACCCCTTCTTAGACAAGAAACAAGGTGTGAGCCTCCACTCATGTCCAGGAGAAGGGGGCGGAGTGTTGACCGGGCGGAGTGTTGACCGGGCGGTAGGAGGGTCTACCTACTCCTATTACATATAACACATACAACAACGACAAAAGACAGACAGAGGGATAAGGGAGGGGAAGTAGTTAACATAGTGCCCAGGCTGACACTAGTTGTATGTTCAGGGGGATAGGATGGAATTTATTAGTATTTTATCCTTACACAACACTAAGTTTTAACTTAGTATAAGTCCTATTGTTCTATTCTAAAGAAAGAAATGAGAAAATATGATTATCCACCTTTTTGTGGATATGGCATAAACGCTAGCTCACTTGTGGCAGATGGTGATATTGGTAGTCTGCATGCATTCTGATAGTCACCAGTGAGTATTCCAAGTTTGTCCATTTTATCTAGCAAAAAACAAGGCCACTGAACCATTTGCGCTCAATGTACTTCAGCCTAACACCGCAAATAGCTACAAAACGCTAAATATTAAACTGAAATCTCTAGTCATGTTCTTAAATAGCCTAATATTACATGGCGCCAAACCCGCTCAGAAATGTCTAAATTCACTATAAGAGACACGGTAGAGTAATGGATAGCGGTTCGGTATTGATGAATTGGAGAGCCGAGTTCGAATTCCAGCCAAACTGCATTCGTTTACGTGCTAATACACTTGGGGATGGTATGAATCATCTTCTTCTCCCGCCAGGAAATTGCAAACTACTGCTGGAAAAAAATTTCCATGATTTTCTCACATTCATATCTGCTCGATGCGTAAGCAAATGACATCACACATTATGAAATGAGCAAAATCCGACAATTATTTTAAGACAGTTTTATGTTCATACATTCTTATTTATAGATACAAATATTTAAGTAAATTCTCTGTTTATAATAGACAATATTGACAACATTTACCGGCCTGAATGTCCGAGAAATTGTCAGAGAAAATATGAGTCCTCTGACGTCATTTGTTTACTTTTGGATACGCATCGAGCAGATATGAATGTACGTAAGAAAATCATGGAAAATTGTAGTTTAGAAACAGTAAAATCGAGCTTGCTGACCGAAACGCTTCTCTGTGGCGTCAGACTATATGACCGTCCCATATAAAATACAGGTTCGATTCCTGTCGGAGGGCGCATAGTTTTTATATTTCTCGGACATTCAGACCGGTAAATGGTGTTAATACTGTTTATTATAAACAGAGCATTTACTTAAATATTTGTATCTATAAAAAAAAATGTATAAGCATAAAAATGTCTTAAAATAATTGTCGGACTTTGTCCATTTCATAATTGTAGGTGTATTTTATTAGTATGTTTTTTTATTAGCTTCAAATACTTATTATGTCTTCAAATATTTATTATGTCTTCAAATATTTATAACGATGATCTGTAACGACGTGGCTATACTTTTATGTCATCCTAGTCCATACTTGTGTCTGAGGTGTGTACCTACGTTTCTGTTTTATATCTCTGGGAATACAGTGTGTAGATGCCGTATGTGTTGTGTGATCATGTGTCAATAGAGCGTTTCCACATTGAGAAATTGTCTACGATCTCTCTATTTACTATATTTCCATAGCTTTGAGAAAGTTTGTAACAACGATCTTTCATGTTTTTTGTTAATTTAAATGCGTTGCATATGTGTCAAATTCTTCCATATATAACTTCTCTCCTATCTTATTTGCATCTTTAACATGCAAAAAATTCCTTGGGCATTCCATTCATGCAATATTCCAAGACGAATGCAAACGCTATCTCTTAATGATAGGATCATGTCGTATCTGCTGTCTTACAGCCAAAGAATGGATTGTGGGTGTTTTGAATAATATCTTGGTATTAAAAATGTTGAGAATGCTAAATATTACAGAAATCCATGAAGTGTCTTAAAGTTATTTCCGATTTTTATAGTTGCCGTGAATCAGACAAATGAAATATTTATTAAATAATGAGTAATATACAGAAGGAATTAATATGTGTTTTACATGAACTTATGAAAAATGCACGGTTCGCTCTTTGGAAAAAAATTTAAAAATGCGTGTATATAGGCAGGAGTTGACCATTGATGCAATTTTCATTGATGACTAACGACAATACCATGTGTAGGGTTTAAATATTCATATTGGCAGACTGGAGAAACAAATTTTGCTGTTGTTAGTATATTTTGTCATTGTATACATATATTTTCATTCCCCTTGCAAATCACATGAATCTCCAGCTATTTTGTATTTTGGTGGGAGTTCTAATATGAAGTATCATTTCGTCTTTCGTTAAGGAAAAATTCCTTAGAAACGAGGAAAATTTTACTGAAATATAGGTCCACTGAATGCTGAACAATTTCCTCAAAGATGAACGTAAGATAGCAGAAATGTTATTCTACAGATTGATGCCGAGAATAACATGGACAGAATATGTGAGCGAAGTAAATGGAATCAAAAAGAAAACTTATATTTAATGACAAAATAAAACAGTAGAACGTTTAGGCACATAATGGAGACAGAGGACTTTGATAATTTGACATATTATCAAACAGAGGAAAACAGCGAATAACCTATCTAGTGAGTAAATGGATGGCGTAACAAGTTCTAGGAGCGATAAGGAAACTACAAAAATTATTAAGAGCTATTAAAAAAGGAAATTGTAGAGACTCATGATCGCAAAAGTCTGGAAAGAACACGGCATATAAAAAAGGTAACAGCTACGCTACAAAAACAGACTGCGCTTTTGGTAAAGATTGTAAACATGATTGATTGGCTGTTGTGTTAACGATAGAAAAGGAAAATAGAATATATACGAAACCTTCATTCTTACTGAGTAGGCAAATAGTTTTGCCATGTTTTTTTTTATCTGTCTATATTTCTGAGATGAGGTATTATATACATTATTTACATTATTCGGACTATTGTTCTCATCTTTGTCGCCTCAAGGACAGAGGACACAGTGGATAAAGGCGTTAGTTAGATCCAGTGACAGGACCCAAAGAGTGTGAGTTCAATACCCGGTTAAAGCAGTGGAGAACTTTCAGAGGGAAAATTAACAGGAGATAACTGATAACTGACATCCATTATACATGTCACGTGGAACTAGAACAGTCTACCCTAGTGAGCGAAATAAAGGATTCAGTTCGACATTCCAACCACATGAAGAAAGCCGGAGCGTACAACGGCCGAAACGTTGTAATAAATATGGCCACAATGATGAGGACAATAGTGCGAATAATATAAAGAATATGTTTTTTTTTTCTTTTACTGAATCATTTCATGGTATGATTTTTTTCTAATTCCATCACAAGAACAAAACATTTTCCAATTGGCACTGTTCCCAGGCACAAATTACGACAGAAAACATTATGAAAACACTTTTAGCTCATACATCAGCCATTACGCTATACATCATTTTATTAAATTTTAAATTAAAAATTATACTTCATTATTATATTCCTCATCATCGTAAATATATGTTATCCTTTAGCATATGAAAAATTAGAGCAGCTGTCAGAATTAAGTATTTTTAACAGATTTCACCACAAGCAAGGCGATAATGACACTAAGACGCAAAAGATTACTGAAAAGAGAGAGAGAGAGAGAGAGAGAGAGAGAGAGAGAGAAAGAACGTGAAAAAAACAGTATTAAGTGAGACAAAAGGTGAAGATTAACCATGCATTTAAACATTTAAAGGTCGTTGCTGACAAGACAACGTAAGCCCAGAAAGAAATCCACGAGGGAAAATTTCCAGAGAACAATTCATTGGAATATAACTGATGTTTGCGTCTTGCAATTTCAGCTGTAAAAGTGATGAGATCTAACAACCAATCTAGTAATACGCCTAATTTCGTGGAACCTTCGTCACATAGATGAAAGTTAATCAGACAAATTACCATGAAAGTACTTATAGAAAAGACACAAGGAATCTACATTGCGTCCGTAAGAAGATGATTGACGCCGAGAAGCCAGGTAAAGATCAGTATCACTGCAGATACTTCTTTGGATTTTTATCTAGAATTTCGAAATATATAGCAGTAGCATCAGGCATGATATGGCATCAATATTAAAGCAGGGATAAGTTGTAAACTTATAGTTGTTTAAGAAAGATTATGGCGATAGAAATTTTCTAGCTCGACATAGTTAACCAACTTTCTTAGCTGCAAAATTAGAAATTAATTCAAAATACTCTTTCCATTTCATCTCAGCGGAAAATATTAGTTCGCGGAGAAGCAATTAGTCACTTCTCTAGATGTTGGCGTCAACCATACAGATTGAAGGTATATTTCTCTCAGATAACTATAAGAGTGCAGTTTCGCTTCTGAGGCATTAAAATTAACGAGGCACTCCTTGCCCCGTTTAACAACTGATTGTGGCTTATTTTTTTAAGATCATCTGTCAATTTGACATTATCTAACCGATCAACATTAGTATAGAGACAGTTGTTCTCTTAGCATAGACGCCGATTTGGGAACTGATGACATCAGGACATTCATTAATGTATGTTAGAATCAACCAGGAAACTCGTGAATTTATGCAAAAAGATCTACAAGTGTGGCCATTCAAGATGCTCTCGTTTCGTGATTGGATAAGAAACTGGACAGCCTCTGTGTGCTATTGAAGGAGTCTTTAATATTTTCTTGTAAAAAAAAAATGGTGGCAGGCAAATAAATTCCAACTCTTGTTCATATGGCAAATTCTAACTTATAATGATATATATATATATATATATATATATATATATATATATATATATATATATATATATATGAGTGGAAATGGAAGCTATTGTCTTGACATAACCAGCCAATCTAGTACTGTGCTTAAATTCGTGAAGTTTACGTACTAAAGAGAGTAACTCTTTAAAAGGTTTGAAAGAATATATGACAAAAGGTACAAATCCAATTGCTTATGACCAAGGGAAAGTAACTAAAGCCGAGATCCCTGTCAGCACCAATAATATTGTCGATCTTTCTTTGGATTCAATCAAGGAACATTAGATACATAGCAAAAGCACCAGAACAAATATGGCTTAAATATTCGATGCAGCGACGAATAGTATATGTATAAGTATTTAAGAGTGTTTCTGATTACAGAAAGAAATGTCTAGCACGGCCCAGTGAACAAAAATTAGTAGCAACCTACCTAGCAATTTATTCAATATAACCGTCTAACTTCATATCACTGGGAAACGTTCAACCGTGAAGGCGCTTTTTCATCTGCAAGAAAATTACCCAGAATTCACTCACATACAGTAGGACAGTTATGACATACCACAGCAGAGGATGATATATAGCGATAAGGTAAAATGACTTACTCGCATGGTGGTTAGCATCAGCCATATAGAAGGACGGTAAAAGATGTTCTTGTCTAGGATCAAATGAGGGCAGTTTCATTTAGAGTCGTAAAATTAACAAGTATTTAAAAAGAAACAGGTCATTTTCGAGATCAGCTGCCAATTGGACATCATCGAACCCACGTGACTTAATCATAAAAACAGGAGTAAATAGTTGTGTCATCAGCAAAGATTCCGAAACAAGTACTGATGACAACAGATGATACACTGACGACATTATGCTCAAAGCAAACACAAAGGGACAATTTTGTAAGAGGAAACAAAAGTTAATTAATATATATTGACATATATATATCGTTATCAGATTGCTGGCGAGAGAAACAATAAGTCGCGAGTGATCTATTGCTTTGGGCACCTAGCCATGGAACAGGACAGTGTAATCACCTACAATGACCATCTATGCCATGACACAAAGCCACCTTAATGATATTGATGCAGGAAAGTGATGGTTGTCGTGATAGACTCGTGAATGTCCCAGCTAGCTCAACCAAATAAATAATAAAAAAAATATTACTAAGTGAACCATTGAGTAAAAATAACTTACGTTCCCCCTAAAAAATATATTTCTCCAAAATTAGTCGTAGTCGTACCAATTTCTGTAAGATAGAATATTTTCCATCGTAAAGTTCACCTGATACCTCAGTTCTCTGCGAAACCAATTTAATGTGTTTTTTTTTTTTAATCTTTACCACTGAAGTGACTGTCTCCAGAATATCTTTCTCTTTGGACAAAGGATTATTGAATATATATATATATATATATATATATATATATATATATATAGCCTTGTTGTTTATTCTGTGCTGCTTGCCTTTTCTCCACAAAAACATCTTCAGCGCATGCGCAATCGTATTGACATTTTCGAAGTACAGCCAAATTCGTTACACTCACTTATGCGTAAATACACTTGGGGATGTTATGAATCACTATTTATGCCCCCACTTATGGGTTAAATAGAAGAACGGTATGGTCTCCATAGCTTTCCTTGGCTGCCAAATTAAGAGAAAAACAACTCTGAACTAAAAAAGAAAACATGTTTAGACATAGCGGAACACATATTATACACAGCAAAGTAGAGTTCACAATGACTATGATCCCGCCTGATGTTGGCTTTGGTATTGTGGAAATCTTGCAAGGTCTTATATTTTTTTTCTGTTTAAATTGCTCCAAGTAAGCGTTAGTTATGTTCCAGTAGTTGCTTCTCGTTGAAATATGGCTTGTAGAACTCACTTTCAGCTGCTTGCTTTCTGGATAACTACAGTCTTCTGCCACTTTTTCGTAAAGACATAGACCCTCTAATAAACACCGAATTTGTTAAGCATCTAACTTCGCAGGGTTTTTTTCCAGACAAACAACATGGCTTTCACTTTTCTAGGTCAATTGCTAATATGAAAGAATCTGTTGCTTTAGATGTCTGAAAATAGTATGACTGAGTTCGGTATGCTGATCTTCTACATAAATTGAAAGAATATGTTATTCTTCTTAATTACGTCCTTTATTCTTTCAGGATGTATGTGATTCAATTTCCTGTCCTTTGTAGCTTTTAATAAATTTTGGCTTTTCGTTAGTACTCCTCAACTTTGCTCCGCTATCCATTAACTTAAGCTCGTTAGAAAGTTGTGGAGAACCATGAATACGTACGTTCTTAAAGGATGGGGTATATAAAAGATTAAGTGGGATTCTGCAACAGCGTCTTATTATTCCTGTTTACTCCAAATACGTTGATTTTTCGATGATTTCCCGAAGGCTTGCAGACCTCCAATTATCCTTTTGTTTAACCTATGACTTGATTCATTCTAATATAAGATACGGATATTAGAATGTTAGTATATGATTTGAAGTGTAATTAATTTTAAAGAACTTGAAATTTCCTGTGAAGATTTATTTCAATTTACTCATATTTTCTGGCAATAATTCGACGGAATGTATTTGAAAATGCTTTCAAAAAAAGATGGCGTCATAGAGAAAATCAGTTTTAATCTGTAGTTATCATTGTTGACTGATATAAGACATCTAAGATCTAACGGGGATGAAGCGGGAAAAATATCAATTCCCCACGTTAGTATAACACTAAATGTTCAAGTGAGTTCGATAAGCAAGAATTAAACGGAGATATATATGTAAATATATGTGTAAAAAATATATACACAGATGTTTCACTACCAAAAATTAAAAATTATACGAAAGTATGAAAATATTTCATCTTAGATTTAAGATTTTTTAATAAATATTTAATAATATTTATTAAATTGTGAAAATTTATATAATTTCAATATCATGTTTTGTCTCGCACCTCTCGCCTGTGGAACTCCCACCCCTTTTCCTGTTTCCCTGATAGCTATAATCTCCAACTATACAAATGTAATGTCAATCGACGTCTCCAGATACCTTGATCTATCCCCTATCCTTCTCTTCATCCTTTCCCCTATCACTTCTATTTGCTCTCGCTCCAACTCTTAACCTCTTGCGTGCTAGTGGCTTACCGCCTTGCTTGGGGTTAAACGCTTAAAAAGAAAAAGAAAAAATGCCTACTAAGTCATCTATTTCCTTTCTTTCTTTCATTTTATATCCGTTTACGTCATCTTCTTTCAGGGCGATGGTGATCAAGGCACTCCACACTTTCCTGTCATTTTTACCTCTAAGAACGTTATCTCCTTACTTACCCCTACTAATCTATTCTCAAACCTTTATTTACAGAATGTAGTTAAAGAGATTCATCGCCTGTTTCCTCTGCTACTTTTAATGCTTCTCTAATGGCATCAGTGTGATAACATCTCCGATCCACCTTTATTCATTATAGCTTCCAGAATCTTCAATTGTATAATTTAATTATACTTAATCGCCCCTTGTGTTTTTTTTTCATATCATTTTTTCGCTCAATTACGATATATATATATATATATATATATATATATATATATATATAGAGAGAGAGAGAGAGAGAGAGAGAGAGAGTGGGGATTCTCAGAATAGTAGAGAAGACGGTCTAGAAAAAGTGAGTTTCATAAGAACAACTGTAGAGAAATCTACCAACCGCCCCGGGCGGTCAGATCTGGCACAAAGCCGAATTTAATGTGGGGTATCCGAGCCCTTAGACTCGGCCAAAATCCCCTGTAGACCCCGTATAAAACGGGGTCGGTGAGCTGTTTCTCTTGACGAGACTCTGCCGTTCATTTAAGGATCCCCACTGTCCGAAGGCAGACAATTGGAGCAGCACAGCTAGTGATGAATATCTTACTGCAGACCAACATACAGTATTTACTATTGTATTTATGTGAATTGGGACATACACATTATCGTCCATAGGTATGCTACAACACCTACTTTCTGAAAGGTCAATTCACAAAGAAGAATAATTGCAAAATCCGAATTGTGAAAATAATACAATTGCTCTGTCAATGGCAAATATTTATTTTACCATAATTATTTTAGATAAATTTAAATTTAATTATTTCTAATTGCGTATTGTCATATTACTTAAATAATACTCTCGTTGTCTCTTCGTTTACATGTTTTTCATTTGATTATTAGCATGTAAATTTCCATTATGAATTGTTAGATTCATGTGTCTAAGAAATGTTATTAAAATGAAACCTGAAAAGGTGCAACTTCTTAAATGTCTAAAATAGCAGCTTGTTCCACAATAAATTAAAATTAAAATTTCATAACAGACAGCTGCTCTCCCGATATAATTTAGCAGACAATCATTTTGTGTTGTAATTTAAGGACACAGAACTCACATTCGAAAGGAAAGATGATAATAATAAAATTATCATGCATATTAAATTTAATACCGAAGCTAATTTAAATACCAGAATCTTCGTGAATGTCATTTAAGTGAGTTAATATTCCCTTAAACTGGTTAGTTGATGAATTAGAATTAAAGAAATGTTTGTTCTAACGTTGTAGTTTTTGTACAGTAAGGTTCACCATTATTGTTACTATAAGAGGTAATTTGTATGGATAAGAGGCGAAGATAACGATAGAAACTAGACATGAACAAGTTAAGATTGTTGTGATCGGAAAAACATACTTAAGGAACAGAGCAGCAGTTCGCGGGAAGAAGCTGTCCGAGTGGAACTTGCTTCTCACACCAATGGAAGACGGAGGGAATGTGGGTTATTTTCTAATATGTAAGTGGCAAGGGACATCCCTTTACATGTATTTTAAGCTTGGTGGGACCCAGGATGATAGTCTCTCTAAGCACTTTATTAAAAGTAGCGACGGAACAGCAACAAGACTGCCACATCCTTTTTGTGAGAGAGGTTGGAGGGTAAAAAAATAATTCGTCACCCACATTAAATCGGAAAGCGTTTTGACTCAATCAAGATTAGAAAATAAGGTCTGGGCAGCTCCCACCGTATTTAAAGTGGATTCAAACACATATGCACACAAACGTCAAGTAGATTATTATATATTAGATATGTAATATTAAAACAGGAAACCTGAAAACGTTCAGATTGTAGGGATCCTCGAAACATTCTTTTGGAGTCTGTTCCATAGAGAAGTGAATCGCGGGAAGGAGCTGTTTGAATGAAATTTATTCTCCCGATGGAATACTTGGCGAATGTGCATGGTTTGCTACTATACAAGCGGGATGACGAGTCTAAGCCATTGAAATCTGACCTGGTGGAACCAGGAGGGCAGTTTTTCCCGAGCACTTTCCGTGGCAATAGTTATAGAGCCTGAGAGACTCGCCCCATCCCATGTCTAAGAAGGAGAATTGTATAGAAAACATTTCTTCTATCACAAGGACACCGATACGGTTTTAAACTCAATCAAGAGTTGTGAGTTCAATACCAGGCTATAGAAGTGATGAACCAAAAATCTAATGGGAAATAATTGAGACATCCAGAAGAGAGATAGCATGTGGAATTAGAACGATCTACCCCGGTAGACGAAATAAAGGATTCGGGTCGAAATTCTAATCGCCTGAAGAAGGCCGAAGTGTCTAACAGCACAAACGTTATGAATATATCAATGAAGACGAGGATAAGAGTCCAAATAATGTAAATAATGTAAGTAATCATAATCCCTCAACACAGAGATATAGACAGGTTTTTGGGTTTTTTCGAATATATTCTTTCTGGTAATCCTTGCAGTATATAGAGTAAATTCCTCCTTAAATTTTTGGCTTGTTTTGTTTTTTTTATTGTTAGATGTACTTATGACAAGGTTTTTAATTATTCCAAAAATGGGGCTCAAAACAAACATTTCCAAAACAGAAAATATGATATGGAATTGGATTTAAGTACCCATGGCATCTACCCTGAATCTATCATAAAATTTCAGGAAGTGAAGTCTGGAGCCTCTTCTGTTTGTCTCAAGGTCCTTGATAAAATTCAGATACGGATATGCTATGCAATTGGCCCTAATCTGGCATCTCGTCTACAGTCACTCTTTCACAGACGAGCCACCGCCCCCCTCTGTCTTTTTCAAATACTTTCACGGTAACTGCCCCGATGAGCTGCTTTCGCTGGTTCGCAGACTTCATGAATTTAAGCGTTTAACTAGGCTGACATCTCGCTCACACACTTTCACTATCGAAACTGTTAAATGTAGCCGTCTCTTCTACTTCAGTAGCTTCATGTCATGCACTTCTAGCCTGTGGAACTCCCTACCCTTTTCTTGTTTCCCTGATAGCTATAATCTCCAACTCTTAAATGTAATGTCAATCCACATCTCCAGATGCCTTGATATATACCCTATCCTTCTATTTATCCTTTCTTCTCTCTCACTCCTCTTTGATCTCGCTCGATTTCTTGCGTGCTAGTGGCTTCCTGCCTTGCTTGGGGTGAAACGCTTAAAAATTAAGTTGAAGCACTTCAGGTACCCCGGCGTATGGATCAATTATAACGAAATATGTATAGGTGTAAAAATATAAACCAAATTACTGCGTGTATGTTGTTACTGAGTAAATGGCTAAAGAATTAACAAAACAAGAGTTGCAGACACATCATATATTAAACAGTAAGTACATCAGAAAAGTATTACACTTGTGAGAATGTGTCGGTTGACCCAGCGTTTAATCAAAGCCTTCTCTCTTAATAATCTTTTAGTAGGCGGAAGAGTCCAATATAGACCATTTGGAGAGAGGGCACCACAACAGTGTGTCGGAGATAGCTTCGTCCAACACATCAACTTGCTACGAAACCAAATCATCAACCTGAAAACTTGAGTCGTGTTCGTAAATGGCCTCATCAGACGAAGATTTCATATAGATGTCTAGGAAGGTGTCAAAATCATTCAAAAATATTTAAACTGTCAGCGGTACCAAACGGCTCCCAAAGGGCAATTCTGAAAAAGTCTTTGGGCGAATAAATCTCGTGGGTCTTGGCAAAGCTCATCCTTCTTCAATCATTGTAAACTGGCAATACAGAATCACAAAGAAACTGTACCAGCAAAACAGAAACCACAACACTTGATAAATGCCAACATAAGTAGCATCTATAGTGCATAACACATGTAACGCGAAGAGAAATTAATGACGTAATCCAGATATTGACCTTCCAGCTACTGAACATTAGTAAATATTTCTAAGAGAAACATTTTATAAATTTCTCCTAGGTATATATATATACATATATATATATATATATATTTGTATATTTAGGCAGCAATCCTTCCTTTATGCATGTTTCATTAAAAACGACAGACAAGGTACTACGGTTGAGCTTTTTATTTAATTTTTCTTGTGTTCTGACAAGAGCTTTCTTTTCTGGACAAAGAGTGTGTAAGAACTGTCCGAATGTTCTGTGTTTCCGAGCGCTTTCGGCTATACCTTTAACCATTATCAAGGATGATTCAATTATCAGCTTAGTAGAGTGTGTGTGTTCTGTGTATGTTCAGTGTGTGGTAGTGATGTTTTTAGTTAAGACGGCCAACCTTATCCTCAAAAATAACAACACACCAACTAAGTCAAAATTACAAAGAACGAACATTATCTATGAGTTCAAATGCCCTTTAAGGAACTGCGTTCCTCACCAAACCGGACTCATAAATAATTACATCGGCTACACAATCACATGTTTATCCAGACGTCTTACATTACACCTATCTGATCACACTTCCATCAGAACACATTTAAACACACACTCAGATTTACCCGACACTATTAGGAACATACTAGTAGAAAACACAAATATATTAACTGCATCCACTTGCAAAAAAAGACTAAAAATAATGGAAGCTCTAATAATAAAAAAAAAAAAGCCAACCCTTAACAATATTAACTATGAACAAAGCCACAATGTGCTAACCGTATTCGAAACTAAAAAAACATCACTACCCACACTGAACATACACAGAACACACACACTCTACTAAGCTGATAATTGAATCATCCTTGATAATGGTTAAAGGTATAGCCGAAAGCGCTCGGAAACACAGAACATTCGGACAGTTCTTACACACTCTTTGTCCAGAAAAGAAAGCTCTTGTCAGAACACAAGAAAAAATTAAATAAAAAGCTCAACCGTAGTACCTTGTCTGTCGTTTTAATGAAACATGCATATATATATATATATATATATATATATATATATATATATATATATATATATATATATATACATTACAATTGGAATTAAGATACCACTAGTTAATGACCATTTTCCCCTACGAATTTTAAAATAAAATTCACAGTTTTTTTAAACTGTTTTATGGTGTCAGTTTGAAATTCGTAGGTGAAAATGTTAATTAACTAATGGTATCTTAATTCTAATCGTATGACAAAATTTGCTCTGTTTAATTAAAATAAACATTGTGCGTTCCTTGTGAGTCAGTTTTAACATTTAATATTTCAAATTCTATATTGTGTTAATAGTACTCGCCTGGATTATACCAACGGATTACTATATATATATATATATATATATATATATATATATATATATATATATATATATATATATATATATTGTTTCTCAGAATTATTCTGATGAGGATACACATTGTTTAAAAAAGAAAATTGGAAAACAGTTCTTAGGTCTATCAAAGCAAGTCATGTTAAATAAAAGGGAAATCTCTAGAAAAATCTTGCGGGGGTGTATCGTTTTGAACTTTTTTGAATTTGATGTAACTTCACTTTTCGCTTGCCTTAATAAATTGGATTGAGGAAAGGCGTCTGTAAGAACTATTTTCCAATTGTCTTTGTTATCCAGTTTTTCTTTATCTTCAGAATTATTCGGAGAAATTTACCAATATCGTCGACATGGAAAAAAAACTCTTACTAAAAAAAAAAGTTACCAATATCCAGAAACGGTCATACACAGTAGAGTCTATTTTTTTTTTAAATATTAAATTTGATGTAACTATACAACATTTCACTCGTATTTATCACTCAGTTATGTTCCATGCCTGATACACGATTTGGCGATCACATACCTTTCAATACATGACTAACGAGGCAGATGTCCCTGCAGGAGGTTGCCATTTCTTTCTGTGGTAGACCAGTTGCCATCCAAGGCTATATAACCCAACCTGTTCTGCAGTTTATCCATAGCTGTAGGGACAATAGGATCCATACCTATCCCAAAGATTTTAACCCGTACGTGAATCTAATGGATTCAACTGAAATTCGAACTCGGCTCTCTCTCGAGTCGCTAACCATTACTCCACTTGCAAAAAAAACCTCGGTAAGAACTAAGAACTATTTTCCAATTGACTTTCATTCAAATATATATATATATATATATTCCAGAAACAGTTTCTTAGTTTCCAGTGGAACTTTAAGTGTAAATTATTTACAATATTCGGATTATTGTCCTCATCTTTGTCGCCATATTTATTACAACTTTTCGGCTGTTGTACGCTTCAGCCTTCTTCAGGTTGTTGGAATATCGAACTGAACCCTTTATTTCGCTCACTGGAGTAGATTGCTCTACTTCCACGTCCTCACAGACACATGGCACAGTGGATAAAGGCGTTGGTTAGATCCAGTGACAGGACCCAAATAGTGTGAGGCAGTGGAGATCTTTCAAAGGGAAATTAACAGGAGATCACTGATAACTGATGTCCATTAAACATGGCACGTGGAACTAGAACAGTCTACCCCAGTGAGTGAAATAAAGGGTTCAGTTTGACTTTCCAAAAACCTGAAGAAGGTCGGAGAATACAACGGCCGAAACATTGTGATAAATATGGCGACAAAGATGAGGACAATAATCCGAATATTGTAAATAATGTGCGTAATACCTTATCTGCTATGTTCGGGACTCTAACTACTAATCGGAATATGCAGACAGAAAGAAGAATGAGACTCTATGGTCGTCCTTTGAGATAAACTATGTCGAAATATTCTGTGATTAATAATCCAATATATTTTCTCGATATAGCAATATAATCGAATAATTATATAATTTTCTTTCCTCGTTAATGGAAGCATTAAATGGTTGTTCTTAATCATAAAACTTAAAAACTCCGCAGATAAAAGAAAATCGCTATTGCAAGCAAATTACGATTAAACAATTCATTACTTCTTTGTAAGCATTTTATGCGCACAAACGCACAAACTGACACAGTTATCAACAATCAGATTTGGGAATTTATGAAACAAACCGCCATCCTGATATAAACTATAAAGTCATTGACTTATTCTATTGTAACCAGAAGCACAGCAACTATAAACCAAAAAGAATTATTAAAAAATATAATTCGCCTATACATGTCATTTATTTATTCCATGAATAACTTACATTTTCCATTACTACACAAATTTAAACATAATACCGAATCATTAACAATGACATGTGATCTCAAACCCACCCTTAAAAAAAAAAAAAAAAAAAAAACATAACGTGCACGCAGAAAGAGTTTACATCCGACACTAAACTACATTGGTCCTACAACCACTACACTCTCTCGTAAGTTAAGTTGCCACTTTTTAAAAAATATTGGAATTCACATATAGTCAAAATAGGCCTATTACGCTCAGACAATTATTAGCTGAATTATAATACCAAAATAATATAAAACTCTGACTTTAAACAAACACTAAATTAACGGTAGCTTTCTTTACAGAAATAAAAAAAAAAACCTTCATTAAACATATTTTACCATTAGAACGGCATTTTCAAATGTGTATAAAATATTGAATTGTCGTTTCATTCCTTGGTTTTTTTCACGCCTGTTTAAATATGAAAAGAGGAGTTCATAAAAATGACAGATGGAAACTAATAAAATATTTCCTGAAAATACTGACAATATTGGCGTTTCTGATACTAACCAGATTTTACCGATATATTCGAGCGAAAACCTAAAATGCCGACGTTGTTAACACGCCTTTGATTTGATATTTAAGATACTTAACTCCAATATCCTCCAATATCCTCATTATTTCATCCACAACGATAAGAGAATCGTATACAATTATAATTATAATCTGTCTACATCTCTGAGATAAGCTATTATGATTATTTACATTATTTACATCATTCGGACTGTTATCCTCACCTTCAATGCCATATTGACAAAGACATATGCCCCGGTGTATAAAGACATTGCTTACATCCAGTGACTAGCTTCTAGTCATATAATAGCTGTCTATATATCAGTAATGAGGTATTATGATTATTTACATTATTTACAGTATTCGGACTGTTATCCTCACCTTCAATGCAATATTGACAAAGACACATGCCCCGGTGTATAAAGACATTGCTTAGATCAAGTGACTAGCTTCTAGTGATATAATAGCTGTCTATATATCAGTAATGAGGTATTATGATTATTTACATTATTTACATTATTCGGACTGTTATCCTCACCTTCAATGCCATATTGACAAAGACACATGCCCCGGTGTATAAAGACATTGCTTAGATCCAGTGACTAGCTTCTAGTGATATAATAGCTATCTATATATCAGTAATGAGGTATTATGATTATTTACATTATTTACATTATTCGGACTGTTATCCTCCATATTCACGAATGACACATGGCCCAGTGTATAAAGACGTTGGTTTGATCCAGTGACTAGCTTGTATAATGGATGTCTATATCTCTGGGATGAGCTATTATGATTATTGACATTTTTCGTACTGTTATCTTCATTTTAATTGCCATATTCACAAAGACACATTCACCGGTGTATAAAGACATTGGTTAGATCCAGTGACTAGCTTCTAATGATATAATAGCTATCTATATTTCAGTAATGAGGTATTACGATTATTTACATTATTTACATTATTCAGACTGTTATCCTCATATTCATTGTCATATTCACGACGTTTCGGTCGTTGTACGCTCCGGCCTACTTCAGGTAATTCGAATTTCGAATCGAATCCTTTATCTACCTCGGTGGACAAAATAAAGGGTTCCGTTCGAAATTAAAATCTCCTGAAGAAAGCCGGAGTGTACAACGGCCGAAAACTTGTGAATATGGCAATGAAGGTGAAGATAACAGTCCGAATAATGTAAATAAAACAAAAATATTATTACTATTATATATATATATATATATATATATATATATATATATATATATATATATATATATATATATATATATACGCGCTCATGAATATTCATTAGAATATATTGGTGAAACTTACAGAGATTTAAAAATATTAAATATGAACACAAAAATTAATAAAATACATTAGCCATCCATAGAAATAAGTTCAAACTCATCTTTGATCTTAAGAATGCACACTAATTAAAGATAAAGAAAACTTACTTAGAAATGGAAATCTAGAGAATGTCATTATAGAATCTTAGCAAATTATAAATCTCCATTCTTGATTTTTTGTCAAATATCTTCTTTCCTAAAAGAATTATCCCTATTTGTACACATGACATCCTTCATAATTCACCTTTATAAATACTTATTTTTTTTCTCTTTCTCTATATATATATATATATATATATATATATATATATATATATATATATATATATATATATATATTCATTGGTGCATGTTTCATTAAATAATATAGACAAGTTTTGTCGATTTACTTTATGAAAATTCCTGTCATATCGTCTGATAAGCTTGATAAACTTATCATTGTAAGACGAAAGAAAATCACCATATTGATACATGTTTTTTAATCCTATCTAAGCTTTCGGCTTACATAAGCCATCATCAAAGATGATAATTACATCACAGTATATTATACAATACACGGACATAGCAATAACGATGATCAGTTTTTATTTACATGTAAGATTTCCAAGCAAGGACAAATCGTGCATACGAGACGCCGGAAGCGAAAATCGCACCACGGCTCATGACTATGCGAGAGTGAAACGAGGAATGTTAAGTATGGGAAGCCGTTGGTATAAACCAATGGCTTCTGTTATCAATTATAAACATTTGAGTATATTATAGAGTTTTCAGGGTTTATTTTGTTCAGGTTACGTTTCAACTGTTTTATGTATATAGCTTCAAGAATTTTTAGTTTCTATTTATTGTATTCATGTTTAAAAGAATGCATGTTTCATATCTGTATGTGTATGTTCGTGTGTGTGTGTGTGAATAAAAAGAAACAAGAGCAAAATCTATTCTTATCGACGCGTTTCGTCCTCGGAGGGACATTATCAAAACATTGTTTGATAAATATTTTCGTCATGTATAATTTTATTCATTTTCAATTTATTGTATTTCCAACTAACGAAGAAGCATACTTTTCGTATAATTAACTTACACAGAGGCATAATAACCAGAAAAAATGATTTAATAGAAATAAAATCCCATTAATTCATCTTAATGGAAGTAAAAAGTATTCTTCCAATGTAAATTTAAGATTTTAAACCTTAATTGCTTTAATACTTTAGACTATTAAAGTGGAATATTTTAGAATGTTCCAGTAAGGTTAATATATGGTAGAATGTTTGTGTAAAGAACAGTTAACTTGCCAGAATGCCTAATACATTAGACAAGGAAAAAATCCCGGACAAAGAAAGAAAAAACCCCAAAAGGTAAACACCTACCTACGCATTAAATTAAGGCGCTCAACTCATGACAGCAAGAAAAACGCTTCACAACGTCAATACTCAAAGATCTCAGGGGATTATATATATATATATATATATGATTTAAGGGGACAATGGTATGTTCGTATTTGGAAATTTGTATGTGCTATGGAATATTTTGTTATCTTCAGTATTAAGTATGTGAGAGAAAAAACAAACACTTGTTAGAAAATGTTTAGAATTCTAATATTGTTTCAGCCAACAATATATCGAATATACTTCGCTACAAAACACATCGTAGGCCTCGAAAGGCTAAATATAATCTATTGTAATACGCGCTTACACTCTGGGGTGGCCTAATTAAAATCGTTTTTAAAAACGCTTACTAGTTCTGGTGTCAGCTCCACACAAAATTTATTTAAGTATATGTGCATACTTCGAGACTATCATCCCCAAATATGGTCACTTCTTTTTTTTTTTTAATTTTTGTAGTAGTAAAAAAGAAAAAAATGAGATATCGCTCGATATGGAGAGCAGAACAATAAACTTATAACCAAGTATATTAAAGAAGGCTTCCGTTCAAAATTCCCTGAAGATGACACGGATCAATTAACATATGATGAAGGCAGGAGGACTCAGTGGTTGATACGTTTTGATAATGACAAAAAAAATGACATTAATCCAAATGTAAATTACTTAACTAAATAAATACTAAATAATGATAAATTCTTATTAAAAAAATTCAGGTAGAAATTGCAAAATATGAATTTTATGATAGTTACTAGAAGGTTATTTACTATATTAATTTTGACTACGAGGAATTACTAACACCACTATAGTCTTTCTTTGACCATGAATAATGCTGTACGTTGCTGTCATTGATATCGGTCCAGAATGAGAATTTGAGGAGGCGAGTTCGAATTACAGCTTAGTCGATTACGTATAATTATTCACAAATTGGAAAGTTATGAATTCATCTCTTCTTCACCAGGTATGGGTTTAAAATTAGGACTTGTTTGCAAATTCATCAACACTAGAAAGAAATCACAACATACTGCGGGAAAATCTGCAGCCTAGTCAGTTATGAATATAAAGTCACGTTATCCCCGAAACGTGTTTTCAAGTATGGCACTTAACTGTATGATTTCCTGTATATAATCTCTTATGGTTAAGTTAATAAAGAAAAGCAAGCACAAACTGAACTTTACTAAAGTTTACAAACCGTTTTTTTTTAAATAAATATACGAACATATATTTTGATTCGGAAGTGTAAAAGGAAGATAGTAAACACAAAACCACGAAAAGTAATCTTGTTCGTAAATTCTTTATTCTACTATGCCTTGTATTTTTTTGTGATATTTGTTAACGTGATGTAAATGTTAATCATACAGTGAGTAAATCATAGTGAGAAAGTCTTGTGAAAACCTCTTCGTGTTTCCGGGTTGGATATTCGACGAATGATAAATAAAAAGATCTCCAGAAACAAATGACAATGAAATGGTCTGCCAGAACAACGTCTATCAAATCTCCAACGCAATTGGTTCACTTGCCCAATACACCTTCTAAGCAAAAGAATCTTGGAAATTAATCCGATTAAAAGCGCAAAACATGATCTACATATGCAATGAAAAATGCATTGCTGAATTAATGATGGAAAATTTAGTAGAACTCTCGAGAATTGCTCGTAACATGGATCTAAAAACAAAAGCGACCAAAAACTGGAAGTGTCACATTAAAATAAAATCAATAATAGTGTAAAAATAGAAAAATGAACAGGAAAAAAATCTGAGTACACCATCAGGAAATGAAACGTACAGCATACGCTGGTAATGTTTTTAAACATTACGTCCACGCATTCATGAACAGAAACAGTAATATTCCAGAATGAAGGGAAAAGTCTACAAAGAAAACCAAAAATTGATATTCAAGTATTTATGCTTCGAAACAAAAATATAAACAGGAACAAATATAAATATTTAGGCGGATTTTAACGAGATATCAAGGTACGGCGGAGTAATGGATAGCGGCTCAGATTGAAAAATCGGAGAGCCGAGCTCGAATTA
>CAHIKZ030003164.1:4047500-4080000 GCA_903632075.3 Acanthosepion pharaonis
CCAAAGGGTTAAAAATCGTTTCGAGTGAATGGAAACAATAGCTCTTAGCGAGTAACAGCTGCTTTGAGCCACGCGGGCTGACACCAAAGAATTAAAAAGAACTTTAGCTTATAACGGAAAGCACAGCAGTTTAGAAATTCCAGGAACTAAATTCGATGGCACATACAGACCGAAGATAAAATGATGGCATGAATTAAGAAATATGGGTCTATATATATTTAAACTATTTGCATTGTTCGGACTGTTGTACTCATGTTTGTTGCCATATCAACGACGTTTCGGCCGTTGTACCATCCGGCCTTCTTTAGGATCTGTCGATACTTCTGAGTTGAGGTATAATAATTATTTACATTATTTACATTGTTCAGACTGCTGTCCTCATCTTTGTTGCCATATTCAAGAAGATGTAATAATAACAGAAATCAAAAAGTGAACGTTGCACACTGCTTCGTGCAAAACATTTGGAAGGTAGATCGCGTCAACACCGGAAAGAACGATAACAGCTATTGACTTGAGAAATGTATTTTCGTGTTTTAATAGAAAGATTAAAACAAAACTCATCGAATGTAATCATGGCTGTTTGGTTAATTACGGCCGATTTTTTTCAAATAAAGAAATGACTAACATTAATGGTAACATTAATGGTGTACATTGATGACATATACTTATGAATATATGTCTATATTTCTGAGATGAGGTATTATAATTATTTATACTCTTTAAATTGCTCGTACTGTTGTTCTCAAATTTGTTGTCATATTCACGAAGTTTTGGTTGTTGTACACTCTGGGCTTCTTTAGCATACTGCGTTTTCGAATTGAACCCTTTATTTCCTCTACCAGAGTTTGTTCTAGTTCCACGTGCTATGCCGTAACCAAATATATCACTATCAATTATCTCCCTTTAACTTTCCAAATTTTTGATCACCTCAGCTGTAGCCTGGTATTCATCAAGGACACGTGGCTCATTGGATAAAAGCGTTGGTTGAATCCACTTAATTGACTCAAGGAGTTGTGAGTTCAATACCTGGCTACAGCTGAATGAAAGAAAACTTGGAGAGGGGCTAACAATGGCAAAAATCAACCTCCCACAAATAATAAGAGCATCTTCAATAGCGCATAAAATGGCGGTAGTTAATTGTTGAAACCTCCTGAAGAATGGATTCAGCTATTACCAAAATGTTAATCTACGAAATTCCAGATTCAAGTCGGATGAAATCGAATATAATATAATAGATAAGTATATATCTAAACGGATTAAAACCTGCAAATCTTCCACTAAAATGTTTTACTTTATTATTATGACGAGCTAGCTCGGACATTATAACTCACTAAACATCACGGTCCTTCATGAAGTTCAAGAGGCTATTAATGTGGCATGTTGTGCCATAGCTGGTCTGTTTAGATGTTTGCTGGGAGACCAACACATATTTCTAAATGTCTAGTGTCCAGAACAGTAGATCACTCGTGAGTTCTTGTTTTGCTTGACAGCAGTATATAGCAAAGCGCATTCTGCGTTCAGGTAAGACTGAAGAAATATCAGGAATGGTTCCATTTAGTTGGATTCTGTTCTCAGAAGATGTTAAGTATAGATGTCAGTATCCGTGTATAGGTTCCATCTCGCGTAGACTCAACAACGTTGTACTAATATAACAAAAACGAATGATACTCACAGGTGCAAGAATCAAATGATCTTAATATTTTCTTCTATATAAAAATGGTTCTGATAATTTTACTCATTTTAAGGAAGTATTTCTTAATGTTTCGTACATATTTTTTCTGGAATTCATTACAAACTTAGCCTGAAGAAATCGTAAAAAAGAATTTAATCAACTGAAAAAAAAGGTTCTTTCGACAGAGACTGTTTCTGTCTGCCAATTCCATTCATAATTAAAGAAAAAAAGTTAAATAAAAATGAACACAATTTTCTTTTCTGTTATTTTAAAGTTGTATAATTCGCGGTGGGGGTTCCCCTTTTTATCAGTAAAACGTATCTTTCCAGGAGGCACTAACCATTAGAAATATTGGTTTGAAATTTATACATATACCAGGCATTATTGAAAAGGAAGAAAGAAAACGAAAAACAAATTTAATAATCTGCATCTCTTCCTATGTTAATAATAATAATAATGATAATAATAATAATTGTATTATATCTCAGCCAATATCTAAGAAAGGTTAGATAAGACAATTAATCCTTTTCAACGTAAATAAAATTCTATATATATATATATATGTACTATATATATATATATATATATATATATATTTACTATATATATATATATATATATATATATATATATATTTATATATATATATATATTTATATATATATATTATATATATATATTTATATATACATACATACATAAAACAATGTCATTTTTTCTTTAATTAAATATATATATAGGAAAACTTTAGAATTATAAATTCAGTTACCTCTTTAGAAATATAAATACGGTTTTACAAATATAATTCATGTTGACTTCTTTGGACGTTAATTTTTGAATGAACAAAGCGCGTTTCATGCGCATTTGCAAAAAAATAAAATAAAATAAAAACATTACAAGTGTCTATTACATTAGTTTTATTTTAGCAATTCACCTCTGAAAATCATATTGGATGAGACTGAAAGTACTTTGGAAAGTAAAATGAATGTGAAAAACCACATCGCGTTCTTTATTAGTTAATGTCAACATTAAAAAAAAAACTGATCAGTGAATTTCAAAGGATTAAAATAAATATATAAACATATATAAATATATCTAGATTATTAAACCACATACACACACACAAACACACACACACACACACGCACATATATATATATATAGAGAGAGAGAGAGAAAGAGAGAGAGAGTGAGTGAGATAGAGAGATTGCGATAAATTGTTAAAAAGCGAAGAAAAGAAATAATCTTCAAATACCGCTCTACAAATCCAAATTATTTTATTGTTGCGTGTAAAATAATGTTTCTGTTCTTTAAGCTGAAAAAATGAGATATAAAATTAAAATTTCTCGTTCATTTTGTTCTTAGAATGGCGTGTGTGTAAATAACAACACACAAGTTTCATGAGTAATTTTTTTTCAGCAAAACAAAAAAAAATGAATTGTGTTAGTATGCGTGGGATTGTCATGCCAAAATCCAAATCTCTGTTCTGACATCTGTGCGGAACGTAAATAAAGATGCAGAAGAAAACTGTCAGGCAATCACTTAAATATTATATTATAAAGTTCCTCGTTCAGTTTATCTTAGAACTGAATTTAAGAAAATAAACGCAAGCAAGGTTCATGAGGGATTTTTTTACAACAACAAAAACAAATAAAAAATGAATCGTGTTTCAATAGAAAGAACCTTATGATTGTCACGTGAAAAACAAAAAATTCGCACTTTCATGTATGCGTAGTGAAATCAGGTGAAGGCGATCAGGCAACCATCTAAATATCAGCGCAAACACAGCTAATGTCAACCAAGCCGAAAATTTGTTGTGCATTGTCGTTTCGTTTTTTCGAAATATTAACCATACAAACCAGTTTCTGAAAATGCATTTAAAACGATGAAGAATTTTGCAAAATATTTCTTTTTTGTCTCTTTTTCGGAGTTCAGAATTGAGAAATCAGTATTATTCACGTGCCAGGTTGGTAAAAAGATAGATGTATTAAATTTAGTAGTCTTATTGGTTAATAACTATATTTCCACATTTTTAATATTGAATTTAAGCTTGGATAAGTCAGTTAATGATTTTCCTGGGTGTGAGCTTTAAGGTTTTGGGGTATACGACACAGAAATAGTCGTCTGCTTTTACAAAACCCCTGCGCTGTGCCTCAAGTAATCTGACAGATTGATCAATAACTGGTAATGTGAAAATTTGAATTTTAAATTCGTGTAATTCAATTTTTGTACAGGATTGATGAAATGTCTGTGTTATCCTTTTATGCACACCTGGCTTGGATTTTTATATATATATATATATATATATATATATATAGATAGATAGATAGATAGATATTTACATACGCTCTATATCTGATATTAGGCACATTATATTCCACAATTATAGCACACTTTAAAACTATATATATATATATATATATATATATATATATATAATTATTATTTATAAAAAAATTATAACATAAGTATGTTATAAAATCACTAAAAAATAGCCATTTTGTTTCGGTGTCTTATCAAGTGATGATGTTGAAGATAAAATAAAATTTTTGTAGTGATCTTATAACATACTTATGTTATAATTTTTTATAAATAATAATTATATCTGTTCTACTTTGTATTGAGCACTCTTTTAAGAATAGTAATTGTTGGTTATTGGAATTCATTCCGTATAAACCAATTATTTACTTTCTTATATATATATATATATATATATATATATATATATATATATATATATCAATTATTTAACGTTATTTTCAGTGGATCCCCATATTACAACAGTTCCATATTTTATTAAACAATATATTTATTACTTTTGTCTAAGGGCCTAAATATTCGAGAAAACTTATTAAAGGAAAATACAAGCACATTATTTGCGTGAGTGTTTAGTTATATGGAATTACTTGGTACCACCAGTCATGACCCTGACAACTAGGACTAACCATGAAATGTAGATCCTCCTTTGTATTCCATTAGTAAAAGAAAAAAAAACACATTCGAAGAGCTGCTTCATAAGAACTTCTATCCGCCATGAAATTTACCCTGATCACATGTCTCACATTAATCTTTACCTGTCATATATAACAACATGAACTTTACTACTTTACTTCTTTTATGCTCACACAATACCACCTGTAACTCTATGTCTTTGTCGTTCATTCATATATATATATATATATATATATATATATATATATATATGATGAAATTTATGATACTATAGTTTTAAGGTGCGGTATATGTATGGGCTAAATTGCTCAATATCATGGACAGAGTATATATGAATATAAAATTAGATAATCATCAATGTTCATAAGACCCAAGATTGCGTTTTAATCTCTGTTTGATTACCGGAATGTTATCTTTCTGACCACTTGACGTGTCCCCATATATATATATATATATATATATATATATATGTGTGTGTGTGTGTGTGTGTGTGTGTGTGTGTGTGTGTGTGTGTGTGTAAAAATATATAGAAAATAGGAAAGAACTCGTTAGGTAAATAATACAAAGTTCTTCAGTATTTTTATTATTATTTTTTAAAAAATAGTGCTCGATACAAAAGTAGAACATAAATATAAGTATTTATTTAAAAATAATGATTCCATCGCTACATAAGGGTTCTCAAGTTTCAAAACAAGAGCCGAAAACTTCAATATAATTATTTGAGTTTGTAGAATAACAATAATAAAAAGCACTTACCGGCGTAAGAGTTCCAACTAGCGTCCAGCTGGCAGACAAAAATAAAGCAGGTTGTAACTTAATACATATCCTGCAAACTGAGAAATCATGCTAGTATTTATATAGTAATACTTCCACTCAGGTACCAGCAGCCAATCACAGCCCAAGCAATGGACTATCCCACTTTAGCATAATGAGATGCTCCATTGCACCATAAATAGCTCTCTGTCTCAATGTTGAATTAGTTCTTCACTCAGCTTGCTCCACAACTGAGTGTTTATCTTGACCACGTGATTGTTCGACATGGCGCTGCGAACAGGATTTATGACACCTGAAAATTGGGAACTCTTCTTCATTGAAGCAGGCATATCCACCGACTCGGCCAAAACTCATGCAACAAGGTTTGCGGACGAGAAGCTGACAATCGAGAGCCTTCAAATGCTGGATCGATCTATGCTTAAGGAGCTGGGAGTCACATTAATGGGAGAAGCCCTGTGTATCATTAAGCAGGCTAAAGAATCCACCACCCAGACAACCCGCATTCAGGCACTAGCAGCCAAGCCTCCTCATCTCAATCTCGAGATGACACCACAGCAATTCAGGAAGTTCCGAATTGACTGGGATGTCTTTACCAAGATGAAAAAATATGCCAAACTCCCAAGCTAATATTCACCTATACAATTGTGCTGATGAGGCTGTGCAAAATGCCATAATCAACACACACCTGACTTCTTTACCACTGATCCAGATAATCTACTTGACATGGTAGAAGTGTTGGTCACCCAGAGGTCAAGTCCTATTGTCCATCGCCTTGCTTTTGCCTCCATGTCTCAGGATGCTGATGAGCCAATACAAAGTTACCTTGTCCGCCTCAGAGCCGTAGCCGTTGATTGTAAATTTACCTGCCCCTCGTGTGAACATGACCTGTCTGATATATACATCAAGGACCAGATCATCCGTGGAATAGCAAATGACACACTCCAGGCTGACCTACTGGCCAAAGCTGGGGCACTTAAATCCCTTGAACAAAATATCCGTCATGCTGAGGCATTTGAATCAGCATTGCGGGACCAAACCTCAATGGCCAGTGCTTCAGATACAGCTGCTGCTCGGCTATCAACATACCGCAGACAGAAGGGTACACCACAAGCCAACGAGGCGATCCGTACCAGCACCTATTGCAACTGCAATGTTAAACCAAACCACCAGGCTTGCTTAGGTTGTGGCAGCCACCAGCATGGCACCTCAGGAACTGAATCACGCCGGCTAAAATGCCCAGCATGGGGACAAACATGTAGTAATTGTGGGAAGCCCAATCACCTATCGAGGGTATGCCGGGCTAAGAAACCAGCTCAAGCGGCCAGGAAAAGCCTAGAGGCTAATGAAGCCGCCATGGACACACTCCTATCGCCCACATCACATTCAATCAAACGACAGGCACGTATACGTCTAAAGACACAGGCCAGATAAGGGAAATTGATGCATATGTTGTTCCATTTTCGCCAAAACCGGATCCCAGACAAATTAAGAATATCCCCAGAAATCACAGCACTAGGATGACAATCTTTCCTGACAGTGGGGCCACCATATGTCTCGGGGACTTAAGCACCTTCTGAATATGGAGCTCACTATCGACAACCTCATTCCATCAAGAAAGGTCGTCCGAGCTGTGGGAGGCTTTTACGCTTGTATGTCAGGGTTGGCTCCCCGTGGAATTCATCGTCCAAGGAAGAACAACTAAACAAGCCCTATACATATGCAAAAAGATTCAGCGGCTATACTTCAGCAAAGCAGCCTGCATTGATGTAGGGATACTGTCCAAAGACTTCCCGAAGCCGACAACTACAATATTACCCCAAACAACAATGCAACACATGCCCTCGACAAGCACACATAAAAAAATCGGACGTGAGCCCTAAACAATGCAAAGTCGAGGGACAACTTCCAACACGCCCCAAAAACTCACTTTTCTTCCAACAGAACAAAACATTGATAGGCTCAAGAATTGGCTATTGAATCAATTTGCCGAAACGGCGTTCAAGAACAATGGTCAATTCCACCGATGTCTGGGCCCCACTGCACATATACACCTCAAAGAAGGAGCAGTCCCCAAAGCCAGACATAACCCAATTTGTGTTTTTCACTTCAAAGAGCCCGTAAAACAAGCCCTTTGGGAAGATGTGAAAAAGGGGTATCATAACCCCAGTACCCGTCGGCATGCCCGCTGATTGGTGTAGCACTATGGTAATTACCGCAAAAAAAAATGGCAAACCACGAAGAACCATAGACTACCAACACCTGAATTCACAGTGCAAACGGGAAACACACCATACAGGATCACCATTCCAGCTAGCACTACAAGTGCCACCTAAACAAAAAGAAAACAGTGTTGGATGCTGTTGATGGATATCATTCCATCCCCTTAGATAAAGAGTCCCAGCCACTCACCACCTTCATCACAGAATGGGGAAGGTTCATGTACCTGAGAATGCCACAGGTTACCTAGCATCTGGCGATGCCTACACCCGAAGATATGATGAAGTAATAAAAAGACATCCCCCGCAAAGTAAAAATCGTGGATGACACCTACTCTATGACTCTGACATCGAAGGAGCCTTTTTCACACCTTCGATTTTCTCCTCCATTGTGCAAAAACGGCATCGTAATAAATAGAGAAAAAATTCCAATTTGCCAAGACACGGTGCAGTTTGGGGCCTCAAATAACATCTTCTGGTGTAACCCTTCTAAATCCATGCTGGAGGCAATATTGAGCTTCCCAATACCAAAAACACTCACCGATGCCAGATCATGGTTTGGGCTGGTCAACCAAGTCTTGGGCATATTCACTAAGCCCAGTCCATGCTTCCATTTCGTGATCTCGTAAAACGAGACTCACACTTTACATGGAATAAAAAAGCCTGGAGGATGCATTCCAGCAGTCAAAGAAGGTCATAGTTGACTTAGTCCGAAAAGGCATCGCAACATTTCAAAAGAAAGAATAACCTGCCTTGCCCCCAGATTGGAGCAAAGACGGAATGGGCTTCCTACTTCTGCAGAAGTATTGCTCATGCACCACTGACAAAGCCCCAGTTTGCTGCCCTGAAGGTTGGCGCCTGATATTTGCTGGTAGCAGATTCTGCATTGATGCTGAACGCAGATATGCACCTATTGAAGGCGAAGCAGCAGCAATTGCATGGGCATTGGGAAAATGTCGGATTTTTGTAATGGGTTGCCTGAATCTCATAGTGGTTACAGATCATGAACCACTAAAAGGATTATTCGGAGATAGAGACCTTAGTAAAATCCAAAACCCCCGATTATTCAGGTTAAAGGGAAAACCCTCAGGTACAGATTCACCATTCAGCACTGCCCTGGGAAATGGCACAGAGCCTCCGATGCTGTCTCTCGTAACCCAGCAGACATCTCACAGGCACTTATAAATGTATTCACTGCTGAACCCTCTCAATCAGACATCATAGAGTCTGACATGGATGACTGGGTCAAATCAAAAAACCTTATTAGCAACATTCGGTGCAAATGACAACCTGGAGCTCATCTCACCAGACGTTATCCGTACGGCGGGACGCAGCGACCCGCAATACAAAAAATTAATAGAAGTAATACAAAACGGATTCCAAAGAACGCGCATCCTCACTGCACCTGAAATCCGCGAATATTGGGAAGTGAGGCACCGCCTAAGTGTTGACGACGGGTTAGTGCTCTTAGATCAAAGAATTGTTATCCCCACCTCACAACGCGCAAAAAATATTACATAGCCTACATTCTGCACATCAAGGCGAAGTTGGCATGAAGGCACGTGCCAATGAATCTGTTTATTGGCCCGGGATGAATGCTTCAATTCGTAACATTAGAGCAGGTTGTACGTTCTGCTCAAAAAATTGCCCTGAGTCAACCAAAAGAGCCAATCAATTTGACACCATCTCCTGATTGGCCATTTCAGCAAATCGTCATGGACATCTTCCATGTTGGAAACCATGGTTACTTAGCATGCGCTGACAGGTTAACGGGCTGGCTGAATCTATACCACTTGAGCCACGGAGAAGCTAATGCCTCAAGGATTATTTCGATTTGCCGAGACATATTTCAAACCTACGGCGCTCCTGAGGAACTCAGCAGTGATGGTGGGCCACCCTTCACATCTCTTCCATTCAAGCAATTTTTGCAAGACTGGGCTGTTAAACAAAGGTTATCATCTGCTGGTTACCCACAATCCAATGGTCGAGCAGAGCTCGCTGTCAAAACAGCCAAGAGAATCGTAAATGGCAACACAGGAGCCCAAGGATCATTGGATAATAACCGTGCAGCAAGAGCCATCCTCCAATACAGGAATACGCCCATTCAAAACATTGGGCTATCCCCTGCTCAAATACTACTCCACCGCCGACTACGTGACTACATACCATCCCACCCAACACTCTATAAGCCACACGCGAATTGGATAACCGCAGCACAAAATCGTGAGATAAGTCTGTCCCGGCGGAACGCTCGTCTCATAGAGCGATACAACAGAACAGCACACACTTTAAACCCCCTTCAAAAAAAGGACAAATAGTGGCACTACAAAGACCAACAACCCGTCGATGGGACACAACAGGTCAGGTCATTGAAACCCTCCCCAACTACCAATACCGTATCAGAGTTGACGGATCAGGTAGAATTACCTTACGAAATCGCCGATTTCTCAGGAAACTGGATACACCAACAATTCCAGTTCCAAGACCTAGTGCAATACCTGAGACCCTACACCAGTGCAACAAACAGTCGACGCTGGAATAACATCAAACACTGCTCAGCCGTCTACAATAACACGGACAAAACCCCTCGGGCATTGTCCAGACTACTTCCGCACAACCAGCCAGGTTTAAAGGAACTCATCCCTCCCCAAAGGCCACTACCCACACGCGATGGGGGGGGAAGGAGATGTAGAATAACAATAATAAAAAGCACTTACCGGCGTAAGAGTTCCAACTAGCGTCCAGCTGGCAGACAAAAAAATAAAGCAGGTTGTAACTTAATACATATCCTGCAAACTGAGAAATCATGCTAGTATTTATATAGTAATACTTCCACTCAGGTACCAGCAGCCAATCACAGCCCAAGCAATGGACTATCCCACTTTAGCATAATAGATGCTCCATTGCACCATAAATAGCTCTCTGTCTCAATGTTGAATTAGTTCTTCACTCAGCTTGCTCCACAACTGAGTGTTTATCTTGACCACGTGATTGTTCGACAGAGTTAAATTGAATTAAAGTACTAAGCTGTTCCATCTTCAAGCGAAATTTTTTTGGAGTCCCAAAAAAAAAAATTTTTTTTTGGAGTCCAAAATTAAAAACAAAATTTCGCTTGAAGATGGAATTGAGCTTCGTAATTTAATTCAATTAAATTCAAATAATTATATTGAAGTTTTCGGCTCTTGTTTTGAAACTTGAGAATTCTTATGTAGCGTTGGAATCATATTTTTATATAAATAATATATATATATATATATATATATATATATATATATATATATATATATATCTGTGTGTGTGTGTTTTAATCAAAACACCTCACACAATGTGATATTGTCACTAAGAGGCAAGAGGCTCATAGCAATGAGACTGAATTAAAATACTTTAGAAAGAAGAGGAATCAAACTTATACCGAAAGAATTAATACACCACTATTCAGTGTCAAATGACCAGCGATGAGTGAGAACTAGACAATTTACACCTCTTTCTTTCTCGCTCTCCCTATGCCTCTCTCTCTTTCCACATATATATTATTTTTGGTACAGTTCTAATTAAAACAGGAGGTTGAATCGACAACTTGTTCTATATATATATATATATATATATATATATATATATATATGTGTGTGTGTGTGTGTGTGTGTGTATGTATGTATGTATGTATAATATGGTGTTGAATTCAGAATAAAGAATATTCTACACTATCATTTGATAAGATACCAGAAATGTTGAAATAAAATGGCTATTTTTGTAGTGATTCTATAACATATATATGTTATAATTTTCGAATATTGAAGTTCTTTTTATAGATACAAATTTTTCAGTAAATGTTCTGTTTATAATAAACAGTATTAATGACTTTTACCAGCCTAAAAATTTTATTATATTCGAAGTACTCTGTATTGAGCACTTTTTTAAGAATAGTATTTTTGGGTTGTTGATATTTATTCCGTATACACCAATCCTATACTTGGGTATATATATATATATATATATATATACACACACACATATATATATATATATATATATATATATATATATATATATATATATATATATATATATATTGATAAATGTTTAATTAAATAATATAGACAAGTTTTGTCTATTTACTTTAAGTAAGTTCCTTTCATATTGTCTGATAAGCTTAATAACATTATCATTGAAGGACGAAAGGAAATCACCATATTGATACATGTTTAAATCCAATCTAAGCTTTCGACTTACATAAGCCATTATGAAAGATGACACATACTTTTCAATATATCAACCAATACACGGAACACTAATGATAGTCTGTTTTTGTTGCATGTATACGAGACACGGATTTGGGTGAATATATACTTAATAATCCGATGCTACTAAGCTTAAATATTAGATTTCACTTTTATTCTTTGGAGTAATATGTAAGTGCGTCGTCGGTTTTATCGGGCCAAACCAAGTTAAACACATTCAAGCGGAGGGGGAAGTACTATAGTTTTTTGAAAGCACTTCATAAATATTTACTGCCACGGTGCCTATCTTTTCTTAATCGTAAAGACAAGTGTCTCTTGGACGCCCATTTACGATCATCACTTACTCTAGTTTTTAACGAAAACATATGGCAGTATATATGGAAGTTTTGCCTCATCGTCATTAATCTTATGATCTTCCTCCATATATCTTTTTTTTTTCAGATCATTTTAAGGTTTCTTAGGATGAAAGGTGTATATCAATCAATAATCATTTAAAAAAAAATATATTGAATTTCTATCTGAAGCAGAACCAGAAAAGTTTGATAATTGCGATATAAACATTTTGTCAGATAGGGCGGTGTAATCTAAAATTCTTCTATTGATTGGTTGTTCAGCAATTTCTGGTTTATTAAAGTTTAAATATATTTTAATTTAAAAGAAAATTCTCTTTTGACCGAGTGAATATTTTATTTGAATAACAGTGATTTTTCAGACACACTTCCTACTATTTATCTCATAGCTAGGTGGGAGGGGTAGAAAATGGATTTGAGGAAGTGAATATAAAAAAAACCGACAGGTATTCGAACTCGACTCTCCGATTTCTCATTCCAAGTTCTTATGTAATGCACCAATTGCACATTTTTATTACTGGATAAATGTCAATTCAGCCTGAAGAAGCATTTATTTCTTTTCTATGTTTAAATGTGACTTAACATTATTTCTCACCAAATATCGAACGTATTCTCATTTATAAAAGATTATAGGATGCGCTTCACTTCGTTATTTCATCGTGTTTCATATGTTTTTTTTGTTTTTTTTCAGTTTTTCACCCCAGACAAGGCGGGAGTGCCACTAGCACACTAGGGGTTACATAGAATGGGAGCAAGAGTAAAGATACATGATTGAGCAAAGGATAAAGAGAAGGGCAGGGAAGTAAATCACGGCATCAGAAGATTACATTTGAATATTACAAGTCTAGGAAAGCAAGTAAGAGGAAGGGAACTTCACAGACTGGAAGTGCAAAACATGTAGATATTGGAGTAGAAGAGACGGCTACACTTACCCGTTTTGACAGTGAAGGTGGGAGTGAAATGGCTGTCTAGTAACACGCTTGAATTCATGCAATTTGGGAAACAGCGAAAATAGCTCTCCGGAGCAGTTACCGTAAAAGGTACTTGTTGAAAAAACAGAGGCAAGCGGCGGCATGTCTGTGAGAAAAGTACAGTAGGCGAGATGCCAGACCAGGACCAACCACATTGCATATCCGTCGAGGATCTTGAGAGAAATGGCGGGGGCTCCAGACCATATATGGCAGCAGTATTCCAAGCAAGGGCGAATGGTTGATTTATAAATTTGAAGGATGGACTCAGGCGAGAAAAAACATTCTTGCGCGACACAGAGAACTAAATTTCCTTGCGGTAGATGAAGCTATTGATTCAATGAATTTATTCCATCTTAGGTCAGCAGACAGCGTGAGACGAACCATGCGCAAGATGCATTCTCGTAGAGTGGAGCATCAGACATTATAATTGGAGGCAAGGAGGGTTCTATGTGGTGGGTAAATGAGAGCAGTTTTGTTTTTGAGGCACTAGAGTTTACCAGTCAATTTCTGCCCCAGTCAACCGGAAATTGGATGTCCTTTTTGAAACCAATGGCCAGGTTAGTTTTACCAGCGACACCAGATTGATTATAATCACACTATTTATTATCTGAATTCAATGCAAGTGTGAAAGATTTGAAACCTTAACGAATGTTTTTAGTTTTGTTATATGCTTTCTTCTTTTTTCTTCATCTCCTTCTATGTGCTGTGTCCCTTCAGAACATGGCCCAACATGGCTCGCCAAAATTTACGCACCTTTGTAGTATGGTCTCTCCTAATCCCTCTTCTAATAACCATTCCTAAAATCTCTTTTGGTAGGCAATTTTTTGATTTCCTGTCTTTCCATTTAGTTGAATTTCTCTTGTGAGTGTTTTCTTATTATATGCCTTGACACGTGTTCTTTTTTCGTCCAATATTCCTTAAATGTTCTTCATTATACACGTGATCAGCCCATGTTATTCTCAGCATCCTTCTTTAGGACTGTTGGTTCGAGTCTCTCCTTTATCTGTGAGGAGACTGCCTAGGATTCACTGCCACATAAGAAGGCAGATATTATGTAAGAATTCAGTACTCTTTTCTTTTTTATAAGGATATTATTCCTGTTTTTCAATACTTTGCTTAGCTTTTAGATAGCCTTTTCTGCTATGACAGCACGCCTTAGTATATCGTGTTGCATTTTCCCTCTCTTTTAACACACTTCCTAGATATTTCAATTTTGTTTCATGTTTTATAAAAGGAAGCATTTTGATAATCTTTCGGTATACTTACTCAAAATCTTAATTTATTTTTCATGTATTTAATTTGAAAATAACTAAAAAAACTCTGATGTAATTACATTTCGAATTTGTAGGTTTTAATTTATATATAATATTTTTAATCAGCAACTTTTACGTATCTCATAAAATGTGAAATAAAAACATCTTTACCGATGTTTATCAATAATTTTGTAAGCGCTTCATTTTATATTTATGTGGATATGAATGTCATCTATATTTTAAATATCAATTTTTATTTGAATATGATAAAAATCAATTACCGATTATTTTTTTTATTATCCTTCTCTTCACCTTCGTATTATAGAACATCTTTTTCAAAATCATTTTAGCTTGCGAAAATACTCTTGAATGATGTCAGTAGAACAACAACAACAACAGCAACAACAACAATAATAATAATAATAATAATAATAAGCCTTTGGTAGTGTTCCACATTATTGGATCCATAAGACTTTGGAAATGTACAAAGTCTCCCCTGTGGTATTAAATTTCCTTAAGCACAACATGGGAATGTGGAACACCAAACTATACCTTAGTCACACCAGAGGCACCTCCATATCCAAACGCCTAAATATCCGACGTGGAATCTTTCAAGGAGACTCTCTGTCACCCTTTTGGTTTTGTTTGTCCTTAATCCCCCTTACGCATGAACTGAACAACAGTAGCTATGGTTACAAAATAAATAAGAAAATATTCAATCACCTACTCTGCATGGATGATCTCAAACTCTTTGCCAAAGATGACAATGAGTTGAAAGGCCTCCTCAATATTGTAAAATACTTCAGTGACGACATAGGGATGGATTTCGGATTAGATAAATGTGCAAAAGTAACATTCAAGAAAGGTAGAATTACAGAAACACCCTTATTAGATTTAGATTTTGTCACAAAGATTAGGGAACTGGAGCATGATGAAGCTAATAAGTACCTAGGAATTAGCGAAGGAGATGGCATACAGCACCCCCAAATGAAGGACAAGGTAAGAAAGGAGTACAACAGGATTGTAGGTCTGGTACTAAATACCGAGCTAAACTCAAAAAACAGAATATCAGCCATAAACACATTGGCTGTCCCTCTGGTGCAATACAGCGTTAATGTCCTTAACTAGACCATAGCTGAAATTAGTGAATGGGCGCCAAAACGAGAAAGCTTCTCACTCGCTACCACATGAATCATCCCAAAGATGATGTTGATCGACTGTATGTGCCCAGATCCGAAGGAGGCAGAGGATTAGTTCAACTAGAACTGTCCTACAAAACTACAACAATTGGCCTCCAAAGACACTTTGAAACTACAGAAGATTGAATGATGGTATGTGTCTAGGAACATGAAAGTAGTAAGTGTCTTTACTCCGTAATAAAGAGAGCCAACAAATTCAAAATGGAGCTACAGAAGGGAGCAGAAATACGAGTAAAGCATAGTACACCGACTGACGCTGCAAAATACTTAAAAAAAGAAAGCAAAGACAAATACAACCGACCAGATACAGAAATAATGGAAAGATAAACCGCTTCATGGCCAATACTCTGCCAGTACCAAACAAGCTGACTTAGACAAAACCCGTACCCATCAGCGGCTACGTAGTGCAGGTTTGAAAGCTGAAACTGAGGGTTTATCTTTGCTGCACAGGACCAATGCTTATTAACTAGGAATCATCAAGCATATATACTAAAATACTGTGTTAACCCAAAATGCAGATTCTGTGATAAATATCCAGAAACGATTGAACATCTTGTATCAGGTTGCACGATATTGGCACCCACTGAATATAAAACCCGGCACTGATAAATTTGCAACTTCTACGGGAAGGAAACTGAAAGAAACTGGTATGAACTCCACCCAGACCCGGTTACAGAGATAGGACATGTTACAATTCTATGGGACTTCACAATACACACTGACAGAATAATCAAAGCCAACCGCCCAGATATTGTTATTAAAGACCACGAACAAAAACAGTGTCTCCTTATTGATATGGCAGTCCCTGCACACTGCAATGTATCTTTGAAGATATTCAAAAAGCTGTCAAAATACAAGGACCTTGAAATAGGAATCTCAAAAATGTGGCACATGGGAACATCAACAATCCATGTTGTAGTTGGAGCCCTAGGGTTGGTTGGAAAAGATTTCAGTAGACTAATTGAAGGGATTCCTGGAAGTCCATGCCTCAAAGAGATACAAAAAATGTTCTCACGAGTACAGCCCACACTTTACGAAGGGCTTTATCTATGTAATTTTTCTTCTTTTTTTTTTTTGCTGTGGAAAGTGTCATGATGCCATTTCTAACCTTAGGTCCATGGGCGGAACCCGGAAAGAAATGTGTAAACGCCAGATATAAAAGGAACTAAAATAATATTAATAATAATAAACTTAAAGAAATAAAAAAAGTGTTATCACGAGTACAGCTCACATCTTACGAAGGGCTCGATCTATGTAAATATGCATATATTTTTTTTTAATTGCACAATGGGAAATGTCCTGAGCTCACTGTATTTTTTATGCTTTACAATTTCACTAGCCATCATATTATTGTCATCAGAGTAAAGGAATCTCATTTCTTTCTTTATCAAAGATAATGTCTGGTTTCTGGTTTAAGGATGCGGGCACTTTCGGATGTTGAAAGCCTAAAATATATTGTCCGTCTCTAGTTTGTTATGGAACCATTTGTGTTCTACTTCATGTTCATACTTTCTACATAGGAATCTAGAGAGGTGGTTGGGGGAACTTTATAATAGCTATTATTATTGTTATCGGTGTTGGCAATTATTATTATTAGTAGCAGTAGTAGTAGTAGTAATAGTAGTAGTAGTAGTAAACTTATTATCGAGGAAAGTGAATTTTAGGAAAATGCATGTCTTTGGACAATGATCCCTTTAACTGTACCGGGAAATACTGTCACGGTATACACCCTGCACACACACACACACACACACACACACACACACACACACACACACACACACACACACACACACACACACACATATATATATATATATATATATATATATATATATATATATATATATATATATATATATACATGGGTATGTTCAGGTGTATATTTAGGCAGCAATTTTTCATATATTTTTAGTAAGTTCCTTTCTTATATTGCCTGATATGCTTAATAACATTATCATTGAAAATTTAATATATATATATATATATATATATATATGTGTGTGTGTGTGTGAAAAAATGTATATATAAATATAAATAAATATATATGTGTGTATTTATATATTATATGCGGTACTTATTATAAATATAAATAAATATATATGTATAATTATTTACGCTTTTGTTGATATAAAGCGTGAAATGGTCACAAACTCACATCTATCCAACCAAATATATATATATATATATATATATATATATATATATATATATATATATATTTCATGCAACAAAAACAGACTATCATGATTGTTCTGTTCGTGTATTGTTTGATATATTGAAATGTAATTGTCATCTTTGATAATTGCTTATGTAAGCCGAAAGCTTAGATAGATTTGAAACATGTATCTATATATATATACATGTGTGTGACTCTGTTCACCCCTAAATTACATCATATATAAGAAGCGCGAAAGACTACGTTCAACTGAAGAAGAAATGAGGTTTTGCTTACCGTATATTCAGCCAAACATTAAAGAAACCGCGAACAAAAAACAACAGACACAGGTTTCACACTAAATAAGCTGCAGAAATAGTTAAATAGAACCATTTAAATAAAGTAAGTTCATATCCCTGTGTGTATTTTTAAAATCTATAGTTTTACTTCATAACATTTAAATTTATACACTGTTTTTAAGTGTGGCGTGATATTTTCATTAGCTCATCGGTTTGTCATTTCTTGGAAAGATTGATAAACTCTGGTTTCGTAGGATGAACATCATAATCTAGAAAACATCTTGATTTTTGCATACAAGGCTTTTCTTTGCTTACTTACATGAAGAAATTACTGAATAAATCTTAGAGAGTAACAGAAAGAGAGGGGGTGAGATAGATAGATAGATAGATAGATAGATAGATAGATAGATAGATAGATAGATATGAATAGACTAAAATAGATACAGATGAATCGGCATAAATAGATAGACAGATAGATATGAATAGATTAAAATAGATAGGAATAGAAATAGATAGATATTAATAGACTAAAATAGATCGATATGAATAGGTATATATATATATAAATGTAGCTAATAACTGATACAATGATACTGTCATAAGGAAAATCTAGACACCCCGTGTTCAATTTGAGTAGAATATTCTGTAACCATGGAAACGTGATTTTAGCTGTGTATTTAAAACCCGGTAAATTTTAAAAGTTACTCCAAAATTCGCTTGAAGATGAAATGGAACTAATGCTTTTTAATTTATTTGCAAAAATAAAATTAGGGTTTTAGCTTCTATTTTGAAACATGGTTGGAACTGTGTAGCGAAAATAACCATATTTTAAATTAATTAATTTATAATATATATATATATATATATATATATATATATATATATATATATATATATATATAGAGAGAGAGAGAGAGAGAGAGAATGAATAGACTAAAATGGATAGAGATGAATAGGCATAGATAGATAGATATGAATAGAGTAAAAGAGATAAGAATAGACATAGATATTAATAGACTAAAATAGATAGATATGAATAGGTATATATATATATATATATATATATATATATATATATATATATATATATATAGATAGATAGATAGATAGATAGATAGATAATATGGACAGACTAAAATAGATACAGACGAATAGGCATAGATAGATAGATATGAATAGACTAAAATACATAAGAATAGATATAGATATTAATGGACTAAAAGAGATAGATATGAATAGTTATAGATAGATAGATAGATAGATAGATAGATAGATAGATAGATAGATAGATATGAATAAACATAGACAGATAGATGCAAACGTTTAAGTTTTAAGTGTGTGGATACTTTATACAATTGTTTGCCCAGTATTGAATTAACTAAATCTTCGCATCCAAGAAACAGAAATGTGTTCTGAGTATATTGTTAACATGAGTTTGCTTTCAAACTGATTTTTGCGAGCTAAATTTCTTCAGACTTGTTTTCGGTGTCATTCGTATCACGTCAGACGGTCAGGCTCACAGTGAGTTATAGATGAATTCTTGAACTACCCATAATTGACTGACGGTATTTTATTAACACCAGCAGTTTTTGTACGATCTCAGCCATTCTAAATGATCTGAATGGAAACAAAATAAATGTCAAGTTAATCGTACAAATTCACTCTAAATCATGCGTAATTTTCATATATACGATCCATTGTTAAATATATTGGAAAATGGTCGTCTTTATCTATCGCCGTGCAAAGTTCATGACTCCTACTGACATGCTTTTTCTTTGCAGATGTCGTATTAGTATATAAATGAAATATTGCGACCAGATCGGGGTTAGAACTGCTCAATATTCAGTTTCCAACTTGGACAGAGTTAAACATGGTTTGCATTATAATGTGGGGAGATATTTCTTCTCTATTCCTATATGAAGCCTCTTTATACTCTGAGTTTCCATCGCAAATGTTAATGATTAAAGGCGTTCTTCACAGCTAATATCCACCTGCCTTTTCAAAGAACTCGAATCATCTTTATTTCCACAGTGTTTCAAACATAAAACAAAAGTTTCGCACAGAAAACTTCTTATCAAAAACGGTTTCATTTTGGAACATCTCCGGCGTGGATTGTTCTCGGTAGACTAAAATGTTAACCTGTCTAAGCCAAGATTCAATTATTATGTTATCGCCATAATATTCACTTCTTATCAAAAACAGTTTCATTTTGGAACATCTCCGGCGTGGATTGTTCTCGCTAGGCTACAATGTTAACCTGTTCAAGCCAAGATTCTGTTATTATGTTATCGCCATAATATTAACTTCTGATTATCTGGGTACGTGGCTCAGTGGTTAGAACGTTCATTTTCTGACCATGAGACCCGGATTAGAATTGTCAGAAAGGTGTATTCTTGATGTTATCGGTCTGTATGGGGATGTCCCAGCCTTCAGCACATTTGGAACGTGCCTGTAAAACACACCATGGGTGGGCTCAAACATTGTGAGTGAAATTAGGTAGATGGAACCCTTGGGAACCGTCGGTGGTCTTTCAAGTACGACGTCACAAGTCATCGTGACCGAGCGTGTTAGGCTTGTTCAGACTATTGATCACGCTCTATAACACTCTTTCTCCTAGAAACTGTAACTAAGGTCCAGTCAGCTTAGTTGCAGTTGTGGTTTATGCACATGATGGCTCTGTGGGTGGTTAACAAAGAAATGTGCCTAAGCAGGCGTCTGCAATGAGGATTAGCCCTCGTAGACTGGCATTCTCAGATACGAGTTGTTGTACCTTTGACATTTTTTACCATCTTCCCTTAGATTCTTATCAAACAGTTCATTCTTCAGAAAGAATTTAACAGCAAATCTCTACCATTAATAATTCTCTAGCATTTTATTGTGTAAAAAAAATGAGCCGATTTCAAGACTCATTGTCTCAGTTCTCAAACATCGACATGGAATGAGACAGTGACCATTTGAAAGAGGATTTTTCTTAGTTTTGAATGGCTGCCACATGGACGATGTAGTTGCGTCGTATCTCAGGCAAAGTTCAGTTGTTTGTTTAACCCTGGAAAGCGAGACCTCAGCAAAAGGCGTTCTGCGTACTCCAGTCCGCGAAAACAAATACGGTTGTCACGGTGCAGCCTGCTATTCAAATGCAATTCGACATTAATCCACTGTCTCCTAAGAACATTCGACAGTGGCTTAAACAGTTTCAAAAGTATGGGTGTCTGTGTAAAGGAAGAAGTTCAGGAGGATCAGGAGTTACAGAGAAACAAGTGGCGAGAAGCCGTGCTATGTTTGAGGAGAAGTCAACGAATCGAGCTAGCCGTGAGGTTGTAATCTCACAATTCACTATATGAAGTGATAAGAAGAAGACTGTATTTTAAACTTTACAGACTACGCCTCGTTCAGGCACTTAACAAGATTTTGCTCTTTGTACATGACCTGCGAGATTTCTAGATCTCAGCGTGTGTGATTTTTTCTTCTTTTTTGGGGGATACGTAAGAGATCGCATTTATGTTCTACCGCTACCTACTAACATCATCTACCTTAAACATAAAATAACAGCAACTATCAACTCAGTGGACTATGATATGCTAATAGGCGTCTGGGAGGAATTTTTTACCGCATTGATGTTGTCCGTGCTGCAGGCTGTGGTCACATTGAACAATTGCAAGACAGGGAATAAAATATGATTTTGAGTAGAATACTTGTGACATGGCTGGAGTTTTCTATTGCTTTCGCTCTTATATATATATATATATATATATATATATATATATATATATATATATATATATATATATATATATATATATATATATATATGATAAGATAAAGAACAAGTAGGATTTTAATCTAACATGCATCACTTTATTAAAAGAAACGTGATAGATCAAGATAAAAATAATAAAGCTTTAATAATGTGAAACTTGTTAGATTAAGATCTGTTTACATTTTTTTTCTTTATTCAGTCATGTATATATATATATATGTTCATATATTTTTATATATATATATATATATATATATATATTCATATATATATATATATATATATATATATATATATATATATATATATATATATATATATATATATACACACACACACACACACAAACACTAAACAGAGACACATCCCTCACCAGGTCCAATAAAACTGTCAAACTGACCAGAGAATTCAGGATAAAATGTATCTATCCAGTTCTTATCTCAAATAACAACTTAAAAGAGACTGTTTGACCAACACAAGGAATGTTAAAAGATTCATGTGAAAAAGATAAAAAAATAAAAAAAACAAATGAAAACTACAGACAAAAGTTCATTTTCTCCAACAAAAGACATTCATTTCTGTAGTTCACTGCTAACAGCAAGCAGAAATATTTAATTTCTCCTCCCGATGATGACCATTTCGTTCGAAACTAGTCGAGGAATCTAAATGGAATAATAATAATAAAAAACGAAAGTATATTAATCTACAACCCAGTGTGTCTAATGATTTTAATTTTTTATTTTCTTATTGTTCAATATATATATATATATACCTTGCTACACATAATGCACTATCACCAAGCATATGTAAAAAGATAGTCGAATCAAAGAAACAAAAAATAAGCATAGCTTAAGAATAGTGTTTAAGCATGAAACAGTCTGTCAACGCTCGGTGTTGAACTCAGTGCGCATTGTTATCTTTACATTCGCTCTAGACCTGATAATTAGCACAGTTACCCATGAATATAGAATTCCTTAAAATTATATTTTCATCATGTATATGTGTGTGTGTCTGTGTGTATACGCTGAAATGTGCAGCTTTAACTTGAAGCATACTTAATCTATATTACTATCCTCCGCCTCACGTTTATTTTAAGGTATTAACTACACATCTTTTGCAAGATGATTATTATTGATCTGCCGCAATAATCATCAATCATAACTAAACAAAATGAATAAATTATATATATATATATGAATATATATGTGAATATATATATATATATATATATATTCATATATATGTTCATATATATATATATATATATATATATATATATATTCATGCACATGTATATATATTCATTTCTATATACATATATATATATATAACATATTAATATATATACATGTATAAATAGCATATAAACAGAAAATACATTAAAAGAACTCTCTGACTTACTCATATATATATATATATATATATATATATATATATATATATATATATATATATATATATATATATATATATATGAAGAAGAAAGAACAAGTTGGATTTTAATCTAACATACTTTACTTTATTAAAGCTTCGTTATTGATCAAGATAAAAATAAAGCTTTCTTTTATCTTATCATATATATATATATATATGTGTGTGTGTGTGTGTGTGTGTGTGTATGTATGTATGTATGTATGTATAGGCTAAGAGAAAATTGAGGATAACCTCAATTCCTCTGTTTAATTTTAGTTTCATTTACCAGCGCCTACTTGACAAAAAAGAGATTTTAATTTCCGAAGATGCCATTTTACCCAAGATTAAATCTCAAGTCAAATGACTGGCATTAATATTGCTTATGTATATTATATTTATATGTCATTATATTTTATGCTCAGACCTACAAATCCTTAAGTAAGTCATGCTATCGTTATAGCTGTCTGTTATTTTCCAGCATGATTCCATTTCGCATAAAAGAGAAGTGCGACAAAAAAATACATTTTCCTCTAACTAGTTCAACATGAATACAGAGAGATCAATTCAATTTTCAATTCAATATTACTATAAGATTTTATTCTACTGTTAGCAAAAAATATCTATTAATTTCACTATATCATACTGACAGAAATCCTATACTAATTTTACTATAGGATTTTTTTTACTATACTCCTAAGATTTTTTTATTTATAAGAATAATCAATTTTTGTTAGTAAATATTGTATTAACAGTAATTTGAGAGAAATAATTATTTTAAGACAGATCCCTACTATTTAAACCATAGCTGGGAGAAAGAGGTAGATTCGATTCATTTCCTATGAGCATTTGCGCGTAAGTGGATTCAAACTTCGCCGACTTCACATTTTGAGCCGCTGTCTGGTATAATACCAACTGGACATCCAAGCTTACAGCACATGGTATTCCGATACGGTCATCCATCTAGTTACTGACCAGGCTCGACGTTGCTTTATATCGTTTATCGGACGAGCATCGGTCTTTCAAACTGATATGACCGTAAGGCAGGTGCAATTGAAGACGAATGTTTATATTTGTAGACTATTAAATCTGTAGAAGTTGGAAAGAGTTTCCAAAATAGGGTATTCACACGACCTTCCTTAATAACGCTAGCAAGAATTATTTGCTTTTCTGACAGGTGACTCTTTTAATGTCTGCTCGGTAGTTTTAGATATAGTTAGTTTAAGAGGAATTGGCTTGAAAAGGATTTTTTCACTTAAAAGATTCGGTGGCATCAGAGAATAATCTGTCTCGTTTCCCCCCTTGGGAGATTTCACATCGCCTTGTCTAGCATTTTGAATGCATATTTAACCCTATTTTATATTTATTTTTTTTAAATTCCTGTCATAACATTTCCAAGGCACATTAATCTCAATGCTAACGTAATGTTTACGTGTCCAACTTGTAGTTTGCTTGTCCTTTTGCTGACAATTATATATACTGTTCTCTTACATTTGACGTCTACACTTTTCTTCTCAGATTCATTTACAACACTGTTTAGAATTCATTTAATTTCCCTTCTGTGTCTGCTGTCTGTTCGTTAATTTCCCTTCTGTGTTCTCTGTTAGTCCTCAGGGTACAACATCTTTCGATCAAACTCTTGTAGATTAAAGATGACCTTTAGGCCAAATCGTCACCCAAGAATTATGACTGTAAGAAACTCTAGCAGTAAGCAAATTTTATTCTCAGATCATAATCTGGAGCTATAGATATTCGAAGCCGAGATGAACAACAGGTGACACTATTCTCAGTGGGTCTTTCCATCACTCTGTCGTTTGCCCGGGTAGTGATCACTGTTTTATAGTGAAGATTGTTCTTTGTTCGTTCAGTGACCTATTTTGTCCGAGCTGCTTGTCATGTAACTTTACTTTTAAAGTCCACTTCACTTAGCTGATAATCATCGGGGTAAAACAATGTTCGAATCCATTTTTGCGAGAGAAATGCTGTTTTCCGTTTAATAAGATATCAGCTAACACTAAATACTCTTTTTCTAGCGGTTGAATTTGTCCGGTGAGAACACAGATATTTCTCGCACGCTTTCTTTTTTTTATTTTTGTTTACACTCACTGTTCGTATTTAAGCAGTTTTCTTACAGTATAAAATAGGTAAAAAAAACGGTTAGAAAAAGCATTTTTACTGAGGCATATTTCTAATTTTAATTCTTTACTGAACGTGTTCATTATAAAAAAAAATGTCTGCACATTTTGTAAACTAAAGACTTCTATCTCATTGCATGAAACTGTTTGGCGTGTGCAATATTTTATAACAGCTTAAATTTTACAGGAAGAAATGAACTTATTTTTTAAGGTATTTTTTCTTTCTCCCATTTGCCGTTTTTTTTATTTTATTATCATCTTTTTAAGTTGAAATTTTTGTTTTTTTCTTTCTTTCTTCACGTCATTTTCCTGTAGTAGCAGTGATGGTAAAAAAAAAAAAAAAAAAAAAAAACTCCGAAAAACAAAAAGAAAAGAACAAAGAAGAAATAAATTACATTCAATGGACGATGCGGCAAAAAGGTCCTTCGACTACCCCCAAACACTTCTATTAAATTTGCCGCTCCCAAAATGCCCGACGTCATGTTTTCCAAGTAGGTCTTGATTAATAACTGAGTTTGTGACCTGGGTATCAGTGAAATACACTCCACCGCACCCCATTTTGTAGAAACGGCCAAGATTTTCCTCGACGCACAGGCTTGATTTTATTTACTTTTGTGTCAAAGGTTTTTATTTGCGGCAAAATGTCTCTGAAAAATTCCTTTGCAAGTAAAAACGCAAAGATTGATGCCAGCTCTCCAGACATGTTGTCTTCGGAATTTTTATGTAATTCAAGCGAATAAATCAAACAGCCAGTGCCAATCGGTGGATGTAAGAAGAGGATTGGAAAAAATGGACAATGGAGAAGCAATGGATTCTGCTACTAATATTTGTAAACGATTTCCTGTTATGCTCCTCAGAAAGCTAATATCGTCGAAAAGTAAATTATGTAATTTATTCTTTATCCATTTTAGTAAAACAAACTACTTAATAGTAATTAATTTGCTATACATCAGCAGCAGATATAGTTTAACAACAAATACATTAACAAAGCATATACATTTCGAAATATAAAAACAGAAGGCTGGGTGGTGCAAAGATAAAGGCCTTTATTATATAATCGGAGTGCCAGGATCGAATTGCAATCAAGTTCTTTTCTTTCAACTAAATGCAATTACCCTTGAGAAAGACATGAATCTATCTCTTCTCCCTATCAGCTATGAGTAAATAGTAGGACAGCTTGTGTGGTAAATGGCCAACGAGCAGGGTAGACAATAATTTAATTCATTTATAAATAAGTCATAAAAGCTTCATTAAAATCCGACATTTATCTAAATCAATGTGTTATCACAAAAAAGACGCTAAAATTTCCTGTACTAATCTGTGTTCTTCCGCTGATGTAAGAAAACAAGTTTTCTCACATAAATATCGAAAGTGCTAATAAAGGTTAGAGAATTTAATTAAATATTCAAAAATTAATATGACCATTCCTCTTAATGATAAAATAAAGATTTTGATAAAACTTTGTTTTTACCAACTTCGAGGCATTTTTTAAAATCATAATATGCTCCCTTTTTCCGCGAAACGTAATTCGGAAGACAAGCACGATAGAGAAGGAGAGGATGCTAAATTAGTAGGAAAGCACCGGATATGGAAATAATTTTCAATTTCTCTAATTTTCGGGGGTAGATTTTTTAATGTTTCCGCTTAAATCATCCAGAAATTATAAAAAATCGAGCAGGTAGGGCATATAATGTGTAATTATTCTTGGAACAAAAGAGTTCAGTCAGTTATGTGTCATGCGTGATACACGGTGAAGCGATCATGTATCTTTCAATGCATGACTGACGAGGCAGATTTTTTCCCCCAGTAGGTTGCCATTTCTTTCTATGGTAGACCAGTTGCCATCCAAAGCTAGAAAACACGGTCTGTATTGCTATTTACCCCTAGTTGGGGGGTGGGTGAGAAGTGGAGGATTTATACCGTTCCCAAGGTTATTAGCACATAAGTAAATGTAATGGATATGCCTGGAAATCGAACTCGGCTCTCCGATTCCTCAATCCTAGCCGCTATCCATTACTCCACCGTGATGGGCATCCTCAAACAATCCTGCCCTTAATATGGTTGCCGACACAGATAGTAGGAATTTGTTTAATTTTTTCCAAATTAAGTCATTGCAGGATTTGAAAATTTTTTTTTCTTCTTCTACTACTTCTTTTCCTCCTTGTTGTTGTTGTTGTTGTTGTTGTTGTTCTTCTTCTTCTTCTTCTTCTTCTTCTTCTTCTTCTTCTTCTTCTTCTTCATCTTCTTCTTCTTCTTCATCATCATCTTTTTCTTCATCATCTTCTTCTTCATCATCATCTTCATCATCATCTTCTTCTTCTCCTTCTTCTTCTATATGTCCTAATCCTTCAGCATGTTGGCGATCATAGCTCTCCATCATTCCGTGCTCATTTTAAGTTATTTCTCATAATATTATAATATGGCGGACGTTGTAATAAAATACTTTCATCGTAACCGAGTCATCACGTATTTTCCAGTTAATGTGAATAAAATAGCTTCCATGTCTTCTCTTTGCCATCTGTATTTGCATTATTAGCTATGGGAGAAATAGCAGAATAAAATGGACTCTTTTAGCTTGGCTAGAAAGTCGCCTACAGCTTGATTATAAAAAATACAAAACTCTAACCATGATTGCTTACGTCCTGAAGGAAATAATATATCGACAATCAAATATGCAAATCTCCCAAATACAGATGAAACGTCCGGGTAGCATGGACTCCCTACCATCAGTTGCAATCAATCTAAGTGGAAAAAAATGCATTGCCCAACAACGGGAAATAAAAAGGCAACAGGATATATATCCGCTCTCCTTTTCAAGATTCCCTTACACTTCATACATTAAAGTATCCCCGGTTGTTGACATCCATTGTTTGATATATCCTGAATTGAGATGGTAGTTTTAGAATATATTATAAACCGTGCCTGATATTGGGAAAAGGATCCATGTTTTTTTTCCTTTGCTTTCTTCCCAGGTTCTGAATTCTCAATGCCCACCATACCAAATTGTTTAAACACTCCTTAACTGACCTTCCTGGCATACAAACACTTAACTTTTCAATCTCTCAATCTCTTACACAAGTGGGTGACTTTCCTATGCGTTTTCCCAGTAACCATGATGGTAAGGCTTTCCTTCTTGATTTCTGTTTTGCCTCTATCCCCGAGTCTTGTCGTGTGGTGTAGCTCTGCCCTCTTGGCAACTCTGATCATGCCGTCGTGTTTGTTAACATCTCTTTTACTTCTCCCCCAATAAAGAACCTCCTAACGACAGAACATCTTTCTATTATCAACGAGCATATTGGGACTCGTTCTAGGATTTCCTTTATGATGTCCTCTGGAATACCACCCCGTCTAAATATTTGCGTCTGAAGTCTCATACTGGGTAAAAACTGGAATCGAGGCTTTCATCTCTGCAAGAAAATATAAAGTGAAATCGCGTTCATCCCCTTGGTCCTCAGCTGCATGCTCAGCAGCTATTGCCCACAGAAATCTCTACTTCCGTATATACCGTAGAGACATGTCTGAATGCAACAGACGTCTCTTTGTCACTTCCCGTAATGAGTGCAAACATGTCCTCAAAGAAGCAAAGTTACTCTTTTCTGAATCAAGGAATCAACGTAATGCATCTCGCAAGTTTCGTTCAAAAAATTATTGGCGGCTCTGCAAAAGCGTGCTGAAACCCACAATACCCACTTTATTCAACCAATTTGAAATTCTGACCTCTTCCGCTGATAAGGCTGAATGGTTTCCTCGTAAAATCTCATCCAATTCAACTCTAGACTCATCTGGTGTTGCCACACCTGATTTTGCCCCTAGAACTGAGGATCTACTGAGTGAGATACACATAACCCTAACGATAGTATAATCTCTAAATTAGACTCAGATAAGGCTAGTTGTGGGGACGGGATACCGGCCATTGTCCTGAGGAAAAGTGCTCCTGAATTGGCTACTGTCCTCTCTAAATTTTACAACTACGGCCTTACTGACTCTTCCTTTCTAGCCTGTTGGAAGTCCTAATCTGTTGCGCCTGTCTATATGAACTCTGGTGACCCTTTTGACCCTACTAACTACCGTCCTATCAGTCTGCTACCAATCTTCGGTAAAGCCTTCGACGCTTTAATCAACGCCGAAGTGGTTAAGCAACTTATTTCACATAATCTGACCTCCGACAAGAAATATAGTTGGCGCTTTGCCCGATCTACTGCTGACGTGCTCACGGCAATAAGGGAATTTGCATACCAAGAAATAAACAATAATGGAAAAGCTCGACCCGTGGTTCTTGACATCTGTAAAGCGTTTGATAGGGCTTGACATGCTGACATTCTTCGTAAGTTTCAGGAATACGATATTACAAGATACACTTAATACAATAATTCCTGTCAAACCGTGAAATGACTGTCGTCCTAAACGGGTTGTCCAACGCCTCCTTTACCACGAACGCTGGTGTTCCCTAGGCTCTATCTTGAGCCATACACTGTTCCTGATCTTCATTAATGACCTTCAGGATATCATCAGTTCCCACGTAGTCATCTACACGGACGACACTACTATTTACTCCTGCCTCAATAGTAAAACTAGTACCGTTGATAAAACTATCTTGCCAGCTGATCTCGAAAAGGACCTCTAATCTGTGCATCACTGGGGCAAAAAATGACTTGTATACCTCCAAAATGAAACTTCTCTCGTTTGCCCACCACAAAGAACCCTCGCTGCCTCCATGAGAATTGCTAGCGCTTCGTTAGGCCTGCTTGGTCTCACGCTGTCCACTGAGATGTGGAGCAATAAATACATTGAATCAATAGCTTCATCAACCGCAAGGAAAGCTGTTTCACCGTGTCGTGCCAGAAAGTGTTTCTCATTTCAGTCTTTCCTTCAAATCTATAAATCAACCATCCGTCCTTGCATGGAATATTGCTGTCATATATGGTCTGGTGCTCCCGCTGTACGTCTCGAGGTCCTCGACACGATCCAGATATGCAAGATGATAGGTCCTGATCTATTCTACAATGACCATCCCAAAGACGTACTGTGGCATCCCTCTGACTCTTCTACAAGTATTTTCACGCTAACTGTTCCGACGAGATACTTTCGCTGGCTCACAGACTGCATGAATTTTAGCGAGCCACCAGGTTGGCATCTCCGCCCCACCCTTTCACTGTCAAAACTGTTAAATGTAACCCTCTCGTTTCTACTCAAAATGCGTCTTCTCTCGCACTTCCTGTCTGTGGAGCTCACTTCCTATTACTTGGTTCCCGGATGACTACAATCTTCAAATATTCAAGTGTAATGTCAATCGACATCTGACATCCTGAGCTTGTTCCCCGTCCTTCTCTGTATCCTTTCCTCAAACATGAATCTTTTCTCTTGTTCTCAATGCTCTGTAACCCATTGCATACTAATGGCACTCCCAACTTGCTTGGTGTGAATTACTATAAAAAAAAATCATATTGGTACCCCTTCTGGAGTTGTTGTTCAACCTAGCTTAAAGAGCCCAGTTTGCTCTACTGTTCCACATAGAAATGAGTACTGTAGAAAAGATTCATGTATTTGCTAAATGAATTGTTGCAAATTGATCGTAACTATCCACGCTGCGATTTGAACTCGACCCGCTGACTGAATATACAAGCTAATACTCCTGCCAACCCAAAATTCTGGCAATTGATACTTCAACAATATCTGTTGATTCCCGTTTTTCACGTTGTGCAACCCGCAACAACTTCGACTTGACTCACCAAATTGTCGTCAATCAATTAATAATCATTTACATTCTTTGGCCATGACTACAACATAAATTTCAAGAGATGACACCACTGTAGCAATGAGTGTTGTTTACATTACATATACAAATAATATAGTTTAAATTTAGACATTTTCTTGACATTTCTTGTCTGAGAATATATTCCTTCTGAGGCCGTCCTACAAAGGCCATATCATCTCTTGGAATTAAATGGAAGAGCAATACTTTCAGGGTGATTGATTGAATAAAAGACATAATCTTGCGTTTGGTGAGACGGTTAAATCGCAGAACTTATTTCCGCGGTTTGTGTATATTTAAATCTCATAATCAGGAGTGTCTTTTCAGTAAGATGAATTTAATCTTCTTGTCATCTGATAAAAGGAAGTATCTGTTTGTAAAACCAAACATAGATCGGATGAATTTGATGTTCAACCGATAAATTCTTTTGCACGTCAGTTTAGACAACACTAAATCTGTTAATCCTTTCCTCTCGTATTCTTAATAAACTGAAAGCAGAATTGACTATAAATATCCAGTTTGTGTGAAAAGAGAGCGAGGTTTATCTCCAGTTTATAAAAACAATTAAGAAACAAAACGCAGACAGCTTGAGATCATCCAGATACTTTAATCCCGATAATATAGCAATTTAAGGAGGCACGGTGTAGTAATGGATAGCGGTTCGGATTGAGAAAACGGCGAACCAAGTTCAAATTCCAATCGAGTCCATTACATTCACTTACATGCTAATACCCTTTGGAAATGAATGAATCTTCTTCTCACCCCCTATCTATGCGTAAATAGCAGGACAGACTGGGTTCTATATCCTTGGATGGCAACTGGTCTACTGCAGAAAGAAATGGCAACCTACTGCGGGAAAAAAATCTGCCTCGTCAGTCATGTATCGAAAGATACATGATTGCCTAAGTGTGTATCACGCATGGCACATAACTAACTGACTTACTTTCTAGTCGAATCCATTACATTCACTTACGTGCTTATACACTTGGGAAAGGAATGACTCTTCTTCTTCTCCACCTAGCTATGCGTCAATAGCAGAACAGATAGGGGTCTATAGCCTTGTATGGCAACTGGTCTACCGCAGAAAGAAATGGGAAAAAATCTGCTTCGTCAATCATGTATCGAAAGATACATGATCACCTAAGCCTGTATCACGCATGCTATATAACTAATTGACTGACTTTCCAGTCGAATCCATTACATTCATTTACGTGCTAATACCCTTGGGAAAGGTATGAATCCTCTTCTTCTCCTCGCAGCTATGGGTAAATAGTAGCAGGCCCCAGATCTATAGCCTTGGATGGAAACTGGTCTACGCATGGCAAAACTTAATAATATCAATTTTAGAGCAACAAATTCCAGAA
>CAHIKZ030003164.1:4085000-4145000 GCA_903632075.3 Acanthosepion pharaonis
AATATTTAAACTTGCATTAGACATACAACATTGGCTGGCTTCTTTCAGTGAAAAAGTCAACAGACATGACTTACAAGTTAACAGCTGGGAGATGGAGTAAAGAATAAAATGTTTAGTCAATTTGAAGAAAACCATCACAAAGGAATATATCGCAGAGGTTCTGCATCACCTCCGACCTAAGATTATCGAAGAACCCAGTCGTGTTCCTGACGCAAAGGAACATCAGTCAAATTTCTTCGACCTCTTTCTCACATCCTGCTCTGATAAATGCTTGGCAAAACATTTAAACCTGCCACCTGGCCACGTCAGACCGTTTCCTACTCAGTATCGGGATTGACGCCAAACCAAAGGCATCTCAGATTTGCCGTTTCATAATTGTTTTCCTGCATGGAGGCAGGTGGAAAGAGCTATCGATGTTATATGGCAGCAACACCTCACGAAAGAATCTTCAAGCAAGCTGCCTCCAAAACTGCTGCCATAATCTCAGAATGGTTCTTTTTACGAATGTTGCGTTTTATACCCCACCGAAATAAACAAGGCCTGCTTCACACTTGATTGCGTTGCAGGAATGTCTCACTGCAAACACTACTTCAATATCTATCGCAAGAAGGGGGTCAGGTTTGACTCTTACTGCATTCAGAACAGCCTGTCATCGCTTCAAGAAAGCGATTGTGCAGACTATGATGAATGGCCTCGACGTCATATCTTCCTTGAGATGTGGGGCGAAGATTTTTTATCTCTATCCTTGCCTTGAATTCAACGTTAGATTACAAGAGTGTATATTCCAAACTTACCACACCTAACTTAGCAGAATCTCAGTAATAATTTCATTAGACCACGGGAAAACCAAGCCTTACCAAAAGCCTTGACCCTAAGAAAGCATCAGTCCCTGGAATTATCTTAACTCATAGCGAATTTATCTAACTGCAGCTTGAATTAAAAATACTCTCCAAGCCTATGGAAAGTGTTGAAAGGCGTGGCCTGTTTTCGAGAAGACAGGAGAGCACTCTTTTCCGTCTACACCCATCAATCTTCTTGGTATCATTACTAAGCTTCTTGAAGAAGATATAATCAAACAAATAGTTGTTGATCACCATGATTAAAATAAAAAAGAAACTCTTGACCGATGAGTAGTATGGGCTTCGATCGTTCCGATCCACTTTTGATATTGTACCTACCATTACACAAAGAATTAGTGAGGAACTTAACGTCAGATTCATCTCAAGGACCGTAGCATATTTCGAAGCCATTATCAAGGTGTGAGACAAAAGGTTTACTGGTCAAGCTCTCCTGCTAAGAGTCTTCTCAATTATAACGTAATTCATTATGTGAAGGTAGTTGTTAACGGCCAGTACTCCGGGGCATAATATAATAATAATAATAATAATAATAATAATAATAATACTGCTAATAAAAACAGCGTTCCGTAAAAATAAAAATACCAAAATGGTTCACCTGTTTGCATTTGGACTGATTTGCTTTTCATGACTTAACAACATTTTGCATATTATTTAAAGCTAGAAATAGTATATATATATATATATATATATATATATATATATATATATATATATATATATATATATATATTATATTTTTATGAATATAACGAACACGAAAGCATATGTCTTCCAGAAGTCACTCCTCGGACCCACCCTTTTCTTACTTTATATAAATGACCTCCTAAGAATATACTGAGATCATTTGTGAATATCTATGCCAATGGTACGGCGATATATGGGTGAATCTCCAAAACTCAGCGATAGGAAGCCGGTATCTCATGTGACCATGATGTAACTTTTCAGTCGGGGAAAAATCTGCCTCGTTCCATATAATACTCCGTAAACCAAACCATTTACATTCAATTATCGCCAATCGGATCAAGAATTACGACCTCTCACGATGAATAGATGCCCCGCTCGGCGAGGCTCAGGGACTTGAGAGAGTATTGAAGCTTAAAACACCAATAACCTTAAGTGGATCTTGTAAATACGATATATCGTTAAATATGCAGGAAAAATAGTTCGTTCCTTGTACCATTCAAGTAAGTATCCCCTATCAGATCAGGCCTAAAATGGAGTATTGCTGTCATATGTGAGAGGCGGGATCTGTCCAGTCTTTATTTGATAATCTCGAGAGAGTTCACAGGCGACTCAGCGTCCTCGTAGGTGATGAATTATTTCCCACTCTACAACTTCCCTGTCACAGGCGGGATGGTTCCTACGCTTTCCTCGGTTCCACCATTTCTAACTTTCACGGCTATGCCACTCTCGTCCTCTTGGGACTCGGCTTCACAGAGCAGTAGTTCTCGGGAAGAAACCAACAAAATCAACTAGGAAATCTCAACAAATATCCTTAAATGTCTATAATTGGTAACAGAAGCCATTGGTTGATACCAACAGCTTCCAATACTTAATACTTCTCGAATCCACTCTCGCGTGGTCATGTGTTGACGTCATGACCTGCGGTGTGGTTTTTCGCTTCCAGCGTCTTATATGCACGTGTTTATCGTTACTTGGAAATCATCCATGTAAACACTCACAGACTATCATCACTGTCTTATTGCTTAATATATTGTACAGTAATTGACATCTTTGATAATGGATTATGGTAAGCAGAAAGCTTAGACTGGATTGAAAAAAATATGGATCAATATTGTGATATTCTTTCTTCGTTTAATGATAATGTTATTAACCTTATCAGACGTTATGAAAAGAATTTACATAAAATAAATAGGCAACACTTGTCTATATTATTTAATGAAACATGTATGAATATATATATATATATATATATATATATATATATATGTATGTATGTATATATATGTATGTATGTATGTATGTATGTATGTGTGTTTATGTGTTTATGTGTGTGTCCGTGTCTGTGTATTTAATATAATTCATTACTTAATATAAATAATAATTAATAATTATATGCATCGAAAAATGGAAAACTTGGAAATGACAGAAAGAAAACTGCTCCAAATTCATTTTGACAATTTGTCTGAGAATTTCTGAGATCAAAGGTTATCATTATTTACCACATTTATATTCGGACTAGTCTTCATTTACGTTGATATTATCCGTACCTAGTTCAAAACAGTGATATGGGGACAGTAGGTCCCGTAGATCATATAAAGGGTTCAGTTGAGAGTTCCCTGTAGGTTATCCAGATCCATATACGCCTGAGGAAGGCTGGAGGTAATAACGCTCGATATCGTCATTTGGAATTAACGATTTTGTAGTCACAAGCATAATAAACCGTTTTCGACGGGGTGTTTCATTACTGAGATTTTTTGCCGTTCAATTGGAATAGTGTAAGTTTAAAGTCAGCTCACCAGCAAATCAGTATTAGTAACAACAATTGTGTGAAACTGAGGCACATCCCCCAATGGGGGTGGGTTAACAATTTGAAAAGTGCCGTTTTTGAGTTCTCAATCTTGCAACGAAAGAACCGCTTCCATAGCCCTTAATAATAATAATAATAATAATAATAATATACGATATTTTTACTCATAATATATTTTTTTTATAATTCTAATAATTTTTTGCGTTAGATTTCTAAATAGATTATACGATGTTTTTTTTACAGACATAAAATTTGCCTTTGATTTTTGCGCAAAGTCTAAAAAATCATTTTTTTTCGATTTTTTACATTCAAGTTTGTAATTTTTTCCAACCAATATGGACTCAAAGTCTGCAATAAAGAACTATCTATAAAAAAAAAAAAAAAACTATCGAAATCAGATAAAAACTCTGGAAACGCATGAACATTCGATCAAACATACGCACACATACATACACACAAACACTCGTTTTGAGAATTATAGATATATATACCGCTGATGGAAAATCGGAATTATTCAATGGTTTACTTTTGAATAATTCCGATTTTATCTACTTAGTGTATGAGTTAATATTTAACACCAGCAAGAAATCCTTACTTTATTTCAAAGAACGATGTAATTGCAAATATAACACACTCTAGCCAAATGAAGTTCTTTTCCATAATTATAATTCCTTGGTGCCGGTCAGGGGCTGTTTCTACTGCATTGATTGTTTCTTTATCTGACTCAAAGTGATAAACCACCACTTGTTCGGAGATAGGAAAGGTTCAAGGGAACCAGATGGATCTGCTTCAAACATTGACAGATCAGTTTGATGGGATTTTGATCACGTGTCTGAACACCTGACACCCACCGAGCCGAATCTTTCGTCACGCCAATTTAAGTGTGCAGAATATTCTCAAGTATCACGCGGGTTATGCTAATAGCTTTGGCTAAAGGATTTACAGCCAATCGCTTGTCATTCATCACCATGTATTGAACGCCATCAATATTTTTCTCAGTAGTGATAGATGCAGGACGTCCAGATATTTTGGTAATCTTCAAGAGCCTCTTAAATTCATCATCCCTAACATACCAACCATGTCCATAAAGGCTAAAACCCTTTTTCTGCGGATACGTAAAAGCATCACGATGCTAAATTTTGTCCCCTTTGAAGAGAAGTCCATATAAAATTTCTTTTGAACAGTTCAATGTCATTTTACCTGGAAAGACACAATTCAGGTGTTAATAACATGAGAAATTAATGCGCAGGTGATTTAATTCCTTTATAATCAGTCTATGACATTTTTAACCAAATCTTGGAAGGTTTTTTATAATATCAACTCATACGCTGTTTTCATCATATTTACCAACATCCGTTAATAGCAATTCTAAGCTAATAAAAAATATTGTTATCATTGTTGTGTGTATAGTCGATTTCTTCGGAAGGATACTTCCTGATAGAGGTCTATCCCAGCATGTGGAACCTTTGAAAAGTGCCTGAAAACTATACTACGAGTTGACTCAAGCCTTGTGAGTAAAATTGGGTAGACAGGACTGTGCTAGCACGAAGTCACAGGTCATCGTGACCGAGGACTTGAGCGTGCTGGCCTTGTTCAAATTGTTGATCACGCTAGATAAGACGCTCTTTACCAGAAATTGTAACTAAGGTCTGCTCAGCATAGTTGCAGTATAAACCACAGGTGGTCTCTGTGGTTGTTCAGCAAAGACAAATATGCCTGAGCGAGCGTCTGCAATAAGGATTGGCTAACCACCATTGAAATATGAGTGGCCATGTATGTATGCATGTATGTATGTATGTATGTGTATGTATCTGAACGTAACAACACTTAAACGTTAATAATCCTTGCCTAGATACAATGATCAGGAGACATTGTGAAAATGTGGGATAGCAGGATTCGCAAACCACGTTTTCTACGGCGGGCTGAAGACATTGAAACCACAATCCTAGTAAGAGGTTTAAAGATATGCTGAAGGATAATCTGGATGTTAATCATTGGAAAGACATTTAGCCCTACAGAGAGGAGGAATTTCATTCGGAAGAATTCAACACCCTTTAAGATGAATGTGATAAAGAGAAAGAAACACCCATACAGATTTGCCAAATAATATGCAGTTTTGTAAATGTGGTTTGTTTTAGCGCCTGTTGTTGTTGAGGGCAAGTTATTTAAACCGTCTGACAGGTCATCATAAAAAAACAGGAACAAGCCAACTACTCCAACCTGCATCTTCGCTCTTCCAACAATACTATGTTTGCAGACATTCATCATAACTGAGTAGGGACTTCTAAATATTTAGATCCATTCAAATCAATCAAGGATACAGAGTATATCTGTCATATTTGCTTGATGAATATAAAATTTAATGCTGATATCAAGAGGCATCTTAAGAGCCGTGGAAACCGAGTCGAAATGAAAACCATACAACATTATGCGAATGTTGACGGGCCTCTCTATTCTGGATAACATGTGGCAATCACTATGTATATATGTTTTATGGCATTTATCTGTAAAAGTTTTTTTTAATTCAGCTGTTTGGTTACAAAGAGATGCAAACATATAATATTGCTGTGTAAAATCAATTGTTTTAGACCAATTTTATACTGAAAATAATGATATTCATATTAACACACACACACAATATATATATATATATATATATATATATATATATATATTATCAATAAAAAATATTAAAAAGATTAAAATCTTCAGACACACTGGGAAGTAGATTAATATTCTTTCGCTTTTTTTATTATTATTTCATTCCTCGTTCTAGTTTCGACCAACATGGACATCATCAGGAGAAAAAAAATTCTGCTTGCTGGTAGCAGTGAACTACAGAAATGAATGTGTTGATGGAGAAAATTAACTTTTTTCTGTAGTTTTCATTTGTTTTGTTTGTTTTTTTTACTTTTTTAACGCGAATTTTGGCCAGTTTTTGTGTTGGTCAAACAGTCTCTTTTAAGTTTTTATTTCAGATAAGAGCTGGATGGATTCATGCTGCTCTGAATTCCCCTGGTCAATTTGACAGTATTATTAGTTCCTGGAGAGGGGATGTGTATCTGTTAAGAGTTTGTGCGTTTGTGTGTGTGTGTGTGTGTGTGTGTGTGTGTGTGTGCGCGTGTTACTTGGATTTTATGGAGTGAGTATATGTGTAAGCGTGTATATTACTATGGGTGTGTGTTAACATTTGGATCATTAGGGAGTGAGTGAGTATGACGTGTGCAAATGTGTATATTCCTGTGGGTGTGTGTATAAGTGTGAGGCTTCAACACCTCCGTTAGCATCTCTGTCTTGTGTGGGTAGCTTTTGATTTGTAGGGTTATATATTAATACTATCTATATTGTTAAATTCATGGTTTAGCCCGACTGGTTAGTGGGTTGTATCAACTTATTTTCATGGGACTCTAAAATCTTTATAATGTTACCTGCTCTGTTATATATATATATATATATATATATATATATATATATATATATATATATATATATTTTTGTGTGTGTGTGTATCTGTGTCTGTGTGATGCTGAGAATATTATCTGAATATTAATGATCGAATAACAATGTCGGACAAATAGGAGATAGTTATTGAATTGTTGGCAGCTTGATATTTTTTCTGACTGATAACATTGAAAAAAATGAGGAACTAATTATCTAATAACAGAAAATACTGGAAAATCTATTTAAAAATGCTACTGAATGAAACAGATAGAAATGAATAAAAAAAATTGACAGGAAAGTCATCTTGTTGAGTCTAAAAAACAAAACTAGATATTAGGATTCTAATGAAGATAGTTCGAATTTGAATCGGACCAGAAACAAATTGTAATAAGAAATACGCTGGAACGAGTAGATAGATTTGCTCATTGTCCGGTTAACAGCCAGGAACAGGAGTAAATGGTTATCTGTTGTTTCTGGATTAGGACTGGGTTTCTGCTTGCTTCTAAAATCTACTTCAACTCTATACGTCTCCGCCTAAAACTCTGAAATGTTATTTACTATTTATTTACCATTCTTCTTCAATAGGAGAATTTGGTTCACAGTGTCGTACTAAACAATTTTACTCTCCAGAGTCTATCATTCATCTATGCTTTGAATATTGCTTCCCCAACTTGTGCGGTGCTCTTGCTAGCAATATTACTGATCCTGACCTGGCATCTCAGCTTTAGCCATTTTCCAACCGCCGTAATGTAGTTTCTTTGGGTCTTTTTTTTATAAATACCTTCATTCTAATTATTCGGATGAGCTCATCACTATGTTATCTAGACTTTATAAATTTAAGTGCAGTATGAGATTAGCAACAAGGTCTCATCAATTCAGAATTGAATTGGCTAGATGTAACCTTAAGTTCTATGTTAACGGTATTTTCTCACATTTCTCTTTTCCAGCTTCATGATTTCCAGCTTCATGATTTCCAGAAAACTTTGACCTTCAGACATTTAAAAGCAATGTCAATAGTTATCTAGATTCCCTGTTTCTTTTTTTTTATTGTGTTCCTCCTTAATAATGTGTCTGCTTCCTGATTCTTTTACATTCAATAATCTCTTGTGTCTTAGTGGCTTCGATATCTTGCATTGGGTGAAATGATTAAAATAAATAACATCTACGTTTTTCAATCCGGATTTCTGTCTCTATTTATTGTCAAGTAAATCACATATATACAGTGTTGTGCAAAAGTACTTGAAAACATAAAATAATATTTAAAATAATTGTCCCTTTTTTCCATATAATCAACAAACCTTAATTTAATTATATATTCTTAAAAAAAAAACTTTTATAAAATGAATTACAACTACTTTCAAAGAGTTTCATCAAACTGAAATAAAAATATTAATTAAAAATTAAGATCTTCAAAAGTAAGTTAAATCTTACATTTCCACTCTGTAATTTGTTTTATATGGTTGCCAGTGCAGATAATTTTTGTGCCCCGGCAAAAATCAAAATGGCACGTTTTTTTTATTTTTCGGTAAGCTGTGTATCAATTGTAGTCAAAGAGTATAAGTCATTGCGTATGTAAAATCAAAGAACTTCCCCAATCTTTTAAAATTGATAAAGTTGAAACTTATAATAAAGGATAAGGCGAAAAAAGCTATCAAAACGATGTGGAGTGCATTTATAAATAGAAGAGCAAGTAGACAGCTAGTTCGGCAAGCCCAGGAAGATCCTGCTGTGATCTTTGTGATTCTCCAATGTCGGAATCAATGTACATACATCTACAAGGCGACGAAATTTGAACAATGGAAGAATGTCAAGAAAAAGGATACTTCAAGTACGCTCGCCTCAACTTAGAAACATATTGGCAAAGGTTTTATAGTCGGGCAAGATCAAACTAGGACGTTTTGGGAGGAACGTTAGGTAGCATATCTATCGAGCTCCTAATACGGCTTTTGAAAAGAAGAAGCTGATACCAACCTTAAACATGGCGGTTACAGCATTATCATTTGGAGGTGCTTTACTGTAGCTAGAATAGGCAGAATAGTATGCATTGGCGGCAAAATGGATTCTGCAGAATACCAAACAATTTATAGAAAAAAAGTGTCTTGAACTCAGTTCCAAAATTCAGTTTAGGACAATGATCTGAAGCATCAAAGCAAATCCACAAAAGAATGGATTCGTAAAAAGAAATTTCAACTCTTGCCACTGCCTTGTCAAAGTCCTGATCTAAAACTTGTTGAAAAATGTGAAATCGAGCAGTTTGGGGCATGTTAACATGAAGAATGGTTAAAAATAGACACTCACTATTTCCAGAAACTTCTTATAAATTCTAGAAAAAGACTACTTGACATTGTAACCTGAAAAGGAGGAGTCACAATATTATTTAATGTAATGGTTCGCTTACTTTTGCACATCTTAATTTTTAATTAATATTTTTTATTCTAGGTTGATAGAAAATATTGAAAGTGGGTGTATGGATTTAATAAAGGTTTGTTTTAATGAATATTTAGATTAATTAAGATTTGTTGATCATCTGGACAATTAGTTTTTTTTTGTTAGGGTTTCACATACTTTTGCGCAGCACTTTACATCATTATGTTACTAGTACAGCGTGCAGCTAATCAATATTATTTATTCGAGTCTAAACCGGGCCCATCTCAAACATTTTCACTCGCGTATAAGCCGGTGTTAAATATCCGTTGGTTCTATTGAAAACCGGACTTATGGCGTCCTGGTTATGACGATAAACTACATCCGCGTCCTGGGTAAGACGATAAACTATGTCCAGCAGCAAGACCTCTGATCAGGAGGTTTTGAGGAGCGTAGAACCACCTCTTAATTACCGGTGTTCTCTGGTCCACCCTGACCAGGGGTGGTAGCACCTGTTAGGGTCCCAACTATGGGCAAATAGTTAACCTTGAAATTGGGGTCAAAACACTATGAAAGTCTAAAAATAGGTTTTAATACCAGAAGTACTTAGTAAAAAAAATATTATCAGAAATACATTTTAAAAAAAAATATATTACCAACAATACGTTTTTGAAAGAAAAATATTATCAGCAATACAGTTTTGAAGGAAAAAAATTATTACCAGAAATAGATTTTTGCCAAAAAAAATATTTCCAGAAATAAAAATTTTTTCGGCATTAAATAACCCATTGAGGTTGATATACCGTAAAATAAAATAAACCAAACTGAACCGGACTTATGTGGAGATTTCTTTCATTCTAGTGTGAACCGGAATGTTTGTAATTTTTAACTCTATTGTAAAAATGATCCCTGTCTCATTGTTCATTCATTTCTTGTAATTTTTTTTATGTATTTTTTATATTCGATATTAAATAACCAATTAGGATAGGTTATATATTAGACAAGGGAATCTAACCTTATCGTATGCCTACAGCGCACTGGTTATTGGCGTGGAAAGAGAGATCTGCGTGACGACTTTGAATACTACCCGAGTTCGTTGCGTTCGCTTTCTTACAATTACCCACCAGAAATATATTGACCTATCAGTTAAATAGCAGGTCATAATGAAAGTGAAAGTAGCATAAGTGTTAACTGATTGTAATCAAGCTGAGAGCTCAATTCGATACACGATCTGTTATATTCAATTTACTCAAAAGGATACTGAAAAGATCATGAGTTCATATTTCTTTTGCCCCTTGCTATGAGTTAAAAAGCAGGGAAGATCTGACGTGTTTCCAATGTATGAGAATAAATACACTGGATTTAAACTTTGGATAAGAAACGTTCAGTATGAACAAAGAAGCCATGTCTCCGTATCGAATCGATGTCTACTGATTTTAAATGGGTACGTGGCAGAGTGGTTAGAATGTTTATATACTGACAATGAGACCCGGTCAGTTTGTCATGAAGGAAACTTCCTGTTGTCATCGGACTAGAGGAGCCGATCCCAGAGTGCAGCATCTTTGGAAATGCCTGAAAACCATACCACGGGTTGACCCAAGTGAGTGATATTGAGTAGACAAGGACCCTTGGATCAGTCGATAGCTGTGCTATCACAAAGTCGCAAAATGTTATCGGAATGGATCGAGGCCGATCCCAGCGTGCGGAACCTTCGGAATGTGCGTGAAAACCATACTAAGAGTTGACCCAAGCCTTGTGAGCAAGATTGGGTGGACGGAACTGTGTTTGCAAGAAAGTCACAAGTCATCGTGGCCGAAGACTTGAGCGTGCTGGGCTTGATCAAATTGTTTATCACGCTAGATAACACGCTCTTTGTAACTAAGGTCTGTTCGGCATAGTTGCAGTATAAATCCCAGGTAGCCCCTTTGGGTTTTGAATAAACACAGATGCGCCCGAGCGAGCGTCTCCAATAGGGATTGGTTATCCGCTGTAGTAGACAGGTATACCCGAATACGAGTGGACAAATATATATAAAATTCTGATTCTAAACGTTAACTGCTGTAAAGAGAATGTCAATTATGACGTCTATATTTCAACATTTCAATATCAGGCGAGCTCCCAGTACGGCTTTTGAAGAGAAGAATCTGGTACCAACAATTAAATATGGCGGTTACAGAATTATCATTTGGAGGTGCTTTAATGCAGCTGGAACAGGGAGAATAATATGCATTGGCAGTAAAATAGATTTTGCAATATACCAAGCAATTTTTAGAGGAACGTGTCTTGTCCTTTGTGGTTTAGGTCGAGACTGGAAAATCCAACAGAAAAAAGGTCAGAAGCATCAAAGAAAATCCACAAAAGAATGACTTCATAAAAAGAAATTTCAACTCTTGCCACTGCCTCGTTAAAGTTCTGATCTAAAACCAATTGAAAAATGTAAAATCGAGCAGTTTTGGATGATTTGCCGAGAAGAATGGTCAAAAGTTAGCACTCGCTATTACCAGAAACGTCTTATAAATTATAGAAAAAGTCTGGTTAACATTGTAACCTGAAAAGTAGCAGTCGCCATATTAAATCTAAGGGCTTGATACACAAATGGGGGCGGTGTGAAGGAATGTATCTTAATAAGTTTCTGGCAGTAGTTATAGAATCACATTTTAACATGAACTAAATTGACATAAAATAGGCACAGATAAATCAGTAAGAAAACAAATTCTTAATACACTATTCCACATCTAATCATTTATTAGACCAGAGAGTTTGATTTGATTGTTACGGCTTATCAACCCTTTACTGTTTAATTAAAATCAGAAAATAGTTTTAGATTGTTAGAAATTTTGCAAATAATACTGATCTGGTGTTACAAGTTCTACTAATTAACCTACAGATTGGGGTAAGATGTGTTGGGTCCATAAATTTCCCCAAATTATTCACGCGGAAGTGAATATAACGAACCCAACAGGAATTGGAACATGGCTCTCTGTTTTCTAATTTCCAGTCTTACTTTTCGATTAGCTTCAGATAAAAAAAAATTCTTTTTTTTTTTTTTTTTAAATTTATACCAGCATACATGAATAAATAATGACGTTTTTGGAAACTCGAAGTGTTGTCTGCTACGTTTTTGTAATATTTCCAGTCGGCTCGTACATGGAATTGGATCTCTATACGCACAGTTTTCTTTATTTCATAGGAAATCGTTTTTTCTCGATTTTTTTCTTATGTTTTCTAATTCAGATTTTTCTTCCTTTTGGACAGGCTACCATAGATATTTACACAGAACCAGCTGGTTAGGGAAGACATAATTTCATCCCTTTTCTCATGGAAACCAAAAATGAACACTGCAGCACAAACCACTTTTAATGACGATATTCGCTACACACGATAGGATATCTAGGTGTTGTAATAGATAACAGCTCAGAAAGAGAAACTGGAGAGCTGTTTTCGAATTCTAGTCGGGTTCATTATATTCATTTACGTAAAAATACTCTTATGAATGGTGGGAATGCATTTGCAGTTGACAGACATGGGGTAAATAGTAATGTGGTTTCTGGTAGATTCTATTGTTTATTTATGTATGTTGGAATTGTTTTAACATCAGTGTTTTGTATGGAATTTAAGACGTCGGAAGCTAATCAAAATTATTCCCAAATGCAGATTTTAAAACTGATATCCAGTTTCTTCAGTTATTATTTCGAATAAATATAAACATTTGTAAATCCTTTATCTATCCAGAACGTACGTGTGACGTCTCAGTTCTTTGTTTGTGATTGCTTACCGTCAGTTCATAAAGTTCAAATGTCGTAGACAACTAGATCTACAAGGTTCAAATGCTCAAAACCATTTAACCGTTGATTTTGCTTGCTGCAATATGTGTAATCACACTGGTTACAAAATGGGGGCCGTGTGAAGGAATGTATCTTAATAAGTTTCTGGCAGTAGTTATAGAATCACATTTTAACATGAACTAAATTGACATAAAATAGGCACAGATAAATCAGTAAGAAAACAAATTCTTAATACATTATTCCACATCTAATCATTTATTAGACCAGAGAGTTTGATTTGATTGTTACGGCTTATCAATCCTTTACTGTTTAATTAAAATCAGAAAATAGTTTTAGATTGTTAGAAATTTTGCAAATAATACTGATCTGGTGTTACAAGTTCTACTAATTAACCTACAGATTGGGGTAAGATGTGTTGGGTCCATAAATTTCCCCAAATTATTCACGCGGAAGTGAATATAACGAACCCAACAGGAATTGGAACATGGCTCTCTGTTTTCTAATTTCCAGTCTTCATCCTCACAACCAAGCTTACAGCCCCTGCTATTCTCAAACCAATCACCAATCTAGGTACTGACCAGGTTCGACGTTAGCAACTTCGGTGATCGTTTCATCGCGAGAGTAACCCATTGTAAAGAGTAGACTAGCACAAAAGTTGGTATAATATTTATCAAATGAAATATACTCACTATATTCCTTCTTAGTACCTATAGGTATTCATTATCTATATTGTGATTCACCATTGCTTTTTTTCATAGTTTTGAATTAAGTGTTGCTCTTGGAAGCTTACTAAGATTTAACACATTGTTGGGGGAGTAGCTGAATTCACAGTCTTTTCTAAACACATTAGTGAGACATATACTTAAAAGACAGTGCAATAATATGGACTCCTGATCCCAAATTCTACCACCCTCTAAAATAATGACTACACTATTGATAGATTTATTCGTCTGTGCCAATTTCAAATAAAACCGGCAACAAAAAACAATCATTGTTATTGATTCATCTTCCTTTAAACTCAAATTGTGTTGTTCTTATTTCTAAAAAGTGTGCTGATTTGGGCGAAAAGCCACAATTATGAACCACCCAGTGAGGATCGATTGCTCAGCTAAAAATCGAAAAGTCTAGTCCACTGTCTATTACATTACAATTTGCAATCCCTTAAAATTTACTAAGCGTGCTTTTATCCCAATGCCGCTAAACATCGAACTCACTATTCAGGTAAGCAAGCAGTTTACCAGGCGTTCCTTACTTTTGCCACGGGTATGGTGACCCTCATTTGGTTTGAACTTATTTCTCAGAAGTAATGGTGAATCGAACGAGCTCGGTAACTGTTAAACCACTCAGACAATTTCATTGATTAGGTGGAAGTACATTTATAGAGCTTTATCTCCAAAGTTGTTAATTTGTGGACTAAACTCCTCAGCAGTTTCTTCTCCGATCACATGAGATCCTAAACACCTAGAGTCCTTCATATCCTCATGAGATGGCGCACGTAGACGTGTTGTAATGGATATTAAACTTGTCTTGCTAGATCAATTACGACTGAATATAAAGTTCAGTTCTCATTGGGTGCGCCACACATTAAGCCTTGTGTTACTTCTAAGCTACGCTTAGATAAACATTTTGTGCACTTCAACGTTGTGTATTGCTTAACAAGATTGTCTCACTAAATATACGATTGAATAATGGGTTCGATCTTCACTGGATGCACCATATTTTCGCCTTTGTGTCTCATCCAACCTATACTTGGAAAATCACCATACATTCATAAGATGTAATTTTCTCTTAATTGTACGACTTACGAAAGTGCTATTCAGTAAAATTCTATCCTGAGTGGCTCTTAGGTTTGTATTGGTTGAAAAAAATTAGAAAACGACTTTGAAATACGGATTTTGTTAAGTGACCGTTAGCGTCTTTCCTTCTTTGTAGTTACAATGAATAATTCATAAAGAGAATTTACGATGATAGCTATAAAACTGTCATGTGTAGACTATACGAAACTGATTTACGGGGGATGAATGAAATTATGCTCTCGGTACTTGATGTTATATTTCAGCAAGATGAACCCATTGATGTATTTAGATTAGAAACAGGACAGCAAGTGAGGAACTCTAGATTATTTCAATATATTTCAAGGAAGAAAAATGTAATGTGTCTGGGCATTCCGTGTTTATGTTTCCATAAGAAAAGATAAAAAAAAAAACCAAAAAACTTAATGTCTATTTTCGTTACTATATTTTTTGACAGACTTATAGAAACCCACTCTCACAGAATATATTTCTGAATATATTACGGGCTTAATGTCTTTTAAACTTTTACAGTGCGTCACCGGGACGCCGAATGTTGAAATAATATTTAGTTCTTACTTGAGATTGGCCAATTAGTTGATTTTTAAAGTTAACCCGCGTTTCCCAATAGCTGACTAAAATTACTCGTATTTCACCAAATAACCTATATTTTTCCATAACTTGCTCTCCTTGTTGAAGGTATTTCGGACAGTAAAATGTCTCAATTTGAAGGAACTCTCACTATGATCCCTTGTATTTGATTTTTCTAAGTACTCTACTTACAAATACGATGGGGGCTTTGGAGATAATCATATACCCGGATGTGTTTCTCTTTTATTTCCGCCTTAATTCTCAATATGACAGGCTTCAAAGAATCATTAAGTATTGCAGGGACGCCGGTTATTTTCTCCATTTAAGACACTCGAGAGGGGATATCTTGGAGACGACATATTGAGAATGATATAATCATGAAACCTCTCGGACATAAATTCCTGTGTGACTTAAGTTGGAAGGATCAAAGACTAGATTGAACAACACACCAGCGATGACCACTGTCTTTACATACGGGGTGATCGACGTGAGGCGCACGCTCCACAAGAGGCGGGGATAACTTGATTTTTAAGGGGGTGATTCAAGAATGGGTCATTAACAGTGAATTTGGTTTTAGCGAAACTGGGTGAGTATATGTGTATGGTGCATATACAATATGCATACATAAAATATTTGTGTGTATATACACGTTTACTTACTTATGTACATGTGCATGATATATATATATATATATATATATAGCTTTGTCATTGCTTTGAAATTTTTCATGCAGCAAAGGCAGACTATCATTGTTGTTTCGTCCGTGTGTTGTTTGATATATTGAAATCTTTGATGTAAGCCGAAAGCTTAGATTGGATTTAAACATGTATCAATATGGTGATGTCCTTTCGTCTTTCAATGATAATGTGATTAAGCTTATCATGCAATATGAAAGGAACTTACTTAAAATAAAAAGACAAAACTTGTCTATATTATTTAATGAAACATGCATTAATGAAAAATTGCTGCCTAAATATACACAATATATATATATATATATATATATATATATATATTGGTAAAAATATTTTATATATATTGTAAAATTCTAAAATTCAAAGATAGTACTATTGAATATATGCAATTTCAAGTTGTTAATTAAGGCTAAATTGATGGCTTTTCAAGCTTCCTCCACACGAATAGCCGTTCACGTTTTGAATAATAAGAATTATATTTCACAGTTTAGGAAGCATTAGGATTTTAGAGATGCTAAGTTGAGGCCTCCCCCCCCGAAAGTTTGACAACTACTGGTCTACATGATCTATAAATGTGTTAGCACATATGTAGTGCGATTGCTTTATCATTTCCAGCACCGTCCAGGATCATGGCAGCTAATTGTGGTCGAGGCATCGTCAACTGCCGATCCATCTGTTTACCGCCGGCTACAGATCAATATTCCCTTCTAAAGAAACAGATCAGGACGGGATTAGCGGTTAGGGCATTCTTAGCGAATGGCAAGTAAATATTCGATCTATCCATATGTTTCTGCACTGATTTCTTGTACATTAAACATTCTCTTTTTTTCACACATGAATTGTGTCTGACACTCTCGTTCGTTTAAAAACAAATAATTTCTGTCTTCTTTTAATTTTGTTTGAGATTCGTCTAGGTTGTTGCAAATTTATGCTGTTTAGGTCATTGCCAACATGATTTAGTTTTTTTTTTGTTGTGGCAAATATATTTTCTTTATTTCTTTTTTTAATTCGTAGTCTTCTTTTTTAGTAATTGCTTTCTATTTCTATTACTTTTCTGAAACATTTTCATTCGTAATTAACAGAACAAAAACATTGAACCTAAAGGGAAGCAACATACGGATGAATCCACCAGATAATGAAATTATAAAAAAAAAATATAGTAAAATTATTCATAAAAATAAAATCAAACATATTGGAAAAATAGTATCCTGCACAAAACTTACGAAATAACTTAGAAAACAATGCAATAAGAATAACCAACAGGAAAATTGTCAGTACAGGAAAATTGTCAGTACAGAAAAATCACCTAGAAAAATATCAATGCCCACTAACTGTAAAATGCCTAAATATAATGCAATATAGGAAGGTATGCTAGCATTTAATGGAAATCCTGGATAATATATATATATAGAAATAATCGATTTTCACTGGAAACAGGGAAACGTTAGAATGAAAAATAAATTTAACAATTCTAGACAGGCAATAAACAACACATCACAAATGACATTGGGAATAATAAAAAAATCAGAAAAAACATCAAATCAAAATTGTGACTGCAGGAGAAAATACTAGTAATTAACTTTATATAAGGTCTGTACATAATACCAAATTTAAAAAAATAAAGCAAATTCATTCCGAGCTACCTAAAATCTCAGTATGACGACAAAGAAATAACTGCATCCTAGAAAATAATTCTAATGTTTTTCTAATAAAAAATTGAATGAAAGAAAAAATATATAATAGAAAATGATATATATATATATATATATATATATATATATATATATGTGTGTGTGTGTGTGTGTGTGTGTGTGTGGCGGACATGAGACAGAACCTGGGACGAGCCCAACTGGTCGTGACTTGCCTTGTCCCCCCGCCAAAAAAGAGCCCGTATTTGCTTAGCATGTAAAGTTAAAATGAGGGAGAGAAAAAAGCACTTACCGCTCTGCCGTAATCCATCCTCGGCCAGATAACGTAAAAAGAATGAGGGGGGACTGGCATCGCATTTTTTATGCAATAACGATGCAGTGCATTATGGGACATATGGGCGCAATGAATTATGGGATCACATGAAGACACAAGGGATTATGGGTACATGAACAACTATAAAAACAACTACTTTTTTCCGAGTCGGTGAGTTCTTCGAGGGACGTTCACGGTTGACGGCAAGAACGGGCAGTTAGTGTGATTTGTTGACAGAACTCAAGAAGGAACGACTCAAGTTTGAAATACCTGCTGGGAGAGCTTGAATTTACTCGCTGGTTACTGTTTTCTTCATTCGCCTCAATATATATATATATATATATACATGAGAGTATATATATTTGCCTATCATGTGGAGGTCATTTGAAACGCTATATCATTTCTTGCTAATATGTGTTTGTATTTCCTCTTCCTTCAAAAGTATTTTTATTCTTTTTTACTCTTAAGAGCCTCTTGCCTTTTAGCAGCAATATCATATTGTGTGAGATGATTTGATGAACGCACACACAGACATACACAGACTATCTATATATATATATATATATATATATATATATATATATATATATAAAATATAATATATATATAAAAAATATACTTAAAATAAGAGGAAAATCCTCTGAGGGACTTTATCAAGCCAAATATAGGATGTATTTTTGTATATCATTATATACAAAAGCAAAGATATCATTCAATCCTGAAGGTTTTTCAATTTCAGAAAGTAGATGAATATTCATCAGGTGATTGAAAGATCTGTCAATACATGTGGAGGACGCAACTTTGCCATAATTCAAAGTTTTAAAGTTAACATTAAGTCGCTAATATTCAAGAAATATATATATATATATATATATATATATATATATATATATACCATAAATATCCACCAGAATTAATCTTAACAAAAATATCTGGAAAGGAGACTGACATATTTACGTTTACGCTGGTTTAATCCATCAAACTGAGTCGATAACACAAGGAGCGGAATCTAATATTTAACCAGGTGTGGGGATAGGGCACAAAGTGACATCTATAATGAAAAGGACTGGCACGATGTAATATTAAGTGACAATACTACGCTTAGCCATATTAAATATCAGTGGACTACTATAAAATCGTTTTTGAGGTTAGTCCAAATTTCATATTTTCTATTATCAAGACAAGTCACCTAGATTAGCATTTGAGTGTCTGCTATGTTAGTATTCCTTGGAATGACCATAATATATATTTAATAATACCTATCCGTTAAAAATTAAAGTATTTTCCTTTACTCTATATCATTACATATAGTGTTAGATTCGACACTTAATAATAATGTTTTTAATAATACCGATAAAAATAAAGATGATGACGATCAGGATACTTATAGCTCATGACAACATGAACGTTGTACGGGTGGGGTAATGGATAATTTCTCGGAATGTTTAGTAGGATTGCTGAGTTCCAATACCAGTTAAAATTCGTTGTATTCCCTTACGTGCAAATACCCACAAGAATGGTCAAAATCCACATCTTCTTTCCTAAAGTGTGGCTTAAGTAGTATGAATTCTATCACTAAATAATTATTATCTCAAAAAAAATATTACGATCTAAATATATTTCTGGATTTAAATAACCTGGAAAAGGTTAATAAGCCACAGAAATCGAAACAATCAATAACAACAACAACAACAACGATGCAATAACGATAATAATAATAATAATAATAATAATAATAATAATGCGGTTACAAAAAGCTAAAAATAAACCATCTAACATGGATGACAAAAGCTAGGAAGACAATGAGCTGGAAGGTCTTATCGGAATGAAATTATTTGGATAAATTGTCAGCTACAAGACAACAAACTTCCTCTATTAGTTTAGACCCTGCTTAACTAGAACAAGGAGCTTTATAACTTGAAGGAATTCACCATAAGGAAACAACAAATAGAAGGGGTACGACTGGTATTAAAACTGAATTGGAATGGCCATTAATAATAGCCAAAATTAAATGAATCAACAAATGGATTCTAAAAACAAAAACTATACATAGCAAAAAGAAGGTGGAAGAAAAAATATACAAGACAACAACTATTAATGGAAACAACAAAACTGGATGATAAAAAGAAACAACATGAAAACAGAAAGAAAAAATATTCAATAATAAAAAAAGAACAAACAACATTTACATTTAGTAGATTCTGTAGTAAATCAAAACAGAAGCCAAGAACCAACTATTGCAGCAAAAGATATGAAAAAGAAAGCCAGGATAAAGCCCTTGAACAGATGAAACAACGCTGGCAAGACAAACCTCTGCATGGCCAATATCCAGAACGTAAATAAACCCAATGTTGATAAAGTTAATACTCATCGATGGTTACGAGCATCTGGATTAAAGTCTGAAACTGAAGGCTTTATTCTTGCAGCGCAAGACCAGAGTCTTTTCACTAGGAATTTTCAGAGCAAATATCATACATAATAATGTGGATCCAAAATGCAGGTTCTGTGACAAATACCAAGAAACAATAGACCATCTAATCTCAGGATGTTCTATACTTGTTAAAAATGAATATAAAAATCGTCACGATAGAGTGGGGCAATACTTACACTGGACAATGCAAACACTTTGGAAAATGTGTAAGCAAACACTAGTATGAACATCGGCCAGCGCCGGTTACAGAAATAGAAGATGTCACCATTCTATGGGATTATACCATCCACACAGACAGAAAAAATTGAAGCAAATAGGCCGGACATTATTGTCAAAAACCAGAAAGAAAAAACTTGCCTACTAATTGATATGGCTTGTCCAGCGGATTGTAACATAGCAACCAAGGAATTTGAAAAACTATCAAAATACAAAGACCTGGAAATTGAAATAAAAAAATGTGGAAATTGAAAACAAGAATAATACCAGTGGTAATAGGTGCACTTGGAATTATAAAAAATGGAACAAAACAACACATTGAAAGAAAAACCCCAGCTTAAGAGACATACAGAAAATTGTCTTATTAAGTACAGCACACACACTAAGGAGAACTTTGTCTATGTAACGCTAGCAACTTCATCGGAGATAAAAAAAAAAAAAAAATTAACATGAAATGTGGCCCATAACAACACACCACGACCTGCCTTAGGTCTTTCCGCAGACTTGGTAGGTGGTGTGTCCATAGCAGAAATCGAATGATGATGATGATAATAATAATAAAATGAGAAAGAAGAAGAAGAAGAAGAAGAAGAAGAAAAAGAAGAAGAAGAAGAATTAACATGGACAAGAAATTCACTGATCGCCAGAATTAATTCAGTGATTAGCATTGTCCCAGTTCTCAGCGGGTGTTTGAGGTGTTTATTATCCATTATATAGTCCTACAATGAGAAATATCATAATATGCCATTGCTTGGCACTTATAATATTTTACCAAATATATATTCTCGTTGTCTGACTTGATTAAAACACCCATAATGCAATATTTCTGGTTGAAAAGGAAAACCAGGTAAATAATAATAATAATAATAATAATAATAATAATAATAATAATAAACTGAAAGAAACTGGTATGAACACCACCCAGACCCGGTTACGGAGATAGGATCTGTTACAATTCTATGGGACTACACAATACACACTGACAGAACAATCAAGGACAACCGGCCAGATATTGTTATTAAAGACAACAAACAAAAACGATGCCTCCTTATTGATATGGCAGTCCCTGCTGACTGCAATGTATCTTTGAAGATCTTCAAAAAGCTGTCAAAATACAAGGAATAGAAATCTCGAAAATGTGGCATATGGAAACATCAACAATCCCTGTTGTAGTTGGAGCCCTAGGACTGGTTGGAAAAGATTGCAGTAGACTAATTGAAGAGATTCCTGGAAGTCCATGCCTCAAGAAGATACAAAAAATTGTTCTGACAAGTACAGCCCACACCTTACGAAAGGATTTATCTATGTAATTTAATTTTTTTTTTTTCAGTGGAAAGTGTCATGACGTCATTTCTAACCTTAGTTCCCTGGGCGGGACCCGGAAAGAAATGTTTAAACGCCAGAAATCAAAGAAAATAATAATAATAATAATAAGAAGAAGAAGAAGAAGAAGAAGAAGAACAACAACAACAACAACAACAATAACAAAAAGAAGAAGATAATGGTGAAGAATAACAATAATAATAACGTTAACAAACTCCTACTTAATTAGTGTATCTCCAGTTCCTCACAAGCGGGATAATCCCAATAGTAACACTACGAATTCTTTAACTAGATCAGCAAACATATATTTAGAGAAAGAAAAGGTAAAATGGTTTCGTGAGATGTACAGACTCGGTATGACAGCATTCTATGAAGCGTTGCACAATACTCAGAAAAGACATAACGCATTTATCGAGTAAAGGCTGGACAAGTAATTAGAAAGTACATTGACCAAATAAAGTAACCAATGTAAGAACATACATCATGAGAAACAGGCGAATGACAGACGCTGAAATTAAATAAATAAAAAAAAACTGCAAGCAGAAGAGGTGAATCCCCAGAACTTGAAAGGGAACCAGAAATGGGCATAAAAAGTACTAACATCAGACAAACCACAGATCATAATGAAACTGAGATACACACCAATCACTTTGATCATAATGCCGAAAATTTAGAAAAAGCTGATGATAAACACTCACAGGCCTACAAATAAAGGCTTGAGGATAAACACTCACAGGTCTGCAATCAAACAACTCCAAAATACATTGAGCCGAATTAATTTAGGGAAAACAAAAATAGTATACAAAAATCCAAGTAAGTAACCATGAGACATATTAGTCAGATAGAAAATCTTGAAATGGAGGAACGGTAACAACTCCCAAAATTACAACCCACAAAGCCGGAGCTCAACACTAATAAGGTGTCTGTATATATGTTACGGTTTTTTGGGTATATACGTATATAACTAGTGAGCGAGTCAGAATGACTTATTTCCCTTTATAGTCGACCAATAGAAGGTTGACCAATCAGAAGCCGCCCAACACTGTATTCGTCGTGTATAAAGGCGGCCATCTTGTTTCGTCTACTGTAAGGACCAAAGGCGACCAGGAGAAGGATGAACTACACTCTGTTGTGATATCCACTGCGAACCTCCACTATGCTTTCCTACTGTCTCCGGAATATTCACTGCCAACCTCTGGATTCTATACTCGAGGACGACCGTCATGAAAATGTCTAACAATATATGCATCAGCAAAAGCAGGAACTAAAAAAAAATAAGCTTCAAAGTAAAAAAAGACTGTCTCACAGACACGAAACTCACCTCAACTTAGAAGTGAATTATCAGTACTGGATGGACTGACAAGATGAACAATTGTAAGAACTAAAAAAAGGCAGAAAAATCAAAAGGAAATGCAAAATTAGGAATGAAAATGAAGTTCTGTCAGCTAAAAACATAATGCAAATAATACAATTGAGGGCCCAAAAAGTCATAGTCTGAAAAAATATCAAGATTCTACAGACAGAACAAGATCTTTCAAACTGCTGGGAAATAAGCAGAAATAAGAGAAATGAGTAAACAAAAACTGGAAGTGACTCCCACCACAAAAATGGGAGACGTTATTCAGTTCTGGGATAAAATATATATATGTAGATAAAATATGGTCTTGCCCTAAAGAACATAACAAAGAAGCAAATTGGATTAAAAAAAAGGTAGAACGGATGAAAAATAAACCAGAACAAAGACGAACGGAAATCACAGAAGAGAATGTGGAATGTCCACTGAAAAAAACAGACAACTGAAAATCTCCCGGAATAGATAAAATTCACAAATATATGGCACTATTACCTAAATACAGCACACAAAAACTAGCCAAAGAACATCAAGAAATGGTCAATGATCCTACTAAAATTCAGCCACGGTTAACCGAAGGAATTAGCTTTCTTCTGCCCAAGAATTGTGACGTAAATATCCCTCTGAAAGTTCTCCACTGCCTTAACCGGGTATTGAACTCACACTCTTTGGGTCCTGTCACTGGAGCTAACCAACGCCTTTATCCACTGTGTCATATATCCTTGAGGGCAGAGGGAAATTAGCAGGAGAAAACTGATAACTGACATCCATCAAACATGGCACGTGGAACTAGAACAGTCTACCCCAGTGAGCGAAATAAAGTGTTCAGTTCGAAATTCCAACCAACTGAACAAGGCCGGAGCGTACAACGGCCGAAACGTTGTGATACATATGGCGACAAAGATGAGAACAAGAGTCCGAATAATGCAAATAATGTACATAATACCTCATCTCAGAAATATAGACAGACAAGAAAGCTTATTTCTAAGAATAACATGCATAAGATTATGTAGACCGTCTTTACCTCTTCCACTTTAAAGTAGTGGAAGAGGTCTTATTCATTTAGATTTGTCATACAAGCCAACAACTCTCTATTTTTCTGAGATGAGGTATTATGTTAGTAATCTTTGCTTTTCTCTAGTAGTCCGTATTACTGGTTCCCATATTGTATTCATTTGTATGCTTGGTTGGCGTAGATTTTTGTGGCTTAGTATATGTGCTGATTCCTTACATTTTTGTATTTTCCAGTGATGTTCCCTGTCTATTATTTCAACCTTATCCCTCATCCAAAAATCTCCTAACCCGCCAAGCATAGAAATGAAAGATGGCTTTTTTTACAGCGCAAGACCAGTGTCTTTTCACTAGAAACTTTCATGCAAATATCATGCATAATAATGAGAATCCAAAATTCAGATGCTATGAAAAATATCAGGAATGCATAGACCATATAATCTCATAATGTTCTGTACTTGCGCTCAATGAATATAAAAAATCGTCACGATAGCAGAGGGCAATATTTACGCTGGTCAATGTGTAAACACTTTGGAAAATCTGTTAATAAACACTAGTATAAAAACCACCCGGCACCGGTTACAGAAAAAAATGACATCACAATTCTATGTGATTTCATCATCTTTACATAACGTAATATTGAAACAAATAGGTCGGGCATAATTGTCAAAAACAGAAAAGACAAAACTTGCCTACGAATTGACATTGATTGACTAGCGGACTATAGCATAGCAACCAAGGAATATGAAAGTCTATTGAAGCATAAAGGCATGGAAATCGAAATAGAAAAAAATGTGGAAATTGAAAACAAGAATATTATCAGTCATAGTAGGTGCGCTTGGAATTATAAAAAAAGGAACACAACAATATACTGAAAAAAATCCCTGAACATCCTAGCTCAAGAGAAAAACCAAAAAATGTCTTTATAAGTACAGCCCACACGCAAAGAAGTCAATTTAACATTGATGATATTATCGTAGTTAGAAAAACAGATCATGAAATGCAGCCATAATACAGGCCGCTACCTGCTTCAGGTCTTCTCGTAGACTTTGTAGATAGTGTGACCCTAGCAGAAATCGAAATTTGATGATGATGATGATGATGATGATGATGATGATGATAAACGATATGAAGAGCGTTGTAGGTTTTATCGACAGAATAATAGATTCCAAACGGACAACTAGAAATGTTCAAGGAACTTGGAAAAGCTGTGGCAGAAATCAAAAAGCCACGATCTATTGAAGAAGTGCATTTTGGCAGAATAATTGGAGCAACGCAAAGGAATATAACCCCAATTCCGAATGGATCAAACGAGAAAGAAAGAATTAAAGATAAACCTGGGCAAGAATGGTAACAGATAATGAAGAATATTGTTAGATAAGCTCTAACGAAATGCACAAGATCTAGGAAATGACAAGTCACCTAATTTCTGGCACTATCATCTGTCATCAACCCATGAAACATTTGCACAAATTAATCAGTGCTAATTAATAACCCCAGTGAATCCCAGAATGGATCACTGAAGGTATCACATATCTCCTACCGGTGAAACAGACGATCTAAAAAATTGCAGGTCAATAATATGTCTATCCATCACATATAGTTTGATCACGTCTGTACTGACGAACTGTTCTTCCTCTATTCTCGATGAGAACAACGTTCTTTCCCTGGGACAGAAGAGATGTCGAAGAGGTTCATATAATTGCAATGATCAGCTATTAATAAATAACATTGGGAAATTGCAGGAAATGAGTAGATATCTCAGCACAGCTTGGATAGATTACTGACTAGCCTTTTGATAGTGTGGTACAAGGTTGGATGTTTAAGGCTTTTTAAATCTAACAAGTTTCCTCGGTGATAGTAAATTTCCTTACTTATAGAAAGGAACTGTGGAAAACTACATAATATATACTTAAATCACACCAAAGATACTTACATTTATAATTGTTTGAATATCCGACGAGGAATATTTCAAGGAGACTCCCCTGTCGCCACTTCTGTCTGTCCTTATCCCTCTTTCGCATGAGTTAATCACTAATAACTCTGGGTACAAAGTAAAAAAGAAAGTGTTTAATCACCTACTCTAGAAACATGATATTAAACTCTTTGCTCAAGACAACAATGTTTCGATGAGTCTTCTTAATACGGTAAAATATTTCAGTGACGACATCGTTTTGGATTCCGGATTAGATAAATGTGAAAAAGTAATATTCAAGACAGGAAGAATTACAGAGATACATGTAATAGATGTTGATTTTGTCACAGAGAGGTTAAGGAACTTTAACAAGAAGTCTATAAATGTCTCAGAGACAGCGAATATGATGGAAAACAATATATCTAAATGAAGGAGAAAATAAGAAAAAAACTACTACGAGGCGTTTACGTCTGGTGTTACCTACCACGTTGACTTCACAAAAAAGAATATCAGCGACAAACACTTTTTCTGTCATTGTAAATCAATACAGTTTCAACATCCTCATTTGGACCATAACTGAAAATAAGCAAATGGAATTCAAAACAAGAAAGCTTATCACTTGCCAGCGTCTACAGCTTCCTAAGGCCGATCTTGATCGTCTGTATGTGTCCAGATTCGAAGTAAGCAGAGAATGAAATGAACTGGAACTGTCTCCGAGTAACATAATAATTTGACTTTAGATATAACTGCAAACTAGAGAAGAGTGTGTGATGATGCGTCTCAAAGAACACGAAATAAGTAAGAAACTTTATTCAATAATAAAAGAAACCAACATATTCAAACGGGATTTTCATTTGCGTGAAGAAGTGCAAATAAACCATAATATACCTAGTACAGCAGCAAATAATCTACAATAAAAAAGCAAATGAAATCTGCCGCATGAAGAAACTATAACGTGATAAGCCTCTTCGGGTTCACTACTCTGCCCGTACCCAGGCAAGCTTATGTTCACAAAACCCGTCACCCATCAATGGTTGCGTAGTGCAGGATTAGAAAGCTGAAACCGAAGATTTTATTATTGCTACACAAGTCCAATGTTTTCTAACTAAACTTTACCAAGGACACATACTGAAATATTGTGTTAACCTGAAATGCAGATTCTGTTATAAATATCAACAAAAGATTAACTATCTTATATCAGGTTACACGGTTTTAACGCACAAAATATAAATTCTGCATCATAGAATGCTCCAATATAGACATCTTTTACGGGAAGTAAACTGCAAGTAAATGGTGTGAACATCACTTAGATCCGGTTACAGGGATAGGACCTGTAACAATTCTATGTGACTTTAAGATACACACAGAGAGAACAATCAAAACTAACAGCCGAGACGTCGTGATAAATGACTACAAGAACATAATATGCTTTCTTATTGACATGGCAATCGGTATTTTCGAAGTTCTTCAAAATGCTATTAAAATGCAAGAATCATGATAGGGAAATTTTAAAAATTTGTCACGTAAGGACATTAATCTTTGCAGTTGTAGTTGCAACCCTCGGATTAATTGGAGAAGGTAACGATAGACTCAGTGAAAGGATTCCTCGTAGCCTATGATTTAAAAAGATAAAATTTTTCGACTCACAAGTGCAGCTCATACTTTACAACGAGCATGATCTATGTAAATTGTGTGTCTTTCTCATTTATTTTTTTATTTCTTACAATATTGATCAGTGGAAAATATCAAAGAGTCAATTCTGACCTTATGTCACTGGTCGGCACAGTAAAGGTAATGTGTGTAATAGAAATTAATGGAAATAATAATAATAATAATAATTAATTTATATGAAACGGTAGTATATTGAATCGGATGTATGGTGGATGATGAAAAAGAAAAAGAAATGTATTTATTGATCGATCGTTTCCTTTTGATTCAAGGAAATGAGACAGATAAATTAATTAAATATGCCCAATTGAAATTTTAACTCCCAATGCTAAGTTGAAAAATGGCACACACATACCTGTGATCGGTCTACATAGTCCGCTGACTGTCAGAATGGTGACATGGATAAGGAAATTTGGCAGAGTACTCTTACTCAAAGAAGCCTATTGCGAATGGCAGGAATTGTTCAAAGATTGATGAACAGTGAAAGAAAGAAAGAAAGAAAGAAAGAAAGAAAGAAGCAAGCAAGGAAGTCTTGCTTAACATCATCTTAAGTGAAATGGAACAAAATCCAATTTCTAATATTTCCATTTGTAGATTTTAACTTCATTAAGTTATGTCCAGCATACATATTTATGATTGTTATTGCAGGATTCTATTCAGGCTGTTAAGCTCAAATATTTAACGATGTAATCAGGAAATTTCCACGTTTATTGTATTGTTTTGGAACTCGCAAATAGTTTATTCAATCCTGAAACGAAAAACAAAAATTCACCAGAAAGTTAAAATGAGAAAAACGTCAAATACTCAAATATTTTTAATACAAAGAAATACAACTACAACAACAATGTTACATACGCAACTATAAACACTAATGGCTATGTCCCAATCCTCATAAATACATTGTACACTAATATAAACGGGGATAATATGGTGTCTAAGTAGTCCACCATTAGCAGTGGTTTACCTACTTCACGCCGCTGGCGAGTATTGTATTTTGTTTATGCTATAAAGATTACCATTTAATTCCCAACCTCAGTTTTGGTTATTCCTAATTCGAGATGAGACACTTCTTTTCTGTGACGTGCACCTTTAGAATCTGTGGGATCATCATTTTCCATAACGTTCTCTCCTTGGTAGTTCTTAGTAAAGTTAGTCTTTTTGCTATATTTCCTCATCCCTAACCTTTTCCTCTGGCTCGTTAAGTAGGTTATACGTTGCTTTCCTCTATCTCTCTTGCATTTAATATGTTCCGTGTGTGCCAGACTTACTTTTGGGGCGCACCCACCTTCTAACTAGAAATGGACTGGTCCCTCTTATATAAGTCAGCTCTAGAGAGAGGACGAGACAGAGAGAGAGCGTCAGCGACAGCAGTCCAGATAAGGTTACCCGTTACATACCGTTGGACTATAGACTTTGGATATTGTTTCGTACTAACCAACCTTCGTTCTACTAATCACTCTATTGTTAATTGCTTTTATGAATATACCAGTATTTTCCTCTACAACTGTGTTTGTCTTGATTCATACACCGACACGCGGGAAACTCACAACATCTCAACACTTACTAAGGCCATTTTCCCCATTATGTACACTAGAATCTTCATATGTACATGTCTGTGGCAGACACTATCTCATTTGTACATGCCCACGTTACGACCTATCACAAGAGTACATATCTACGTTAGGAACTATCACATATCTTTGTTAAGCTATGATATGACTTATGACTATTGTACTAAGTTTTTTTTTCTGTTTATCTCTGAACTATGTTTGAAATTGTGACACATATTCGCATTTCAATAGTGAAAGATGCTTACCAAATGCTGCAATTTATGAAGAGACCTGGAAAATCCGCTAGAAATAATAAAAACAGCTTAGAAATTCTATGTAATGTCATGTCTGCTATATGTCAGCGAATGGTAAACAGTTTCCTCATAGATAAAGAGTATTCTTGAGCCAACAGAGATGTTGGTCTACAGAAGAATTATGATGGTAGAATGGCCGGGACATATTAGTAATGCACAAGTTTTAAGGAAAATGGTGAGAAAAAAGATGTTTTTCCGAGCCTAAACATTAATGTCCTTTGTCTTTACTTCTTCTTCAAAAAGTACTTTGTTGCTCTCATATTAACGATAATTAATTAATTAAAGATAATTCCGCATCTCCGATAAGGCTATAATTATTTTAATATAATTGTCGAGATGAGATACAAGTCTTTGTATGTTATGTATAGAGTAATATAGGAAAAAAAGCTGGTATCAGTGCGTATTAATAATGTCGGCAAAATCTATTATCTGCCATTATTTGTACCAGAAAAGTATAGAGCAAGGAGGAAAAAAATGTTACTTTGGAAAACAGTTACCACATTGGAAATGTTAAAAATGGCTTCTGCCTCCATTTTCTTATTGACAGCAAAAGCTAAACAATCAATCATTGAGATAGATTCAGAAAACATTATCCTGAAATACGATTTAGAGGTAGATTGCATCTTCGGGCTTATGGAGATTTCGAAAATTATATCACAGATTCACAATTGTCTTATTGTGTTTTGGCGACTTCGAGAACGAATAGATAAATCATCATATTACTTGACTTTAACACGGGTTGGCATATACATTGTTAATGAAACACACCAGAGTATCGGTAGAGAATGAAGAGAGAAAAGCGGAGTAGAGTGGATTGAATCTAAATTTTATATCAATACAGTAAAAAGAAAAGGTAATGCAGATTGTCGACTCAAAGAACTTCATCTGAGAAAGAACTGTACATAGAACTTATAGATCATTGTATAACAGTGAGAATTCTTAATCTTAAAAGTACCAGAAATTTTGCTTATATAATGATTAAACTTTGGACACTAATCCAACAATGCCAATGTATAATAATAATAAAAATGATAATATAGAGTGCCAAAATGGATGGATATCATTATTACTGAAACAACCTCTGCCATGTGTAAAAGCAAATACTGGAAATAACCAGGAATAGACCGAAGAGCCAACTTTTGGATAAAAACCATTTAGCACCCACCAAGACCTTGCTCGGGCATACAATGATATAATCATACACCCAGATAAATGACCGAAATGGTTCGCGTGGGGATTAACATACCAAAAAACAGAAGATACGCAGAACCCGAAGAACTATAAGCCCTTCTGTTATGGGAGCTTACCCATAATAACATCATGGACTATTCCATACGTAATGAATACTGCGCCTCAAGAGGAAGCAGGAAGTTCAGTCCGAAGTCGGGCGACTGGCTGACCGGTTGATCGGTTGAACTCTCTGCCTTCGGGCGGGGAGGAACCCGAACGAGGCTACACCGAAGGGCGGAGTCTCTTTCGGGGAGGTAAACTGACCCTGAACCCGTTTATACGGGTTCAAAGGGCACATTTTTGAAATCCCACGTTAAACTGGCCTTGTGCGACATGATGCCCTCGTGGGAGGTGACTAAATACTATTCAGTCTGACGTCTGGAATGAGGTCCGCAGAAGTCAGTCCGAAACAGTCGCGTTCAGACAATTACTACTAAACCTGATTGTTTGTACTAACACTTTCTACCTCTCTGTATATATTCCTGTTTTGTAATATATCTGTGTTATTCCATATCTGTATTCGAGTTCTTCTTTATTGGTTCTACCTTGGACTATCACCATGGTACAAGGAACCGGACCATAACACCTTCACCTTCCTACAAATAAAAATGAACAAGGTCCTCACTACTATCATAACTGAGAGGGACATACAACATCCTTGAGAAAAAACAATTTACTCCAAGTAGAACGAAAGAGAAAAGAATAAGGTAATGGCGCAAACACCAACTAATTATCAATACACTGCTCCCTCGTTTATCGCGGTAGATTGGTTCCAAGACCGGCCGCGATAACTGAATTTCCGCAAAGTAGGGACGCCATATTTACAGGATTTATTTAACGTGTATTTGGACTTTTAAAACCCTCCCTGTACTATTAACAACCCACCTATTACAGTAGGCTATTAATAACAAGGACAACTGTTGAGAAATAACACATTAGATTTAAAAAAAAAAAAGATTGTTAGTGTATTCAACTCGAAAGAATTTGAAGTAGAATTTGAATGATGATGGTGATGAATTTGCTGCACAGTAGAAATGATGCTGATGAAGCTGATGATGACTTCTACTGTGCAGCCGATGATTGCATTTTACATCTCTTCAGACGGCGGTGGCCTTTCTATTGCTATTTTACGCTTGTTTTGTTGTTCCTAGACCAGTAAATAATATTTATTATTAATATTTTAATGGGTTTGATGAAAAATTTTAAGTGTTCATATATCGCGATTTTTCTAGAATTTTCCAGAAACTCTGCGATATATTTTCCATATATATATATATATATATATATATATATATATATATATATTAAAAATCCGCGAAGAACCCATTTTGACCTTAGGCCTCTGTTTGGGATCGGGAAGGAAATGCTTACACAGCGAAAATAATAATAATAATAATAATAAACATAATAATAATAATAATAATAATACACACTGACAGAACAATCAAGGCCAACCGGCCAGATATTGTTATTAAAGACCACAAACAAAAACGATGCCTCCTTATTGATATGGCAGTCCCTGCTGACTGCAATGTATCTTTGAAGATATTCAAAAAGTTGTCAAAGTACAAGGACCTTGAAATAGAAATCGCGAAAATGTGGCATATTGGAACATCAACAATCCTTGTTGTAGTTGGAGCCCTAGGACTGCTTGGAAAAGATTCCAGTAGACTAATTGAAGGGATTCCTGGAAGTCCATGCCTCAAGGAGATACAGAAAATTGTTCTGACAAGTACAGCCCACACCTTACGAAGGGCTTTATCTATGTAATCATTATTTTTTTTTTTTTTTTTGTCAGTGGAAAGTGTCATGACGCCATTTCTAACCTTAGTTCCCTTAAGGGACCCGGAAAGAAATGTGTAAACGCCAGAAATCAAAGAAAATACAAATAAAAATAAAAATAATAATAATAATCAATAAAATAAGTGCCATCTTATATAGGTGGCATCCTGTATTTAAATCATCACTGTAAATTAATTTGATTTTTTTGTTGTGGGGGTGGGGGTGGAAATAGAAATTGAAATATGGTGGTACAGAAAAACAACCACACTTCCATGAATAATAGTATTAACATGAATACGAATAATAAAAAAAAGTATTTCCGACTCAGTTCTAATCGTTTCTGTAGGTCGATATCATCCAAGAAGTCAGCTACTTAATAAACAGACCATGGTGCGATTCGAACTCCGGTCGGAATAAAATGTTCTCACTAATCGTTCAGATGTCTACCAACAACTGAATTCGTTACACTTGAAATAATAATTTCAAATATAAAATGTGTTTTCAATTAAATAAGCGTCGGTTATATGTGTGTTCCGGTTGTTTAGAGCAAATGGGCTATCGAATCGGTAACTGTCACTTTTCAGCCAGATTAGCTTCGTGCAAAAGAAATCAAAAGAACGTTTTTCGTCATTTGAAAGTAGGGTGACATGACTGTTCTCTTAGAATGTGGCATATCTTTGGCGAATTTGGACACGAACGTGAACACCAAATTAGACATGCACCAACGAATGATCAAAGAAGACACCGGTGAATAAAATCAATAGCCGACCAGGCTGACAATTCCTTCGCGAATTGAAAGTCGTTCAATATCGTTGCAAGGATGGATATTGAAAGAATTTAACAGCGAGCAGCAGACGCACTGGATGTCATATTCAAGTGGTAACTCGGCCTGACATGTCACGCCAGTTATTTTATTTCTTTTCTATTCTATGGAAGAGGCAATAATCTACAGGACTTTCTGGATTTTATTTGTTAAAACTTGCATTCCAGATTAGGTATAGGTGGGTATAGAAATAGAAAATAGAACAGGGTGAGACAGGAGCTGTTTCGTACATTATAAATTACTAGAAAAACCAAAGATATTACTAGGAAAACCTGTTCTTAAATAGCCTTCTCAGATCGAGCCCTTCATATTGATTTTATGCATTTCGCCACACGCATTCAGAAATATCTGAACTGTCAGCTATATACAATCTTTTTCCCAGACCAACTGTTAAAAGTGGCTGCAAAGAAATGAATCAGGTGTCTTAGTAAGGAGAAACCTTCTTCGAATCTTGCCGAATGGATCTACAGTATCACAATAGTTGTACAAAGTAACAGAGTCCGCATCATTTGAGGTCTTTCAACGGCAGCAATAACAAAAAGGCACATGTTACCCCAAGAGGAAATAATGAAAATTTTCTAATCTTTTCAAACCAAACAAAGTAATAAAGCCACTAAGACGCAAGGAGTTATTGAATGTTAAAGAACATAACAAAATCATTATTATGGAGAGAAAACAATAAAAGAACAGGAAACAAGAAGAGAAATTTTGAAGACAAAGGTTAAGTGGGAAGCAATAAGCCGGAAGAGTGTTCCATAAGCGAGCTGCCCAAGAAAGGAAACCGTCACATATTATCAGAATTCTAGCATTCCACAAATCTTTAAAGAAAACATCTTTAAACAACACATTATATTGAGTTTTTTATTTTTTGAAGATAAGAATTATTTATTGATCCCAATTAACCCATAGCTGGAGGGTAAAGGGGTGTATTAATATTCATACCTTCCACGAAGGTAAGTGAATAAAACAAAACCAACTGGTATTGCAACTCAGGTCTCCAAATAACAACCGATCCATTATCTATTACACCTATATATATATATATATATATATATATATATATATATATATATATATATATATATATATATATATATATATATATTCGATATTCCAATGGGCCTTGGAGACGAAGAGATTGCAAATCAGACTCAACATATAGCGCCGCTCGCTCACATATTCCGTGGTGGAACCATACAGCGTTCTCTGTAACCATAGGACTGTGCCCCTGGAACCACGACTACTCTCACCTAGCCACTCACACTGGAGTATTAGAAGCCGGTTCAAGCGATGATAAAAACAGATAGTAATTATTAGGAGGATTTGATAATTATATTTAATTAATTCATCGATTATGTGAGCGAGCGACGGTATGTTGAGTCTGATTTGCAATCTCTTCGTCTCCGAGGCCCATTGGAACAGTTGGGATGATGTTTGCTTGACAACCTAACTGTCAGGGTTTCAATTCTCGGTAGTGGATGCGCACTGCTGATGAGTCCCAAATATAGGACGAAACGGCCGTCCAGTGCTTTCTGCATTCTGTTGAGGTTTCTATCAGACTCGATGAACTAATTAAATATAATTATCAAACCCTCCTAATCATTAAAATATATATATATATATATATATATATATACATACAAACCCATATAGAGAAAGAAAGAGAGACCTATTAATAGATTGCACATAATAGCTTATTATATACATGCTTGCAGTCGGCTTGTTATCGAAAATTATTTTCTTTTGCTTATAAATTATTTTGTGCCCAGAAGTATTGCGTAGGTTACAATGAATCATTATCCAGGCGGCCGAACGAACGAACGAAGATATTATTAGCTAGAAGGTCAAAGGAAATAATGAAAAAAGAACCGCCCGTGGATATGAATAATTTAACCTGTGTAATACTTTCACTGCGCTTTGCAGCCTTTTCCGATAAATAGCGATTTAATCAGGAGGCAAAACGAAGGCACGGATTTCCCGCCCTTAAAAATAATCAGGATTTGAATTTGGAGTATGCATCGCCGAGATGGGCGATTTAACATGAACTAACGACCCATCTATTTCCCGCATTTTTCTACACGCTTGTATACCCGTTATTTGTGGGGTTTTTTTTCTCACGCCTCTGCACAGATTGATAGATCAACGGATATTTAGAGAAAAAGGCATCAGCAGCTTTTATGGATATAGTTCATTATAAGTTAGGTCGCACAGCTCAAAGAATTCAAGGCGATTTTTCATTGGAGATCTTTCAGCTATTTTCCTTAAAGAAGAACATAACCGTAAGGATTTGTTTTAGAAATGAGAAAAAAATTTCTTCTTTTTTTTTTGTGGGGGAGGATATTTTTCTATAATAAGAAAAAAAGCAATTTTTCATTTGACCACCTACAAATAATTCTAAATAAAAGATACAATACTTGGCCAGAAAAAAATTGTTATAGACACTTCTTGTTTCTAAAGTGAGATATGCTGAAAACGGTAAAGTCTGATTTGAACGGAATAAAGAAAGAAAAAGTATATGAACACTCAGCCCTCTTCCTTTGATTTCTAAATCAACCTTAGCTCTTGTCAATACGGGCCAAAAAATGTCATAAAAACAATAGAAAACGAACTACAGAAAAAGGAATGCAAAAAACATATCCCCCATCTATCTATCTATCTATCTATCTATCTATCTATCTATCTATCTACACACACACTCGCCCACACACGCGCACACACATATAACATTTGATAATTTTTCTCTTCTTTTTCGCGTTCACTCATATTGTCGTCTTCTGTATCCACGTGACAATTTACTAGAAACTCACCTTCCCTACACATTAAACGTTTTGGCTCCAATCATTCTCGATCCCAAATACATATAACTTCTTCCTTTCACCTAATAAACTGCCATCTAGTTTTATTTTTTAGGAATGTTCTAGTAATTCATTTCACACTAGAGAAAGGTTACAAATTTTATTGTGCTTAATCAATGTTTATATATGAGAATGAGTGAGTGAACAGGTGAAAATGTTACTAAACATTATGTTTCACATGGAATTTGTCGTCTATATCAAATGTTTACCCATGACATATTTGAAGAAACTAACAGCATGTCATATTCTAAATATTATTAATAATAATTAGAGATATTTGCTTTATTTATTTTCATATGATTTTCTTTAGAGAAATTGGTATGCATAAAGGAACAAAAAACTCTGAGTATATTAAAACTATTTGATGGAAATAATTGAGCAAATGCAAAACTCATTACATTATGCAATGAGTTCCTTACAAGAGAAGAAATTTTAAGTAAGCTGACGAGAATTGTAATTGCTTTCATGTAACTTCTAGTAAGCAATATTTGTTAATAATTTCATTTAAACTTTCACATCTAAATCCTGACAAGTGAATGGAATCTCCGTAACTTGAGTCTGGATATTTAGTATTTCACTAGCTGTAACTCGTATTTTCCCAAAACCCACATATGAACATGGGTGTGACAGCTGCCTCTAAACTCACACCCAGGTCTTCAATAATATAAATCTCCAGGACATAGATTTTCTAGGTCATGCGTCTAGACTTCTTGTTATCTGTTTTTTTAAAAAGAAATATTATCTGGAAAAATTTCAACCATTTTGTAATATTAAACTGTTTTTTAATTTGGCTCTGATGAGACAAGTATTAAAAACTTACTTGTCAAAATAAATCATAATTTACAATCGAGTTTTTGATGATGCGTTAAGTGATTCTTTGATATATATATATATATATATATATATATATATATATATATATATATATATATATATATATATATATATATATATATATATATATATATATATATATGTGTGTGTGTGTGTCTCTATGTGTAGGTGTGTGTGTGTAAGTTCGTGTTAATATATATATATATATGTATGCATAAGTGTGTGTTGATATATATATATATATATATATATATATATATATATATATATATATATATATATATGTGTATTTGTATATATATGTGTGCGTCTCCCCTCTTTCTTTTTCTCTCTCTCTCTCTACACACACACACATATATATATGATAGGATATAGCACAAAAAGGAAACGTCTTACAATTTCATATTTCACTTTTATTAATTTGTATCTATATACATTACTTTTTTGTTCTTTATTCTAACATTCTTTCAGATTAATGTTATTCTATCATTCTTTGGGATTACTTTTATTCTATCATTTTTTCAGGTTAAGTTTATTCCATCATTCTTTCGGATTAATTTTATTCTAACTTTCTTTAAGGTTAATTTTATTCCATCATTCTTTCGGATTAATTTTATTCTAACTTTCTTTAAGGTTAATTTTATTCTATCATTCTTTCGGATTAATTTGATTCTATCATTCTTTCGGATTTTAATCCATAGTTGATCTGAATTAATTCATTAGACTACCAATTTTACTTTTCAATACGACCTTCAGTACACATGCCGCATGAGAATTTTTCGTGCCATTCAAAAGTTTGTCTGGGTCTTACTTATAGAAACAAAATGCATGTAATATTCTATATGCCATTAATAATTAGATATATTTGCTATACATATTTTCATAAGATTCTCTTGAGAGAAAAACTGAATATATTAAAACGAATTAATGGTTATTTACTATCAGGGCAGCTGTAATGATTATTTATATTGCTTAGGGAACTGGAGGATATGTGTAAATAAAAGTATAAGGTGATATAATGTGAGTCTGGAGCCACTTCTGTTTGTCTTGGGGTTCTTGATAGGCTCCAGAGGCGGATATGCAATATAATTGGCCCTGTTCTGGCATCTCGTCTACAGTCGATCTCTCACAGACGCACCGTTTCCTCTCTCTGTCTTTTTTACAAATACTTTCATGGTAATTGTTCCGAGGAGCTGCATTCGCTGGTTCCCAGATTTCATGGGTTCAAGCGCCCTACGAGGCTGCCATCCCGCTCTCACCCCTTCACTGTCGAAACTAATAAATGTGGCCGTCTCTTCTACTCCAATAGCTTCATGTCTCGCATCACTCGCCTGTGGAATTCCCTTCCCTATTCCAGTTTTCCTGAGAGCTATAATCTCGAATTATTCAAATGTAATGTCAATCGACATCTCCAGTTGCCTTGATCTATCCACTATCCTTCTCCTCATCCTTTCCCCTATCACTTCTATCTGATCTTGTTCCAGATCTTCTGTAACCCCTTGCGTCCTAGTGGCTTCTCGCCTTGCTTGGGGTGAAATGCTTAAAAAAAAATAAAAGATAAAAAAAAGATATGATCAAAAAAGTTCGAGAGTAGTGCTATAAAAAGAAAACTGCAACATATATCAGTTCAGAATTGGCCACCTCGAGGCGGTGTAATGGTTAGCAAGCTTGTCTCGCTAGAACAGTTATGACTGAGTAGTGTGTTCGATCCTCACTGGGTGCCTCCACAACTTTCGGCCTTGTGCCACATCTAAGCTACGCTTGGAAAATCACTCTATCAATTCGGAATTTAATAACCCAGAAGCCACACATTTTATAGAGGGTTATTTCTATGGATGAAAGCATTCCTGGAACTCCCTTTTCAGGACAGTGACAGCTGACTTTCTGCATTCTCTTGGATTTCCTCGACGTCTTGAATGATTTTTCCTTTCAAGTGGGATTTAATTTTTGAAAAGGCAAATGTCGCAAGGGGCAAGATCTGGGGAATATGGCGTGTGTTGGACATGGAGAATATTATCTTTCACGGGCAGTGGTTACTGATGGAACCGCTGTGAGACGTTCAGACTCTACACACTTTCCTTCCAAGCACTGTGATACGCAAAATAAGTGAACAAGAACGATATAACTTAGAATAGTGAGTGCGGGACAGTATCAATTTCAATGTAGTGCAAGAGGATCCACTCTGTGTAATTTAACACACTTAATAAAACAACATTCCAGATAATTTTTGACCATAATTCGTATATATATATATATATATTTATATATATATTTAGTTTATGAAAAATTAGGTAATCCGTATGGGTAAACCCAAGGAGGATAAAATCCAGAGAGCTCAATGTAAATCCAGAGCAAATAATTTAAATAAAAACAGACCACTTTAAGGTTCCATGTAATAAATTATTTCACCACAGCCCTTTTAAAGGACTACGGATCATCAGACTTTACTTCCAAAGGTTGAAACAAAAAATGAAAAGAAATTTACACATTTTTGACGGGCTGTATTAAGCATTATTAAATGTGTAAATTTCTTTTCATTTTTTTGTTTTAACCTTTGGAAGTAAAGTCTGATGATCCGCAGTCCTTTAAAAGGGCTGTGGTGAAATAATTTATTACATGGAACCTTGAAGTGGTCTGGTTTTATTTAAATATATATATATATATATATATATATATATATATATATATATAGATAGATAGATAGATAGATAGATAGATAGATAGATATAAGATAAGTCACCGTGATAAAGAGGTTGTGTGTGCTGGCGTTGTTCTGATTGCTGATCACGCTAGATAACACGCTCTCTTGCAGGAACTAAGGTCGCCTCCGCACAGATGCAGTATAAACGACAGGTGGGGTCTGTGGGTGTTGAGCGAGCGTCTGCAATAGGGATTGTCTAGCCTCACTAATAGGCGGATATCCTCGAATTCGAGTGGTCAGGTATTAGTGATTTTCTAAGCGTCGCTCACATGTGGCACAAGGCCGAAAATATGGCGCCACCAGTAAGGATCGAACTCACTACTCTCGTAATTGTTCTAGCGAGACAAAATTGATGATCATTACGCCACCACGATGTGCCTAAGTTGCCAGATATTATATATAAGGTAGGTGTGGATTAATACCCTACAAATGTATCACTTACTTTTTAAACACGTAAATAAGCACAATAATTATGCGGCTAATCTTCCACTATCTTTGGTATTCGCGAAATATCGAGGTCGCCCCGAAATAAATTCCATGAGTGCATTCGTCCTAGCTTATTAAGAGAGAAAGATCTCCTTGACATAATTCAAGATGAACATTAGACTCTGTTAATCGGCCGAGTAGGCGACACGCATGATTAAAATAAATTTCTCAGATCTTCTCACCCCACTTCTTATCCATGCAGTTGGCTAAAACGCTGAGATCGATTTCTGTTTTTGAATCGCAGATCTATTTTCGGTCTGTGTGTTCGATGGCCCAATCTCTCTGACAAGGAAATTGCAAATTTATACTTCTCGTAGACTCGCTTCGCCTCCTTGGAGAACGTCACTTTAACCTTCCATCGATCAACTAGAAAAAGAATATTGTTTAAATAAAATTGATTAACAATTATTTCATGTTATTCAATTAATACCTACAGTAATGTCATTGATAGTGATTTTTTATTTAAAAATCATATACCGCGTGTAACAGCAAAATTGTCCAAGTCGCGTAACAGCATAATTATTCATCCCACAAAATGTTTAATATCCGAAATAATATTGAACTAATTGAGTTTTTTTTCCAGGTTTTCAGATAAGGCTGATACCATTTTCCGAAAGAATCATTAAAAAATCATTTAAGTTAATTCAGCTATAAAGACAACAGATCAAAATCGTTTTATGTCAGACCAACTGTCTTTCCAACTGAGCAATGGTGAGAGGAAAAATATAATTTTGGCCTTCAGTAATGGTACCAACATTCATAATCTGGTTTTCATCTTAAAAGTATATTCAAGAACCATACAGAGAACGGTGAATAAGTTTTAAAAAGAGGAAACAGTAGAGAGGAAATTTGGATCAAGAGGTCACAAAAGGAAGTTGGGTCATCATTCAACTTAGAGCTGGAGAGGTCAATTAGAAAAGATTCAACTCAGTTCATGACACCATGAGCTACCGATCCTTAGTTAGTGTTAATTGACGATGAACATGCCATTTTCATTTATGATCGATTTCATTACGATAAATCTTTTAAGCTTGGAGAGTAATTATACTTTCCTATTGCTCAAAGTAGAATCTGATAGTGTTATAAAAACCTGGGAGAGTTCCAGTAAGATATCTTTAATCCTTTCTAAGATAGAGCAGTTCGGAGCTTAATATAACAATTGGGCAATTTTGCTGTTACTCCCGGTGTAACACATTTCTACAATTTTATAGCGCAGTTATTGAAATAAAATATCACTCTGTCATCAATAATACCTACTTTATTTGCTAAACATTTTTTATCATTTGATCGCAGACAAGGCAATAAATACCCCAGGGTTAACTGAGTATAAAGGAATATGAGAAAAAGCGAGAAAAATACAAGAACAGGTTTAAGGATTTATTTGACATTGCAGATACGTTATTTTTTTTTTTTTGAAAATTAACGTTGACTGTACTGTAAGATGATAAATGAGAGTCCCACAAGCAAGAGTATCCACACTTACCAGAGAACTTACGGTTATATCTATTCATTTCAACTGTAAAATGATGAACCCCAACTGCCAATCTAGAACTACGCTTAAATTTGTACAGTCTAGATACCAAAGTGGAAAGATCATCAAGAACAATTATCCTGAAAATGATTGTAGAAAAGGAATCTATGTCACTTCGGCGGGAAAATTGTTCTGAAGTCGAGATGCCAAGTCAGGACCAATAATATTGCAGATTCTCATTTGGATAGATTGCACCAAACCAGATGTGAATGCAATATTCAATGCATACATCACAGTCTTATAAAAGTGAAAGTTAGGTAGTGGCTTTCCTAGCAACATAAAGAGAAACATTTATTAAAAAGAATGACAAACTATAATTGCCAATTCTGTGAGGCCATTTATTTCTATTGACCATAATAAATTATCACATTTTGAAGATATTAAATACTAGCTTAAAAGCCGCACTCACTGCGAAGTTTTAAACTAGTTCATACAAATGGATGTGCCATCTGTATATCTGAAGTTAAGAAGATTCTGGTTGTCCATAATGAACCCTGATAGGATTTCCAATTCTTTCAGAATTAAATCATTGATATATTCGTTTTTTGACGGCTTATCGACATTTTCAGGTTACTTAAAAGCCGAAAATATTTTTAGATCGTAAGATTTTTTTTTAGATAATAATGGTGTCGTGATACAAGACTTACTAATTGATCCATAGCTGGAAGAGAAGAGTTGGATTGGGAAGATTTCTCACTGATGCATACGTGAATATAACAAACCAGCGGGGAAATGGAACTCAAATCTCTGATTAAAAATTCCGTGCCATTATCCATGATACCACCTGCACATTCAAGCTAACAGTATCTTGTACTTTCAAGCGGTCACCCATCTAAGTATTGACAAGGCTCGACGTTGCTCATCATATATGATCCTATGGGAACCGGTGTTACATGATGCGACTGTAAGCTTTGTAAATTTTGAATAAGTCCGGTGAGAACACCCAACCTTGTCTTACAACTCTTTCTGTTTTTGTATATTTACTGGATTCATTTTCTATCCATATGTAGGCGCTTACTTAAATAATAATATGTATATATAGGTGTATATAATGCGAATAATTTATTATAATAGTAATTAATATAAAAATAAATCTCCTTTTTCCTTGGATATGAGTGGGTTTTTTTGCACATTATTTGTAGATAAATGTTATTTGAAATTTGCACGTAGTATCCTTCGTTTTCTGATTAAAGTTGATATTTATTATTGCAGTCTTTAATATGTTTCCTCCCGCTGTAATCTTCTAGTGACAGAGTCTATTTTACAGGTGTTTATAATTATAATATATGAATTTGGAATACTTTGAGGAAATGGCATTAGAATCGATATCTCTAAAGCCAACACTATAGTTACGGTACGAGATAGCACCTTCATACTCTGGCCACACCAGGAAGATGTTCAGGTTCTACTGGACCATGTGAACTCAATAAGACCTTCGCTGCAGTTCATGATGGGGGAAGAGATTAACAACACATTCCATTACTGGATGTTCTAATATCTCGAACAGAGTATAGGTTCAATATATCCGTATACCGTAAACCAACATTCACCGGATACTCTCTCAATTTCAACTCCCACCATCCTTACAGCGTAAAGAAAGGGGTCGTCCGCTGCTTACAACACCCAGCAAAAGTCACAAGTGCCGACTCAGAGACGTTAAATACAGAATTGTTCAGTATAAGTAGTACTCTACAACGTAACAACTACCCTGGATACATGGCAGCAGCCGCCCCAAATCGGAATAGGCGGGTCCAAGAGGAGGACAACAACACTCAGAAAACAGTCTGCCTGTCTTATTTGAAGGGGTTATCAAAGAAAATACAAAGGATCTGCGGTCCATATAACATCAGGTCAACCTTCAAAAGCTGGAGGACACTTCGCAGATAACTCTCCCGAGTAAGACTCCCCCGTAGAGGAGAACATGACTAAAGACTGTGTATACGCTATCCCGTGCAGCTGCGGAAAGGAATATAAAGGGGAGACAGGCCGCCCCCTCAAGGTAAGGCATCAAGAACATCAGAAAGCTGTAACACGAGGGGAAGTGGAAAAATCAGGCGTGGCTGACCACATATGGAGAGAGAAGGGAGATCACCGCCCTCTGTGGGATCAGGTAGAGATCATCGACAAAGAACACCATTGGAAAATTCGTAAACTTAAGGAATCAGCACATGTGCTAGGCCACAAAAATCTTCTGAGCCGACCAAGTATAGAAAGGAATACTATATGGGAACCAGTAATAAGCAGTGCCATAGAAAAAAAGCGATAATAACAAGAACAATTGCAGTATGAGCTCTGATAAAAACATGTAATGATAACAGCAAATATTGCAATATGAACAATGGTAAAAAACGGTTGCTGAAGACATTACGTTTATAATACCCAGAAATTCATACACAGATATCCTCAAGGACACATGGCACAGTGGATGAAGGCGTTCGTTAGATCTAGTGACAGTAGCCGGTTAAAGAGGTGGAGAACTTGTAGAGGGGGGTTAACAGAAGATAACTGATAACTGACATCCATTAGACATGGCACGTTAAACTAGCGAAATAAAGGGTTCAGTTCGACATTCCAAACACCAGAAGAAGGCTGGTGCGTAAAACGGCCGAAACGCTGTTATAAATATGGCGACAAAGATGAGGACAATAGTCAGCAATATGTAAATAATGTATATAATACCTCATCTCAGAAATATTGACATATAATGAAGGGCCGTTAACGTTTTGATAAATATGGCGACAAAGTCCGAATGATGTAAATAGTGTACATAATACCTCATATCAGAAATAAAGGGCTGAAACGTTGTGATGAATATGGCGACAAAGATGAGGACTATAGTCAGAATAATGTAAATAGTGTGTGTTGTGGATCCCGCGTGAAAAATAGGTATCCAATAAATGACAAACGCAAGTATTTAAGCTAAGAATTTAAATGTATTTACACAAAATACAAAAGGTAATGCTGTTAGTGAAATCCAGGAACACGGTTAGTAGCAAATACAGATAGATATATACAGTCTCGAAGTAGGACTTCCTTAGAGGCTACGTGCTTGTAACTGACTTCTACAAGAGGTTACTTCACTCTATCCGACGGCCGACACTCACTGTCGACTACCATACGACTCCGGTACGACTCATGTACGACTCTTCTTCTCTGCCTGACTGTGGCTATTTTATGGCAGCAGGACGAGTCCATTTTATCCGAAAGGAGTGGACCACATAACACTCCCCTCCTTAGATCCCTTTTTTGGGGGGAGTTAATATTTTTGTCTCTTGTGGTTGATGATTCGTGATTCGACGAATTTTCTTTTCGTATTTGACCTCATTACTGTATTTTCCTGCGGTCTTTGTATTTCAAACGCTTCAAAGATTGTATCCATAGCGTCGTCATCTTCTACGGTTGACGAGCTTTGTTCCTCAATTCGTCTTTTCTGTAGCTGGTCGATATGTCTTCTGTGTGTGAACTTTTCGCCTTTTATGGTATACATTAGATTTCCGATTCTATTGATTACTGTACCCGGCTCCCAGTACGACACATTGTTTCTGAAATTTTTTAAATAAACCCGTTCTCCAGGTTTGAATGATCTCTTTGGCACCATCGGTGTATATTGATTTTTGCTCTTGCTCGGTAATAGTTTATCAAACACCGATCTTATTTTCTTCGCGACATTAATTCTGCTGGGGAAAGACCCGATGGTGTGTATGTGTTGGGTCCTGTCGAAAAATCTGCGCATACGCGAATTTCTCCCGACTTCTTTTTAACGTAAACCACCGGCGCAGCCCACTCACTAAACTTTGTTTTAGATAGAATACCGGTTTGTTCAAGTCTCTCCAATTCGTTATCTATTTTTTCTATCGTAGAAAACGGGACATTTCGCCTTTTTCTAAAAATTAGTTGGACGTTTTCTTTCAATTCTGTTTTGGCCTTGAATTTGTTGCATCGTCCCAACCCGCTTGAAAATACCTCAGGAAATTGATTGTATAATTCTTCCTTCAATTTTTTGAGTGTGTAAAATCGTAGGTCTACTGAGTTTTTTCCATGTCTGTAACTTGATTATCATGAGGTCGGAACCCGAATCCAATTGTAATTTAATCTTTTTGTTTAAAATTTCCAGTTCTACATATTTTCTTACATTGTTGTTTTCATCATTATTCATCCTTGTAGCTCTTATTCTATTAGTATAATTTCTATTTCTACATTGGGATGCCTTGTGGCCTTTTTTTTCACATTCATGACAGTTTTTATATCTGAAGCGGCAATCCTTGTTCCAATGTAATCCTCCACATCGATAACATGCTGCTGGTGGGGGCTTATATTTGTTTCGATATTTGTCATAATTTGTCCTGTATGTTGTAGTTTTTCTCTTATCATAATATTTTGTTTTTCTTTCCGGGGAAGGTGAGAATCTTTTTTCATTGTCGTAAAATTTTAGTTTTCTTTCCGGGAAGAGTGAAGAACGTAGATTTTTGTTTAACTTACGTATATGAGAAACAGCCGATTCTTCGATGTCCTTTGCGTCTTTCTTACTGCTTAAACATCTCTGGCAATCTTCTGATAATTGCTGTAATGTTAGACCCGGTTCATTTTGTAATTTTGCCAGCATTCTTCGACGCATTTCGCTGTCTTTTGTAGAAATTAGCCCTTGAACAAAGATGAGACATTTAAAAATATCCGGTGTTAATTCCGCTAGTTTGAAGTCGTCACAATGTTTATTTACTATTGCGGCAAACGTGGAATAATCCTCATTATCGCCCTTTACCAGGTTAAGACATTTCCACCTCCTATGGAAGAGTGGTGTTTTGGGGCTGAAGAGTTCTTTAAGACATGTCACTGCTCCGTCAAATTTTAATTCATTCGTCTTTTTAGGCAAGATATAATCCACGAACTTTGTATATTCTTCAGTTCCCAATTTTCTAAACAATAGACCTAGATTTTTCGCTTCTGTCCAATTTTGACAGTCTATGTTAAAGATGTCTTCATGTCTTCTGAAGTAATCTCCAAAATTTTTGTCCTCATCAAGAGAATATTTTAAAATCTCTCTGGCATTCCACACTGCGTCTTGCAAAAATGTTGCTTCTTTTTCAATATCTAACTGCTTGTTGCCTGCTACTTTCAATATTAGTTCCTGGAGCTCTGTTTGTCTATCTTGATTTTCCTTTTGCGTTTGTAATAATTGTTTTTGCCATATTTCTTGTAGCTGTAACTGTTGCTCATTTTGGTGCTTTATTAGTTCTACCAACATATTTTTAAAATCTTCCATGATAACTCAATTTTCTGTATTTTTACTCCTCGATATTGTTTGTCGCTAATTCGTAGTTAGACAACGAAGGAAGGATTTTTCTATTTCTTTTTTTTTCGTGTGAGTTCGAATCACTCGACGCCAATTTGCTTGTTGAACGTCGAGGGGAGATTTTTCTTTTGTTGATGCTTATTCTTTTCCGCTTGGATTTGAATCTTTGTGGCCAAATTGTTGTTGGTTAGGCGTACGAAAAGTTTTTCTTTTCCGCGTGAGTTTTGAATCCTCGTTCGCTGTGGATCCTCGTTCGTTTTTGTGGATCCCGCGTGAAAAATAGGTATCCAATAAATGACAAACGCAAGTATTTAAGCTAAGAAATTAAATGTATTTACACAAAATACAAAAGGTAATGCTGTTAGTGAAATCCAGGAACACGGTTAGTAGCAAATACAGATAGATATATACAGTCTCGAAGTAGGACTTCCTTAGAGTTTACGTGCTTGTAACTGACTTCTACCAGTGGGTACCTTACTCTATCCGACTACCGACACTCACTGTCGACTACCATACGACTCCGGTATGACTCATCTTCTCCGTCTGACTGTGGCTATTTTATGGCAGCAGGACGAGTCCATTATATCCGAAAAGGGTGGACCCCATAACAGTGTGCATAATACCTCATCTCAGAAATATCGACAGATCCTTAAATTGGAACGTTTGAAAATTATCAGGTTTCCTTTTTGAAATAAATGGGCGACGAAAATTAAGAAAAAGAACACGATATATGGAAGTGAGAAAGTGTCAGTTTACTCTTACGCTATGCGGGTAAAGTTTAAAGACCAACAAATTCATCCAAAAGAAACGCTATTTTGAGGACATTATGCATAGTTAGTTCTACACCAGTTCTTACGTATCTAGAACCAACTCGAAAATTAGCACTTTGTAGAAGATGCAGTCGCAAAGAACCATATCTTCTTTGTTCCAAATATTCGTTTTCGTTTTTTTTCCTTCTTATATTCTGCACCGTTTTGGCGTATTTCTTTCTATTTCTATTTCCATTACTAATATCACATGACATCACATTCGTATTGTTGTAACAGAAAACGACTAATATCCGTTATCACAAACAACGCGTTCCTATAGAGCGGGTATTTGTATGGTGTATTGGTTATTAATCCTCTCTCGCCAGATCAATTACGACTCTGAATTCGATCCTTACTGGGTACCCCATTCATCCGGCCTTGTGCCAAATGTAAGCTACTATAGCGATTGCTATGTTTTTCACACCCACATACATGCCAAGTTGTTTTATTCGCCTGCGATTGGCTAATAAATTACTACTACATTTGTATAGGACAATTTAGCCATTACAGTCGTTCGTTTGAATTTTTTGGTTCTGAGCATACTTACTTATTCTGTTTAGTACGAGTGCAGTGATTGCTTAATTTTTAACCAATCACATTTTTACATTTTTAATGTAAGATCAGGTTTTCCCGCGTTTTCATAGAATCCTACCTTTTTTCCTTAAATTGGGTGACTTTTCGTAAGTCGCCAGTAAAATTCAGTAAGATCCCAGCCGTCAACACAAATCCACGATCTTGCTCAGCGCACAAACAGACACAGAATTTCGTAACTACAAACTTACATTTTCTCTCTGTAACTTTCGCCAAGCACAACCAACCAGAACTTTGTTGATTCCAACCAGTTTATTCACAACACATTTCAAGGAATTGTATTCTTGGTGTTATTCATTCTTCACATGCAAACTTTGCTCTAACAATTATTTCGGAACATTTATCTCATAAGAACATTCTTCAAATGGTTGATTACAATCAATCTACAGTCAAAGGGGAAAAAAAAAACTTCCTTCTCTTTAATCTACATTGTAAATACAAAATTATTGTTGTATTTTATTCAATATAAGTATCAAGGACAAATGGCACAATGGATAAAAGCGATGGTTAGATCCAGTGATGGGACCCAAAGAGTGTGAGTTCAATACCCAGTTAAGGCAGTGGAGAAATTTCAGAGGGAAATTAACAAGAGATAACTGACATCCATCAAACATGGCACGTGGAACTAGAATAGACTACTCTAGTGAGCGAAATAAAGGGTTCAGTACGACATTCAACCACCTGAAGAAGGCCGGAGCGTACATCTTTTTAAGAAATATGACCGCAAAGATGAGGACAATAGTCCGAATAATGTAAATAGTATACATAATACCTCATCCCAGAAATATAGACAGATACTGAAAGGCCGAAACGTTGAGATAAATATGACAGCAAAGATGAGGACAATAGTCCGAATAATGTAAATAGTATACATACTACCTCATCCCAGAAATATAGACAGATACTGAAACGCCGAAACGTTGAGATAAATATGACCGCAAAGATGAGGACAATAGTCCGAATAATGTAAATAGTATACATATCTCATCTCAGAAATATAGACAGATACTAAAAGGCCGAAACGTTGAGATAAATACGACAGCAAAGATGAGGACAATAGTCCGAATAATGTAAATAGTGTACATAATACCTCATCCCAGAACTATAGACAGATATTGAAAAGCCGAAACGTTGAGATAAATATGACAGCGAAGATGAGGACAATAGTCCGAATGATGTAAATAGTGTACATAATACCTCATCCCAGAAATATAGACAGATACTGAAAGGCCGAAACGTTGAGATAAATATGACAGCAAAGATGAGGACAATAGTCCGAATAATGTAAATAGTATACATAATACCTCATTCCAGAAATATAGACAGATACAGATAGGCCGAAACGTTGAGATAAATATGACAGCAAAGATGAGGACAATAGTCCGAATAATGTAAATAGTATACATAATACCTCATCTCAGAAATATAGCAGATACTAAAAGGCCGAAACGTTGAGATAAATATAACAGCAAAGATGTGGACAATAGTCCGAATAATGTAAATAATGTACATAATACCTCATCCCAGAAATATAGACAGATACTGAAAGGCCGAAACGTTGAGATAAATATGACAGCAAAGATGAGGATAATAGTCCGAATAATGTAAATAGTGTACATAATACCTCATCCCAGAAATGTAGACAGATACTGAAAGGCCGAAACGTTGAGATAAATATGACAGCAAAGATGAGGTACGTTAATAAAAACAATGTGATATATTTTTTAAAGTAATCGTTACTTGCAAACAAATTCAGTTGTATCTATGATTCGTTGACTAATCTTTTTTGTAATAAATCGCTTTTCCTGCTAAAAATCTTATGTGTTTAATACAAAAATGTAATGGAAATATCTTTCGGAAGAAGAAGATTAGTGATATAACTGCCTAAACGGCGATGCCAAAGCCTATTGTAGACCAAATTGAAGCAAGATGATCACTTAAAAGACAATGCTATCTGAGAGTCTTACGTGAAAGTCATGAACAAATAAGACTGCAATCGAAGACTTGTAGGACCACAGAATCTAGTTAATTAAGGGGTTCATTTTGCTCGCGAAATAATGCAGATAAATATTTTGTTCATATAGATTATTAAAGCCGCTAAGAGAAGTAATCAATCATAGATTTAGCAGCTTAAGTTGACTTACCTCACTTCAAACTACAGATGAGACAGGAAATCTATAGGTAAATACATATTGATAATTATTATGTTTTGATTTTTGTTTCGTTTCGTTTAGTAAATCGAAAATATGTTTTAGGATTTCCAAAATTAGAAAAATAGGAAAAATTCTTTAATAGTTTTAATAATAATGATAAAATAATATATTTAACAGCATTTGTCTTTAATTTTACGTTGTCTTTTCTTTTTTCTCATTTTGATTAAGCCAAACTGAATCTTCGGCATGGAGTAACTGAAAATTTATTCAAATATAAATACCGTCTTTTATACGAGCGTTGTTTATAAAAAGAAATCCTGTATTCACTTATTCATCTGGTCATCAGTATTTAACAATATTATTTATCCTTGAGAACAGCCGGTGGCTTTCTTTAAAACCGTAAAACATAGGTGCGTCGATTTATTTTCAAAAGGCTGAATTTATAATCGATTTCAGGGTTTACTTTCAAGAAATTTTGCCAAACGATATTGTTCCTATAGCGCCCTTGTTTTCTCGGCGGGAAACATTTTTATCTGCCATAAATAACAGATTCCTGACGATAACTCCATGTAAAAGGAGAGATCTGTTGAGATTTGCCTGATAAAATGAAGCATCCCAAGGGCAATTTTGGAAAAGAAGCCAAATAGCAGAATACATTTAGAGCAAATTATCACCTGCTTCTGAAACAATACACAGTTCCGCTTTCTACGTTAACGAAGTTTTTTTTTTATAAACTAAACAATGTTAGATATTGTCTTGCTGCCTGAAGCTAAACGAATAAATTTCGTTTTTAACTTATTTAAGCAGAATATATTCAAACGACTTAAGAAAAATTTTGTCTAATCATTTCGCCATTAGCACTTGCATCAATTACGTTAATATGAAAATGGTTACAGAAAGTCATGAAAAAATTGTAAAAAAAAGTTATTGATAGAAGAAAGCGGAAAATAAAAGACCAGGATCCAAATAGAGGATCGACTGCATTTAATTTTCGAAAGATAATAGTTGAGAGGAAAATCAAAATTCCACAAGCCAGATTTACTAAAGAAGAATAAAATGGCACAGAACTTACGATTACGTTTAGCAATTTCAACAGTAAATGAAACCTAGTTGCCAATCTCGTACTGCGTTTAAATTCGCGATGTCGAGGTACCAAAAAGAGTTGTTCAACAGAAGAATTGCCAGAAAAGTATTTATGGAAAAGGCACATGTAAGGTACGTTACGGCGGTTGAAATCGAGAAGCTACGTAGGTATTAACGATAACGTGGCCTATTTTCCTTTGGATTTGTTTTTCATTTCAGCCTGATCGAGACAATAAAGTCACTAAGACTCAAGATGTCACTAAGTGTGAAAGAATATTAGAAAAAGTAAAAATATTATGAAAAATTGAGAACATGAATTAAGAATGCGACTAGCATTGCATTTAAGAAGTTGGATTATGTCAAGAATTGCGACATACAATTGTGGACAGAATTATTCGCCCCAATGAATATTTGTATATTTTCTAAGGAAATGCGAATATTTGCATGTACTTACTGAATATAGTATTTAGTTTTGATTAATCCATGAAAGTTTTGATCTATTATATTCACAGTCATACATTTTTCTAAAATTGATGCAGAACAAAATTATCCTACCCGCTTAAAGAGATTATGAAATAATATTGCTTTATGGCAATTCTAAAGGTTTTTTTCTGAATTCTAAAGGTTTTGTTTTATGAATTTGACATTTAAACCCCCTTTGATAATGAAATAGTAATCACCCGATTCTATAACAGTCTAAATGGCAATAAGACAGACATTTTGCGGGTGCCACGTTTCGCAATAAATTCATTTGATCTGCAACCACAGAGAAAAATGCTGTACTTGACAAGAAACTCTAAATAAGGATAGTTGATGCGTACAAATAAGGTGATTGATGTACAAAACTTCCCACGCCTTTAAATCTTCCTAGATCGACAATTCGTAGTATTATCAAGAAGTAGACCGAGATCATTGTGCTGTGAATAAATTAAGGCCAGGAGACCTTCTTCTGTTTTATGGTTAAATTTAGCTCGCCACAATCACTGACCCGAACATAGCATAATATCTCTTAAATCAATACAACACATTCTTACATACCATTCCTACTACATATACCTTAATACCTCAGAATCTCTATGAAGTTCTTAATACTCCCGATATAAAAAATTAGATGTATTGAGAAACACAGTCATTAGATGCTTTCATCGAGCAGGACTTTGACTTGGCGCCGAAGGAAAACACTCTTGCTCAAGGCTAAACACCTAAAACACTGTTTATATAGAAGCTATATAGAATATGGGAGTAAATATCGGAACACGGTGGAGTAATGGATAGCGGCTTGGATTGAGGAATCGAAGAGCCGAGTTCGAATTCCAGTCGAATCCATTACATTCACTTATGTGCTAATACCCTTGGGAAAGGTATGAATCCTCTTTCTTCTCCCCCCAGCTATGGGTAAATAGCAGGACAGACTGGGTTCTATATCCTTGGATGGCAACTGGTCTAGAAGAAGGAAAGCACTGAATTCAAACCTGCTCTTAGATGAGGGTGAATGTAGTCTCTCTGAGCCTTGGTTGGCAATCTATTTAGTGATGGTATCAAAATAAAAAAAATCACCCTTGATAGCCCTAGCGAAGCATCAAGAATTCAGCTATTTGTCAAGATTATAAACTACACCAATCAAAGTATTGGTGAGTTCAATCTCGGCTGAGGCTGCAAGAGAGAGATCGGAACACTGTTTTATAGTTAAATGAAAGCAAACTAGAATTATTTGGTCACATGAAATCCCTTTATGTATTGATAAAATGTATGAAGCAAACAAAACAAAAATACCCTTGCTACAATTAAGCAACGTGGTGGAAGCAATCTGCTCTGATAATGTTTTGCTCCTTCTGGACCAGGAGAATGTGTGAGACTACAGAGTATCATAGATAAAGAGGAGCATTTGGATATTCTTAAAAATAACATAAAACAAAGTGTACGAAAACTGTCTTTGTGGTGACACTGAACGTTTCAAGATGGTTTTATTACGAAACACACGGCACAAGTTGTTACAAAATACTTAGATGACAGCAAAATTAAGTTATTGATGTATCCTGCACAATGTCCTGACCTAAACCCAAAAACAAATTTATTGGCATATTAGAAGAAAAAAGTAACAGCAAGACTTTCAAATTTGAAGGCTCTAGAAGCTGTTGCCAAGGAAAAATAGAATCAGTGGGTGTAGGGATCTTGTAAGGAACTATAAAAAACGATCAAAGGCAATAATCAAGTATAAAGGGTGAACAATTGATTATTTAAAAGAGGGTTAATAATTTTGTTCTATGTGTTTTGGTGTTTTTTTTAATTTATTTTTTTTTTATTACTGTCTGATAATAAAATAAAAGTGTTGTGGGCATAATTCCACATTATTCAACTCCATTATTTCATCATTTTGTGAAAAAAATCATATGAAGCTTCACATGGATATTTGAGGTATTGCCGCTTTATTTGTAATTTTGGAATATGGGATAGATAATTTTGTCCACAGCTGTATATAGCAGAATTCGCAGACCAGATGTAGTCTTAATATTTAATGCAAAGTTGAATGGTAAACGTACAAGATAGATTCTTCTGGGAAATATTGCCAATCACGACACAAGAACATTTTTCTAGCAGCAGAATGTGGTTAGTAAAATCACGGCTGATAGATGCAAAGAGACGCTTCTAATCTAGAAAAGACAGAAATGATACTTACTTAAAATTTTGATTAATAGGCAGTTAAATATGTTTTTTTACCACTAAGGTTTAAATCACTGACCTTAAAATGAGGGTTATCAAAGTGTAGGTGATGACAGATTTTAAGTTTATTTTATAAGCCACTGTTTACATTAAAAATACTATTAATAGAATTGTAAGTCTCTTTTTATAAATATTTGAGCAATATATTCTTTAAATTTCAAGTGAGACTATCTCTACTAATTAGGAATATTGAAAATATCAATGATTGTAAACAGGTAATGTCCTGGTATCCCGGCTTTAGTAACTTTTCTACTGCTGGAGCTTAGCTTCGTTGTGCATTTTCTATAAATATTTTCATGGTAATTTTTCGGATCAGCCTTTCTCTATGGTATATTGGCATTTAGATTTGTAAATTTTTGTTTTTCCGCACCCGCTACAGACAAAAATTGTTCAAATCAGGAGTAGTTAGAACTTCATAGAGATTCTGAGGAATTAAGGTACTTTTAGTAGGAATGGTATGTAAGAATGTGTTGTTTTGATTTAAGAGCTATTGTACTATGTTCGGGTCAGTGATTGTGGCGAGCTAAATTTAATTATAAGACAGAAGGTCAGTTTTCCAATCATCTGCCCTTTAGGCCTTCTGCCACATTTTTATATTTTGATGCAAAAAAAATATCATTTTCCACTATGTTAGCTAGACTTTATGAATTTAAGGGAAGTGCTAGATTGGCAAAAATATTTCATCATTTTACAGTTAAAACGGCTAGGTATAACTGCAGGTTCTATGCTAAAAGTTTCCTCTATCTCACCGATTGCTTGTGGAACTTCCGTACGGATTCTTGTTTTTCAGTCAAATTTGATCTTCAAAAATTTAAATGCAATTCCCATCCGTATCATCATTTTTCTGAATTGCTGCTCTCTCCTTTTATTGTTCTTGCTAATGTTTTTTTTTTTCTCATATACTCTAACATTCAGTAACCTCCTTACACCTTAGAGGCTTTATTGTCTTGTTGGGGTGAAATGATTGCAGGAATATATCGTAGTTTGTAGGTGTCAGGTTTTATTATATAAAAGAATATGTATTATTTTAAGATACAAAAAGATACAAGCAAGACAAATTAATATTTAATTAAAGCAATCCTAAATAAAATCATGATTTATAAAGTTTACATCTTAATTCGGTCTCTTTCAGAATGTATAATCTTCGTCATTTTTTAAAATATTCTTTTTGTTAAAATTTCCATTTTGAATGTAACATTACTTTTAGAATATTGTTTTTTAATATCTTATATGCCGGTTTTAATGATGTACCAAATATTTCTATTTGATTTACGGTCTGGACAGAGTGGGGTACCTTTTCTTAATGGTTACGTAACTATATCCATCTTCCCTGAATATAACGCTGTACTGACTTGCATATATATATATATATATATCTACGCTTTAGCTTAAAGTTTCTTTGTTGTGACTTGTATGAAACAGAAAACTTGTATATACTTCTATAAGTCTATACGTTTATCTTGACACCGGTATCATTTTTCATGGGTCATATAATTTTACTGCCTACAAAATGTGCCTAAATTCTTACCTCATCCCGCCATATAGTTTTCTAAATTGATTAATCCCATAAAAGATACGAAACATTACGTAGCCATCGGGTTCACCCAATGTAGATCTAAAATCATGAGTAAAAATTATCAACACAGTTCACATAGTGATATTTGCTTTCATGTCGTTTACTAATGTTATTATCTTTCTACATATTTTACATCTGTTTGCATTCACAACAGCAGCTTCTTGAATCATTTAGATGCGTACCTGCTTTTGAATACGAGTTGCGGTAAGCTTAGAATTGCGGGGGTGTAATAGGTAATAGCTCTGATTTTGAAATCGGGTAGTCGAATCCTAATTCCAGTCTGGCTATTTATATTCACTGACGCGCAAATACCCTCGGTGATATTAATACCCTGAGACATTGGTTAATTAGTAGGACATGTAATAATAAATCATTATTACCTTAAAAAGATTCTTACAATCCAAAAATATATTATGGCTTTAAATAACCTGATAAGTTTGATAAGTCGTAAAAAGTCACTAAATTAATTTTATAATATTTTTTTTGTAACTGATAAATCGAATTTTGTTTTTTTTTCTTATTAAAAAGACCTGTTCTTATAATCACGTCAATGCTTTCAATTTATTTTCAATAGTTCTTTGAAATCCATTCGTCTTCACCACAGGGAATGCTGTTATGTCACGGTTTAAAACAAATAAATTATACTCATAACAAATCCAACATAATCATTACCAATGATGTAAAATAAAATATCAAAACTTCATCAAACCAGTTTTCACTTACCCACTTGGAGAATGTTACTCCAGTAATAATATTTCAAACAATGTATACATTGATTAACTTGACATTTCACCGATAACTGTTAAATTAAATCGCATATCACCAACTACAACTTGAAAAGTGATAGATGTGATTAATCCTTACCAAAAACACAATATTAGTATTTCGTATATACGATAAAAAACGACTAAAATTACTTTTTGAGATTATTCAATTCCATCTTGTTTTAATCATGACAATGCTTTCACTGATATATTGTTTTGTGGACTCTCTTCAAATTAAATATAGTAAAAACTATTGTCTTCCTATTATTCATTAAATTTACGATACATTTTCTCATTTGAATTATTACATTTGTGTTATATATGAACTGCTTTAAAATTAATTATTCATAAGAGTAATATTATATATTAGATCAATGAAAAAGTTCGTGTCCGATAAGAAAATGAAAAACAAAAATTTACATATTCATAAATAAGAAAAAAAAACGCATTTGATAGTAAAGTACATTGTCTCCATTGTTTTTAACAACTTCTCTCATCGTTCTACAAGCTTACTGATGCCATTTTCGGAGACTGTTTTCTTTTTGCTTTTTCTTTTTTTTTTTTTTTTTCATTTTTTTTAAATGTTGGAGGGCAGTTTTCGCCCGACTACAAAATGTTAATTTTTTTGTCACTTAAATTAATCTGTAGAGACAGGAACAAAGAAAACTTCGAAGTCGTCAAGTCAGAAGAATACAGAATGTGCGGGAGATTATCCCATGTCAAGCTTCTACAAACGCTGTCTTGCCTTGTCCTGGTTCAAACCCACGACAACGCATGACAGGTTAATAGCCAGAATCCCATAATCGGCCGTTTTTTTTTTGTTTTTTTTTAGCGTAAATTTATTGAAATGGCTAAAGGAAGCTGAGGCATCGATTTTCAAACTCTTGTTAAACTATAACGTTGAAATCTTTTGGTTATTCTGTGCGATGGCAAGCAAAGCGTCTTCATCGGTGTGGGAAGTTCGCCTTTAGCGTGGTTGATCGTTTAAGTTAAAATAATCTTAACGAAGCCTGCCTATCCAATTTTCGACCATTCAACGAACATGATTCAAATAAAACTTCTTAATAGGTTTTTTCGTGGTTCCGACACTTACTTAATTCCGAAATTCTTGGAGCATATTATTGGTAAATGTACAACTTTTCATTCTTCTCCTTCATGCCATTTATCTGTGGAGAAAAAAAATTCAACATTCAAGAAAGTCTGACTCGCAACTTATCGATGACAGGTTTCAATCAGCAACACGCCAGAAACCAGCAAAAAAATCAAACACCAGTGTTAAGTCGCGGCCATTTTGTATTAATGACACCAGTTTTTACAATGATCTCATAGTATCTTTTAAAATGTTATGAACAACGAATTCTCACAGCAACAAATAAATGGCTATAAATATTTATATGAAATACTGCGGAATCATCAATGGAATTACAATCTTAAATATTCTACCAGATAATTGTTATTATTGATCTTCAGTAATCTTCATCGATCTTCATTGATCTTCATTCATTGATCTTCATTGATCTTCATTCATTGATCTTCATTGATCTTCATCAGTCTTCATTGATCTTCATTGATCTTCATTCATTAATCTTCATTGATCTTCATCGATCTTAATCATTGATCTTCATTGATCTTCATTCATTGATCTTCATCGATCTTCATTGATCTTCATTCATTGATCTTCATTGATCTTCATTGATCTTCATTCATTGATCTTCATTGATCTTCATTGATCTTTATTCATTGATCTTCATTGATCTTCATCGATCTTCATTGATCTTCATTCATTGATCTTCATTCATTGATCTTCATTGATCTTCATTCATTGATCTTCATTCATTGATCATCATTGATCTTCATTGATCTTCATTCATTGATCTTCATTGATCTTCATCGATCTTCATTGATCTTTATTCATTGATCTTTATGGATCTTCATTGATCTTCATTGATCTACATTCATTGATCTTTATTGATCTTCATCGATCATTATTGATCTTCATTCATTGATCTTCATCGATCTTCATTGATCTTCATTCATTGATCTTTATTGATTTTCATTGATCTTCATTGATCTTCATTCATTGATCTTTATTGATCTTCATCGATCTTCATTGATCTTCATTCATTGATCTTCATTGATCTTCATCGATCTTCATTGATCTTCATTCAATGATCTTCATTCATTGATCTTCATTGATCTTCATTGATCTTCATTCATTGATCTTCATTGATCTTCATTGATCTTCATTCATTGATCTTTATTGATCTTCATTGATCTTCATTGATCTTCATTCATTGATCTTTATTGATCTTCATCGATCTTCATTGATCTTCATTCATTGATCTTCATTGATCTTCATCGATCTTAATCATTGATCTTCATTGATCTTCATTCATTGATCTTCATTCATTGATCTTCATTGATCTTCATCGATCTTCATTGATCTTCATTCATTGATCTTCATCGATCTTCATTGATCTTCATTGATCTTCATTCATTGATCTTCATTGATCTTCATCGATCTTAATCATTGATCTTCATTGATCTTCATTCATTGATCTTCATCGATCTTCATTGATCTTCATTCATTGATCTTCATTGATCTTCACGGATCTTCATTGATCTTCATTGATGCACTCTGTTTCCAGAAGACGTTATTGACAATAGATCTTTCCAGCGTCATGCCTTTTTTTGGTCTACAAAACATTTGGTAATATATTCTCCCTGTTCTGTTATAGATTCACCGGGATAAATTAAATGGGTTACTTGCCCTTTACTTCTGCGTTAATTAATTACAATATTTCTCGTGAGAGTTTAATCATTTCAGCTAATTTTCGCCATTGAGTTTAATGATAATTTCAACTTCATTTTATATGTTGCTTTCAGGATGTAGGCGATCATGAATCAAAACCTCCCTCTATCCCTTGCAGATCTCTACAAGTTCCTACCATCAGCTACCTTCCCCAGACAACGTTCTGTCAACCACCAGGTATGGCATGTATTGTTTCCCCTT